>CM055833.1:30484658-31075209 GCA_029582265.1 Zoroaster sp. YZ-2022 | reverse complement strand
TTTGAAGAGATTGAGACACATTATGTGGCAGTGCAAATACGGAAAACATACCAGTTCAAATTTTAAAAGAAAAAGGGATTTACCTGGTATATCTGATACAACCTACATGTTGTGTCTACAAAACTCTCCATATTAACAGCCTATGTGTCTTATACTGATGGACACGAACAAAACACAATGCCGAACTAATGCTTGAAGTCCAAGATCCTTCATTGGTGCTGAAACATAATATTCATTTGTTCACCCCATCTGTGCACAATAGGAACATGTACACCTATGTACATATCATGTAACTGTCCTTACATCTGCTATAGAATCTAACAGGTAAAGAACTTGTCTTTACTATACATGTACCTGGAAATCAGGGAAGCAAACGATATGCTTCATTAGGATGCGTGCAGGACAGCCCCCTTTTTTTTTGTCTGAAGCATACGCTTACTCCTTTTGCCTCTAGGATGGTCACTCTAAAATAAAAAAATGACATTACATTTATAAAGTTTATAATTAAAAAGTGTTATTATTTCCATATGTAAAAGAAAAATAATACTGATAATAAACCTGGCAAACAATATGGCAAAAAATACATTAAACTATGGAGGAAAAAAAATAACATGATTTCTTACCGTTTTTAATTTCACAGTACTAGTCTCCTTTTTTAAGAATCGATCCTTCACTTCCTTTAGTAAGGGATCGTTCACAATTGTTGACATTTGCACGGGCGTAAAACTACACTTTTTCAGGAAACCTTCCCTTCCCCCCTCCTAAACGCTTACGGTTTGTACGCTCATGATAATTTTGACACTTGTGAACGGCCACTAAATGATCAGTTGAGTTCTAAATAAGAATATCTGCTTATCAACTTCCCCACCTTCAACTCACTGTCCCGGGTCTCTTGTTGTTTGAGCTTTTGTGAACTATGTTGGTCCTTCCCAAACATACAGGCCAGCTCATACTGCCCGAGTATAAGAAAAGGGACGCCATCATATGGCACAACAGCACCGTCAATATCATGAAATCGCACTCTTTGGCTGGACTTGAGTATTGCTGTGGGCCTAGCATTCAACAAACAAGGAGACACAAGAAAAATTATTTATAGTTACCATATCATACAAGCACTTTTTAACGTGAGTCACAATAGTGACGTGGTTATAACTTATATTCTTTCTGAATAAAGGGTTCATATTGGTCACATGTAGCATAGAGTGCTAATATTTTGCGTCCAGTCACAGTTACTATCTTTACTAGACATTGATTTACATTAATACAATTTTGTATTATTTAATAATAAACTTATTAATAAGTACTAGTATTACTACTAGTAGTAGTACTACAGTCGTTTTCCAAGTTCTGGATAGCTCTTGTTGTTTGCTCTAATCGGAATACCAGCAGAGCAAACAACAACAGCTATCCAGAACTTACTCCAGAAGTCAGAACAGTATTACTCCACGAACAATTATGGTTTCAGTCAAAGCACTTAATACTGGAAGCACTGCTTCAAAACTTACGAGGTCGTTTTCCTAGTTCCGGATAGTTAATCATTAACACTAACAGCAGTTTGGTGGATGAAAATTACAAAATATATAGTTCATTATAAGTTACTCCTTACCTCAGTAAAGTATCATTGTTTTATCTGAAGCATGGATTAAACAGATTTTTTTATATTTATTTCAAGCTCAAGCTGTCTAGCCCCATAAATGTGGCACGGACACGCCCCCCCCCCCATAAATGTGGCACGGACACGCCGCCCCCCCCCCCCGCGTATCCTTAGCCACAGGTTGGTCTCATTCCGCTAACGGTAGTAATTCGAAATTCCAGGCGCTGAAATTGACGATATTTGCGACTATTTTTACAGTCTAGATACGTTCCTTACATGTTTAACTATCTAGGCGCCCCAAAAAATGGTGATTTTACTTACATTTTATATTTCCTGACATATAGGCCCGAAAAATTACAAGACGATCGTCATTGTGCAAGTTTCAACGAGGACGGCCATAGTGTTGAACGGGAAAACAACTTGTGCGCGCAACAATTTTACGACGGCTGTTTTATGTGTGCACATACTTGCTGTATTTTAGCGCGCAGAGATATGACCACGTGATGTCGCAGATATAAACTTTCAGAAACTAACATTGAGCAGTTTCATCAAATTAACCGTACTGCATGGTAAGTTCATCCCCTTTTAACTATCATATACATGTACCAGGTTATTTAACTGTACTTACATTGTACATAAAACAAGAGAGAATGTTCATTAAAATAAAATGATAATGTAATAAATAGTCTATTATTAATTACAATAGTTTAATACTAATTTTAAATAGTAATTTTAAACAACATACAAATTTCACTAATAATTTTAATATATGAAATATTATAGTGTTACGTTACTATTACTATTAATAATAACAATATTAATGGTTCCACCATTTTTGTAAATCTATAAAAAAAAAATATAAAAAAAATAAAAAACAGAATGATTGTTTTATCTGACAAAATATCTGTGAATATAGTCTATGTAATATCTATGTAATATAGTACAGGTAATATTTTTACAATTTTTCATGTTTATCTGTTTTGTGAGAATATAAAGGCGGTAACTTCCAGTACAAAGGTGGTTTATTTTCTAATAAGAGTCTTAAATTAAGATGTGTAGACCCCTGTTTGTTTATTTAAGCCAAAGCTAGCATGTGTACTTAAAGATTGCACTCATGAGCACTCGGACCAGACAAATTGCAAAGATGGTTCAAGCGTGGTTTGGGTCTATGCTATTTGGGGTCGTGAATTTCTCAATAAAACCCATGGGTACAGGGAACGGTCCCAATTATTAACATTTTGGCCATCCATCATTATCAATAATACTGATAATATTATTACTATTACTATTATCATTTTGTTAAACAACAATATGCAATCTAGTACCGGTATCAGCGATATCCTCAAACATGAAACACTTCATTTTGATTCGATCGGTCCATTACTGCCTGTCACTGAACGGTATTTTTTACATTTTCGTGTGCTGAATTATATTGTGGATTTTGTTACTTTGTTTCTTTTCACCATTAACAAAGACCCCCCACACACACACAAACAAAATAAAATAAAATTAATAAGGTGTGTATGTATATATATATATATAATATATATTATATTATATATATAAATTAAATCAGGAGGGTGGCCTTTAGCTTTCGATCCAATCATTTATGCTTACTTATTATAGGAAAAGTAAATAATTGAATGCAGGAACTGGACATGTTTTATTTATTTATTTTTATTATATATATTTGATTTTTAAAGTAGTTATATCACATGTTTAGCACAAAAAATGCTCTGACTACCGACAACACATGCAACCCTGAAACGGAATACTTCGCGCGATAAAATACAGCAAGTATGTGCACACATAAAACAGCCGTCGTAAAATTGTTGCGCGCGCAAGTTGTTTTCCCGTTCACACTCTTCATACATTCAAGATGGCCGTCCTCGTTGAAACCTGCACAATGACGATCGTCTTGTAATTTTTTCGGGCCTATATGTCAGGAAATATAAAATGTAAGTAAAATCACCATTTTTTTGGGCGCCTAGATAGTTAAACATGTAAGGAACGTATCTAGACTGTCAAAATAGTCGCAAATATCGTCAATTTCAGCGCCTGGAATTTCGAATTACTACCGTTAGCGGAATGAGACCATGGAGTAGGTATGTGACAAAAATTTTAAACTTCACCCAATTTAACTGAAATGGATACCAGTGTAAAGAGCTTAAAGAGAACTTTAAAATGATGTATAGATCACTGTTCTAGGTGAAAATTTAATAGAGTTACATTTATTTTAAACTCGGGAATTGGTGGTGAAATTTCGGCCTCCAAAAATAAAGAAAAACATAAGAATATTTGTGACCATTATTTGGGGTACGTCATGACTCTATTTACTTTGGTGCACTGTAACTTTCTTATTACAAGTCAGAATCTCATCAAAATTTCACAAAAGACATTACAATGTCATGACTATACTGTACATTATGATTATTGATATTGATTAACAATCAGTAAACACAATTGATTAATTTGTCAATTAGTGTGATGACCATTGGCAACGAATCCGCAAGTTGTTGATCCTCAGGTTGAAATCAAAGAAATTCCAGAAAAAATTGAAGAAAACGCCCAAATCGTAAGATTTTTGTACCATTAGAAAGATCGTCACGAGCTCTATTGAAGTAAAGACGCAGCGAGTGACTCATGGCAAGTATATGCGCATGAGCGGCAATTTCATTCATGAAAATTGCCATATATGGCGAGTATCTGTGACGCGTATGACGTCATATAATGAGGTGCTGCGTGCCATTTCATGTAGGCCATTTTTCGATGTGTCACGCGTGTAACCGCCATGTTTGTGTGCACCGACATGACCGATGCCTATCGATAATCGTATGAAACAATTATTGCGGATTAAAAAGAAGGGTGTGGGAATCGTACAATTACCTTTATATTTTCAGGTTTTGTAAATCCATACATAAATGTAAGAATGTATATGTTTTTAAACGAAATCTAACTTAACCTCGGGTAGAATTACGCTGACTTTCTCGGATGAATTTTTCAAATGCACGTAACCCAACTTTAACGTATCGCATAAAAAAAAAAATTGAGCAGAGGTTGTAGCATATGATTTCCTCTATCTCACTGAACAATCAACTTTGCTGAGGATGCCCCTGGTTAACTGGTATCCGGCCGCAAATAAAACAGCACAAAAGCATAGCCGCAAAATGCGGTCACCATTGACAGGGCCGAAAACACAGCGTGTACTGAGGCGTTTTGTCACATACCTACATGGAGGAAGGACCTTCCTCCATGATGAGACCAACCTGTGGCTAAGGATACGCGGGGGGGGGGGGCGTGTCCGTGCCACATTTATGGGGCAACAAGCTGTCCAGAAGGCAGAACCGGGAAAAATGCGAAACTAAAATGAAACTTGCCACTTATTTGTCCGAAATTATTAGTTTTCCGTCTGCACACGAAAGATAGTGCCTGCCGTATTTCGAAAAACTTTCTAACCTTTTCGGCTTGTTCGTACGGAAGCGTTAAAGGGCCACAACCAAAAAAAAAATTCAAGTTACTATCTCGCCGCGGCGAGTTACTATCTCGCCGCGGCGAGTTACTATCTCGCCGCGGCGAGTTACTATCTCGCCGCGGCGAGATACTATCTCGCCGCGGCGAGTTCCTATCTCGCCACGGCGAGTTAGTATCTCGCCGCGGCGAGTTACTATTTCGCCGCGGTGAGTTACTATCTCGCCGCGGCGAGTTAGTAGCGAGGTTTCGGTTGCACGCGGTTAGCGGAACAGCGACTTTTGGTAGCTGTGACGTCATCACTCTTTGCGCACTAATGACGTTTTACTCAGTCTGTCAAAGTGTAAAACTAAAAGTGTCGTCAACACGGATAACAGCTCCACTACACGTAAGTGAAAAACGGATAGTAAAACTCATCAATTTCCTAAAGATTTCGAGAGAAAAACATAAATAATCAACCATAGAGATAGTTCATAGTTAGCATAAAGATAGTTCTGGTAGCATGTATGTTTACTTCTGGTCTCGGACTAGCCGCTGTATCTGTGGCAGTATGGGCATGGCCTAGGCTATATGAAAATGAAGAGGACCTCTTATGTTTCTTCACCACCAGAAAATTTAAAATTTGATTCCCCCATCCCATATTTAGTCAGTGCATTTAATAAGGTTCCATCTTTCATTTTCAGAATGGCAAAGAAAACCGTTAGATTTTACCCTGGCCTTCTGAGGGAAGTTTTGGCGATTTCAAGTCAAGGCCAAGGAATTTCAAAAATAACATGGGAGGGAATCAACACTAACATGAATGATGCCATCAAGGCTAAGAACATTTATGTGACACTGAGGGCATGCAAAGATCGCTTTCGACACCTTCAGGATGCTCACCGAAGAAATGAAATGAGTTCTCTTAAGGGCGTAAGTAATTTTTTGAACAGAAAATATATTTATACGCATACAAATCACCATATAAAATTTAGGAAAATTTCAAAGAGGATATGAAATGATAAATTTAAATTTTTCTATAGCACATTTTGAGATGGAATTCAATTCTGAAAGGAATTTTTTTTAACACTTCATACATTCACCATTTTCAGTTTGATCGAATTCCAAACATAATAACATGGTGAAAATTTAATATATTGGTTGTAAATATTTCTTATGAGAATTTTTTCTTAATGCCTTGTTCTTACACTTGTGTAATTCATTGTAGCCACAGAGGGATAGCACATGAAATTCTAATCTTTCTCTTAACCATATTTCCCTTTCAGCTCCGGTACAGATGAGGAGTATGATGAGTGGATCCAGCTTCTAACAGAACTTGCTGACTTGGATGAGGAGAGAAAACAGGAAGAGGACAAGAAAAAGTGTGAGACGGATGAAAAAAGAGATGCAGGTGGTAGCCATTAGAGCAGCAGCAATGGAATCCCTGGTTTCTGCCAAGAAGGCCCAAAATGGTGACAGAAAAGGTGCTTTTCTTAGGTCCCTTAGATTTGATTTGAAAGTCATCCACTGTTGCCAGTGTCGTTTTCTATCTGATCCCTGGTTTTGTAACCAAAACAAATTTAAAGAGAAGGGGATTTTCTCACCCAAACTTTTACCCTTTGAGTTTTAAGATTTAATTTGAAAATCATTTCCTTGCAAGTGCTTTCATTTTGTTTATTGTTCTTTTTTAAACTGATCATTATTTCAGACACAGAGCTGACCCCACCACAAAGGAAACGCCGAAGCACAGCAGACTTATATGTCAAGTACCTTGAAGACAAACTGGAATTTGAGCGTGAAAAGTTTTATTTGAAGAGAAGCAAGGTTGGAAAAAGACAATGAAATGATGAAAATGATGATGACCCTAATAAAAAAGTAAGGTTAAACATATTTTAGGACTGCACTGCTATGAATACGGTTTGTGAAACTAACACATGTTGGTGATCATAGAATTCCATGATTTGATTCCTCTGGCAATATTTTCCCCGTTGATTTTGAAAACCGTGTTAACGTTTTCAAGTTTTGCAATTTTATTCCTGCATTTCATTGTTTTGTCAGGATTTCCAGCATCTACACATGGATATGCATTTTTAAATTTGTCATTTTGTGATATGTTTCAAGTCCAGAGTTCAATTAAGCTCAAAGTGTGGGTTAGAAGTGAAAATTTTAATATACATTGTAAACATTCCTAGATACTTAGAATGTTGAGCAAATTTTGGCTCAACATAAACACAAGTGACTAAATGTAAAAACACATGTGGAGAGTGGATACTTGCTTCAAGTTTGACTGTTTTCACTGCTTTGCCTCATGTAAAAAGAACACTCAGAGATAGCCAAAGGGCCCGTCATGAGTTTAAAAAAGTCGATATTTGTTTCATAACACCTGAACCATTTTTATAAAGATTCTGCATATTTTTTAGAAGACCTGCTACAATATATCAAACCAAAACACAGGTTCCACAGGTAACATGACAACAATTCACATTGCCAGAATTTGATGTAGTATAGACGACTGGTAGTTTATTGGTTTCTAAGGAATACTAGTAGTACACAGTCTTTACAGGTTCACACGATGCAATAGTACAGATGGTATACATCATATGACTATTTAGTCAGAATTTATGTATAAGGTATTATAAGGTCTTTTTCAGATTTACATTGTGTATGTACCACTTTAAAAATTTAAAAATTTAAATTTAAAAATTAATACTTTGTATCCCCTTCTTTGTCCTTGGTGTACAGGTTTGTGTTTTTACTACACTGTCTTGTTTTTATCATAAATTTCATATCATTTTTTAAGTGCAATGACGTGTGCAGTCTTGTGTTCCTTGTTACTTCTCGTCTTTTACATGTACAGTGCGTATCAAAAAAAAGGTAATCCGAATTCAGGGCGTTAATATGCCAAGGTTATTTAGTTTGACAATTTACATGTAGTGTACCAAAGAAGAGGAACTCCTCAGCTTTCCATTGATACCTGTATCGATCCATTGCTGTCACACATGGCCGAGTACATTGTTATTGAAAATGGCAAATTCAAATCGCATTTTTGCAAGTTTGGGTAATCAGTTCAAGGCAGTCTGAAATGGACGCATCACTTGACTGCCTAGATGATTATGTAAGATTTTTAAGCTGGTGCGGTAATCGTCTGTTACGACATCCTTTTCTTCAAGTTGGGTATTTAAGAAGGGCCTGGGTTTAGGGACAGGTAGTTGGAAAGATGGTACAACTGTTTTAAACGACTGAACAGCGAGTTTTCGTGATTACAACATTTCACCAAACTCACAGTTTGCAGCAAACTCGCGATGCTTTCAGGGAACGTTTCCCAGAACGGGAGCCCCCAGCAGCCAAAACCATCTGGGCGAATGTTAGAAAATATCAAGAGTATGGCACTAGCCTCAACCGCAACAAGGGGAATTCTGGCAGGAGGCGCACCGGGCGATCAGAAGGGAACATTGCAGCAGTAAGGCAGCAACTTTTGGAGCATCCTAGGGACACCAGCGCAAGGCGAAATGGGCTGAGATTTCCTTCGGCGACATTCAACAGAATCACGAGATTGGACCTCCACCAGCATCCATATCGGATTCACATCCGACATCAACTTACGCCAGGAGATTTTGCTAGAAGGCTGGCGTTTGCCAGATGGTTGATAGCCCGTACCGAGAGAGATGTCAATTTTCTGCGGAATCTCGTAATCGGCGACGAAGCTGCTTTCTCCATGAACGGCAAGGTCAATACGCATAATGTTCTTGAATATGCACCAGCAAGACACCCCCCAGAATTCAATTTTGAGGTTAACATGAGTCGACAAAAGTGGACTGTTTGGTTGGGACTTTGTGGAAGTGGTCAGCTGATCGGACCGTTTTTCTTTCAAAGGAATGTCAATGGTAACATGTATCTGCAGATGCTCAATGATAACGTTTTACCGCAGCTGCAGGAACACTTTGAGCGACAGGTTCGTGGTGTCTTCAGACAACTCTGGTGGGCCCAAGATGGCGCCCCAGCACATCGCCTTATCGCTGTCCGAGATCGTCTGAGGGAACTCTTTGGCGAACGAGTCATCGCCGTCAACCATGAGGTGGAATGGCCACCAAGATCACCTGACCTCACACCATGTGACTATTTCCTTTGGGGACATTTGAAGAACAAGGTGTTTGCAACTCCCCCCCGTGATCTTGATGAATTGCAGGGCCGTATTCGAAAGGAAGTGGATGCTTTCCGCAATAATCCGGCTATGGTGAGACGAGCAGTGCAGGACATGCTCCGTCGCTGTCAGCTTTGTGTCGAAAGGGGAGGTGGACATGTTGAAGGTGTGGGTGCATAAAAGGGCAATGTTAGAAGAGATTCTTCTTGAATAATGTCCAGTCATTCCTAAAGAAAATCTGGTTTATCATACTGACTTTCACTAATTATCCTGCCTTGCACTGATTACCCAAACTTGCAAAAATGCGATTTGAATTTGTCATTTTCAATAACAATGTACTCGGTCATGTGTGACAGCAATGGGTCAATAAAGGTATCAATGGAAAGCTGAGGAGTTCCTCTTCTTTGGTACACTACATGTAAATTGTCAAACTAAATAACCTTGGCATATTAACCCCCTGAATTCGGATTACCTTTTTTTTGATACGCACTGTATAGTAGATCCCTTGTCCAGTTTCTTCCAGTTAAATTATTGTTTTAAAGTTTGATGTATTTCATTTGATTTTAATCATTTATTAATTTTATTTAACATTGTTAAAGACTAAAGGGTTAATAAACCCTGAGACAACATTTTTATGTATTGACATTATGTGATAACATTTTCCTGTTAATATTTTTTTATATGCTTTTGACCAAAAAAATTATAATTTAATGTTCAACGGGTGCCGCCATCTTGGGACTCTGTGACGTAGCAGGGTTCCATCAAGCCAGACTGTCGTCACAAAGCGAATTCAAAAAGATGCATGTTGCAGTGTGGCACATACACGTGGCCTCAACAAATCTGAAGCGCATAATTGGACTATTTGAGGCCGCGCGTATGTGCAAAACGTCGTTTAGAACTTGCACTGTGACGATGGTCTGGCTAATGGTACTCTGTTACATAACCGGGTCCAAATATGGCGTAAAACACAATCATGTTTTTGGGGTAAAAAAAAAGCCAATAAAAAAATACTGATATGAACATGTGTAACTGTCTTAGTCTTAGAAATCTCACATCCGTCGACACGTAAAAATGTGTCTTGTGGTTCACTATCCCTTTAATTTTATTTTCAGCAAAGGTTTTTATATTTTCAGGGTTTGTAATTTTTGCTTGAGTAATCAATCCCCGTTATGTAATTTGCATTTGTTGTTGCTGTGATTAAAATCAATGTTTATAAATATCTTACAAAGCTAGCTTCATTTGTCAATATGAATTATAAGGTTGTTCCCTTCAAAGTGTGGGTGTAAGGAAGCATTGCCCAATTTCATGGAATTCCTCATTGTAACAATCGTCTTCCCCTGCTCACTGAGCTACCAACATGAACAGGAAATCAGTGTTAAGTTCCCTTTTAACCAGGGGAACATTTTATGTTGTTTTTCTTACAGAACATGAAATTGGGCACAGGAAACAAATTTATATAGGCCTTTACAGTAAAGAAAAATAAAATAAAAAATAAATAAATTTAAGAAAGTGCACAGCAACAGAAAACAAAGACTACTGTTAAACTTGCTGACTGATCAAGACCTGACAATTTTTATTCTAAACTATACTTTTGTTTTCTTTGTTTTAATCTCGTGGATCATAACTTAGTTATTGAAAGCCTGACATTCCAAAAATCACTAAATTCTTACAGATACAATCCTTGACGTAGGATTCATAATTCAGGGGCTCGTAACGCAGACTTACTATATCATGAATGATGGAATCATGCTAAATAGTTCTCCAAGGAGGGTGCCGGGTCCAGCTGGGAGTAACTGCTTGTCTGATTTTCATAGATACACGTATGGTAGTTAGTGAGGGGCCCGCCAACTAGGTAGTACTTTGCCACTGGGGATAACAGTACTTTCAGGTTCTTGCGAAAGTCAAGGAAGGCAAACATTTGTATCATCTTCCCGAATACCCACTCTACACATTCTTGTACTGATGACATTCTTGAGTTGAATTCTTGTTGCTCAGCCCTCAGGTTTGCCCCTTTGAATGGACCTAGTACTAGTAGAAAGAACGTCTCATTGGATAAGCAGGGTCCCCATAAAGCGCGTAGGGCAGGTCATTTCTATCAATCAGATCTCTTGCCTCAAATTCTTGCAGCAGTCCACTCATGCGAAGGAGAGCACTATCATGTCTTCGACCTGGGCCGTAAAGATGAGCAATCAACCCACAAGGTATCACCACTGACTGGAATTTTAAGGCATGTATCCTTTTGTGTCCGTTATAACACACTCGCTGATGATGAGTTGGCCTACAAATTGGACGAACTGTCCCATCCACGAATCCAAAGCAATTCTGCAAAGGCGCCCCTTTGTCATGAATAAAATCTGCATAAACTTGCAGTTGTGCAGGATCTAGCCATGGTTTATCAAGGGATCATGAGAAAGCGATGATGATGCAAAATAATTATACAAAACTTCAACGGTCTCATTGATAACGAGTGAAAGGGTGGATTTCGGTCTCCCAAAAAACTCTTCCAAGTCCGGTAGGCAATTTGGGTAAGCGATCCTCTTGAGGACCATGCAAATAGCATCAAAGCTACTGCAAGTGGACCCGTTCTAATTAAAGTTAGTTTCTGTGGAAGTAGGCCTAAATGTCGTAGCCGGTAAATGTCATCCTTTAAAAATCTGAACTTATCTAAGCACTGATTATCTGTTACTAGTGTTAGTGTTAATATATCAAACCTGGGCCAGTCTGGATTGAATGTGATTCTCTTTGGTATCGGTGCATTGGTCAAGAGAAGGTATATAAAGTCATAGTCAAGTCATTGTCAAATTCGTTTTCAATCGCAAAATCGAGCATAATCATGGGCGCAGCCATTTTAAGTTTGCGCCCTCTATAGCCTATCGTAAATGTAACCGCGACGATCGACGAAACACCCAAACTACACGTCTGAACGATAACGCGTACTGTCATGACGGTTAGTAACTCGCCGCGGCGAGATAATAATTCGCCGCGGCGAGATAGTAACTCGCCGCGGCGAGATAGTATCTCGCCGCGGCGAGATAGTAACTTGAATTTGTGTTGGGGTTGTGGCCCTTTAACGCTTCCATATGTTCGAAATTGGTTACCCAGCCTTTAAAGTTATTACTACCTTCCGTCCATAATGACGTCCATCCCACAGGAGTGTCCATAACTGTACACGGCGCACCCCCGAAAATCGGGATTAAAGCGTATAAAAGTGTGAGTGTGTGGAGACGATCGACAGTAGAGCTTTCTACAACTAGACTGTGTGAGCTACAAAAGTCGCGCGCTTTGCCTCGATATCGATTTGACATCTAACCCTCTGGCCCCGCCCCTTACATCAAACATGAATTATGCATATATTTTTTATTCATAACAGTGACGTCCGTCCTGTGCATGGTCTCATTTTCCGCCTACCGTCGAGGGTCTGTAAAAGTAGTTTTTTAGGCATGACCGAAAGGGCCAAATCTTTGGGTTTTTTATGTGACATAATGAAGTATCATTCTACATTGTTACTGGAAAAGGAAACCGTAACAATTCTGGTTCTAGGTACACTTTAAATGTGCACTGATGCTTATACTCACTCCAACACATAGCTTGTATGTCTAATGCTGATGGAGTTTCAGTGAAGACCTCTGTACAGTCTATAAATTGTACGTCCTTTGGAAACCACTTCTTGAAGCTGTCTGGCAGGCATGCCCTTACATCTTGTCAACTTGCCCATAGAATTAGCCATTTCAGTTCTTTCGCCGTCAACTTGATCCATGTTTAGGTTGGTGAAGTTCTTGCGTCGGGAGATAAACAATTGATTTTATTTTGCCCTAACACCGACGTGTGTATAGCACTGTATACTCAGTGCTTTCCGAGTGCTGTGAAAAACTACACAGGCGACTCGGGCGGGATTCGAACCCATTTAAATGACGCAAGAACTTCACCAACCTATATATCGCAGAACCCGCTGCTATATGGGATTCTAGCCGGCCAATTGTTATCGGGCAAGCTCGGTGGTCGAGAGGTTAAGACGTCTGCACTAGTAAGCAGGAGGTCGTGGGTTCGAATCCCGCCCGAGTCGCCTGTGTAGTTTTTCACAGCACTCGGAAAGCACCGAGTATACAGTGCTATACACACGTCGGTGTTAGGGCAAAATAAAATCAATTGTTGATCCATGTTGTAAATACTTGGCTGATGTGGCCAGTCGAGACTTGGAAACGAAAAGCCAAAGCTTGAACGAGCAGGCCGAGACGAAGTCTCATCATGACCAATCACAATTGATTGATTTGTGCAGTTCGTAATTATAGACGATACACTAATGTTGGTGTGTGAGTTAGATTGGCTCTTGCCATTTTCTTGCCATTTATGCCTCTTCATATGGGAGGTTACCGAGTTCCTAATGGGAAGATCCATTCATACATTATACACACATACAACCCTAAATTACATACATTATTTACGTACATCCTAGTTGATTTGTGAGTGAGTTTTCTTTGAGCCCCCCCAAAGACAAAATCCTGGGTGCGCCGTTGATCATGACCATTAGAAATTCTTGTTCCAAAGTGAGTTTTCTGGATGGGCCGGACCGATGATAGTCCCCTGGCATTGTGTAGGCATCTGCGGGTGGTTTTTCTTGTTCTGTTGCTTCATTCCTTTCCAGTACAGCATGTGCTCTGCCTTTCGATTCAAGTGTACGAACACAAATTTAAAAGTTGCGGTATTTTTAAACCCGGTAAAGAAGCGAACATCTGTATCCTTTGTAATTTGTTCAAAATGAAGGGGAACTGGAATTTAACTCAGTGGCTGGTCTGACGAAGTGTCGGGGACTACAGTTGATTTTTTTGGCAGATTTCGGGGTGGCTTGCTTGAAAATTTGATTGAAAGGTGCATTCCTCTTATGTGGCGAGTGTTGATGTATGTAATCACTTGCTGTGAGAAACAGTGTCGGCTTTGGATTTTGTCGAGTTGGTTTCCCGTCCACAAAGTGGTTGGAACAAACCACAACATTACTGCCCATTGTCCATTTCGTTTCGCCATCCTTAGCCCGCCTTCCCTTCCGAAGTTGTTTCTGCCACTGCCATCTCTTAGCCTCGTTTTTCGCCACTCCAAACCATTTTACGGTCTACACATGTGATCTTTTCATAACTTTACTTAGTTGCCTTCTGTCGTTCTTGCAGCCGGCAACACCACACCTATCACCTCCTCCCATTTTGGATATCTGTAATCAAAAAGAACCAATTGTTTGGGACATGCATTTTTTAAATTATTATACATTATTAATTTCATCAATTTAAAAACAATTAATGTCAACGTGTGGATAAAGTTGAAAATAATTTATGTAAACTAACTAGACGAATACAGTGGAAGGAATGAAAGTACATTGATTACAATAATTATTTGCAACTCATAATTCTAAATTATACTGAATTCAATATACATGTATTGGATATTAGATACCTACAGGAATTCTTCATATAAAAATCCCTTAACGTATTATTTTTCACCTAAACCTCCTTTCCCTTGCGGGGTGCACTGTAAAAAATTGCCTGTAAAAATTACAGTATTACTGGCAACTCAGCTGCCAGTAACTTACTGTAAAATTTTACATTAATAACTGTAAATAAATTACTGTAAAAATTACAGTAAGTTACTGGCAGCTGGTTGCCAGTAACTTACTGTAAATTGTACAGTAACAAACAATATACCGTATCGCGATACCGTGTGGGGAGAGGATCTAATCCCATCCATATCCCCACCCACGGGACCCTTACTCCCTCCCCATGCACCAGTATGTTGCATTTTAAATTATTATTATACCTCGGATATTTCAGAAGGAACCGAGTTAAGGACATACCAATGATTTTCCCATTTGTTCAAGGGTCATGATACTTTCCCCCATCTCACACTGGTGTCTGTCCCCGCCCACAGCTCTATTACCCCATCCCCAGCCGCCCGCCCACTCACCCACTCACCCACCCGCCCACCCACTCACCCAATATGTTGATGAAAAATCATAAGATGATAAAAACTATATTGTATTTATAATGTATTGTCAAATTACTGCATAATATTTAACAATTTTATGTTTTTATTACCCTTCCCCCACCGTACCCCCATGTGATCCCCAACCTACAGCTTAAAGCAATCAGGGCATAGGGATCACTCATTTTTCAGTTCAGTTAAGTCCGTGACTGACGACCCATTTTACTCTGTTTTTATGAACAAGCATGGAGGAAGGAAAACAAGATTGAATTGTTTGTACAGAAATATTTGTACAAAACTGTAAATATAGTCAAAATTTATGTAGAGTCCTAAGGGTCAAGTCCTATTTTTAAAAGGATCAACTTTCAAGTCATTTCTTTAGTAATTTAATAAATTCTTCACAAACGGGAATTCATCATCATCATCATCATCAAGGCTATAGTTCGTCCATTTGTTGGACAAAGCCCTCCTCATAAAACTTCCATTTGTCTCTCTCTCTAGCCACTCTTGTCCATGTTGCCGTGCCCATGTGTGCTGTTATGTCATCTCTCCATCTTTTCCTTTGCCGTCCTCTCTTTCTCTTGCCTGTTCTAGGCTGCCATTCTGTCAATCGCCTAGTCCACCTGTTGTCCTGGACCCTTAACACATGGCCTGCCCATTTCCATTTGGTCTCCTTTATCTTTTCAATGATGTCCTTGACTTTTGTTTTCTCTCGTATTATGGTTAACTTTATCCCGTATTGTTAAATGTACCATTTTTCTCTCCGTGGCTCTCTGTGTTGTTATCAATTTGTTGTTCAACTCATTAGTTGTAGTCCATGTTTCTGCTCCATACGTCATGGTTGTTAGGATGCATTGGTTGTACACTCTTCTTCGAAGTGACATTGCTATGTTGTTGTCGGTCAATATGTCTTTGTACATGCCAAAACTTCTCCAACCTGCTTTGATTCTCGACATAATTTCTTCTCTCGATGTGTCTTTCATTCTTAGAGTTTGGCCCAGGTATTTGTAATTTCCCACTTTCTCTAGTTTATGGTTTTCAATGACAATATCTATGTTTGTGTCAAAGTTTGTCATGTATTTAGTTTTATCCTTTTGTATTGTTAGACCCACTTGTTTGCTTTCTCTGCTTAGTTTGGTTAGCTGTTCCTCCATACCTTCTACTGATGTTGTAACCATAGCTACATCGTTGGCAAATCTTAGGTCTGTGAGTTTTTCTCCATCGATATCCATTCCCTTTTCTTCCAGATGTGATTTTTTAAACACCTCCTCCAATGCCGCTGTGAAAAACTTTGGGGATTTTGTATCTCCTTGTCGTACCCCTCTCTTTATTTTCACTTCTTTTGAGACATCTTTATCGATGTGGATCTTGGCGGTATTTGTATATATGTCCTGTAAGATGCTGATATACCCTTCATGTATTCACACTTTTCTCAAGGCGTTGAACGGGAATTAATATTTAATTAATTGATGAAATTCTTGTATTCTTTAATTTTTCCAGAAATTTGTTTCCGAGATCAAAAGATTTATGAATCTTTGATAAATTGTCACGATGGACGCACATCAAAACGAACCAGTAACCAGAAATTGTGTAAAGGATTTCAATTATTTTCGGCAACGAGTTTATGCGCATCCAGAAGAGTTTACAATGAGTGGGGAAGCAGATACAAGGAGGTAATATGGCTAGAACAAAAAGAATTAGTCCTTGCTCAAAATAAACACTGCACCGCTGGAATGAAGCTATACTTATGTTGCCTATCTCCAGGGCTCTGGGGCAGAAGGGGGGCATGTTCCCCCTTTTTTATCAGTGTTTTTGTTTTTTGTTTTTTATTTGTGTTTTTCCCCATTTATTTTTTGCTGTGTGCCCCATTTTTGGGGGCCTTTTGCCCCTATTTTTGAGACCTTGATCTGCCCCTGTATTACTTTAAAAGTTTTCTAAATTTATAACAAACTAGGTTGCTGCAAATCTTAACCACCATATTATATTCTTATCTGATGGTCATCTGTCCGTATACATGATTTCTTATTTTGTGTAGGATACCCTGTCTGTTGGCTACTTGGGTCCAGCCAACCTGGCTTGTCTAGCATCTGACATCATCAATGATAAATCACTGAGAATCCTAGACGCAGCATCAGGAACAGGAATGGTTGGAGAAGAGGTGAGTTTATAGGCTAACAAGTAAGGTACAACATTGGTCATGAGTACCTGATTACAAAATTACCAAGTAAAAAAAGTACCTAATATCGTGACAAATTAGTCTGTCTGAAGTGCTCTCATTTCAGCGAAAACACCCCGAAAATACACATTTATGAAAGTTACTATAAAAGGTTTGTTCACACTTTTCTTGTGACTTGGGTCTTGGACTCATAGAACTGAAACTTTCACAGGTTGGTTGTTAAAAACCCTTCTGTGACTGCAAAGGTCAAAATCAGTCAAAATGTTGATATACTTGCCAAGTTATATTTAGTGCACTTAAAAGTCAAACACTATCAAACCTTACATGTAATAAGTACATTTACAGGTTAAAATGAGTCAACCGTTTTTGACTAGTAAAAGCATTGTCTTGTATTGTTGAGGTTGGTCAAAATGACACTCAAAGCAGTAAAAACAGTCAAAAGTGCCCCTGTGTGCCGATTTAGGTCAACAGTCAAAACAGGCAGTTGACTGGTTTTGACCACTATAGCTACTTGCCACTAAAGTGCAGCTATAGTAGGAGTTAATGTATTGTACACAGCTTGATTCAAAGAGAGTAGATCTTGTCTTCCCAAATAAGTCAGAACACCTTGCGTATACAATCATATATATATATATATAGGAAATTAACCCCATATACATCCTCCGTGCCAAACATTCCTTCATTGCTGAAATCTTCTCCAAACAGCTAAAGAGGCGTGGCTTTACCTGCATTGATGCCTTGGATCCATCTCAGGATTCACTAAACCAAGCAAAGACACTCCAGGTCTTTACGGAATATATATGTGACACTCTTGATGATCACCAGACAGAAATTCCAGATGGTTAGTAAAAGAAATATTTATAACTTATCCGATGATATTTTTATTAATAACAACTTCATACTTGATGAAATGCGACTCAGACTCATGCCGGGGTCCAAATATGTGTTCTGTGTACAGTTGTACACTCTTGATAAAACGTCATTTTATGCATCCATTCCATACTTTATGAAGATCTCAATAAATGAGAAAATTGTGAAAATTTATTGATCAGCAAACATAAACTTCGTATTCATAGGCCAGTGAAATTTCAAAATATGAAATACTTCAATGTATGAAATGTGGAAGAATTTAAATGCAGACATAAATTATTTGACTGGGTAATTCCCAAAGATATACCCTTTTTTTTATATGGTACTTTATTTCCCAAAACAGATTGCTATGACGCTGTCTTGATGTGTGGAGCCTTTGGTATTCCTGGTCATGTGACTGATGCATGCTTCCCAGAACTCATCCGAATAACAAAGCCAGGTTAGAATTACAACAATTACCTATAAAGCATTGTTTTGTTTTTGTATTGTACACATCAGGCCCAATAATGTAGCTGTTTTCTTGTTTCCCCAAGACACACATATGTAAAATTGTGCTAAAATGTTTTTGTTTACAAAAATTTGCCAAAAGAGGTATCAAAACGGGCACAATTTGGCAATATAAAGGTAGAATAGTCCATATACGGAGTTGTGTGTAATGTTTTAAAGTAAAAGAAATCCTATTTCATTGCCTCTTTAACCAGGATAGTCCCTTTAAGCAGGACTGTAATCTTCGACCTCCGGATTACCGTACTGGTGCTCTATACCAACTGAGCTATCCAGCCCTATAGTTGGCATTCTCCCAATTGTCAATATATTTCTGGAGAGGTGGGCGGGAGGGGGAATCATTAATCCCATTCATGTGGTGCAGTCGGGGATCCTGCCCCAAGGTATGATGCTAAGCAGTAGTTTGGGGGATCTCTCAAAGAGGATGCAACTCTTTCTTATCTTTTCTTTCTTTGTTATCACACCATCAGGTGGTTACGTCATGTTTACCATGAGCACAAAAATAATGGTCCAATGGGATGACGACAGGGTGAACAACACCATAACAGCTCTAAGCAAACAGGGTTTGTGGGAAGTCGTGGACAAGTGTTGGATTCCGTACCACATCCATGAGTCTCTCACTGAAAAAGCCATGGTGCACATTCTCAGGGTTCTAACAAAAACGTTGAGATGTTAGTTTCAATTTATTAGAACTAACAAAAAGTGGTCTTCAAAGGTTTGTTATATCTGTATTTTTTTTGGATGACCCACCATTACCCGAAAAGTAACTGAGCAAAATATTATTTAAAAGCTGGTTGTATGATAGTAATGGGACTGAACATTCAGTTGTTCCTTCCGACATGTTGTCATTTTTAAGAAAACGTGAAAAGTATGAAGACAAATAGCAAATACAATGGGTCACCAGCTGGTAATCCATTTCCACATTGGAATGATTACAAACAAGTCTGAATGCATTATTTTCTGTTTTGTTTTCAAATTCTGTTTTGCTTTAAAGTTGAATTCTCGCAGCTTATATATTTCTTTTAACAATTGTGTGAATAATCCGGTTTTACATAAAACTAACCTTAAGTGTAAAGTTGATGATGGTATCAAACATTCTTTGAAATATTTCTGTCTCAGGTGTTACTGTTTTTGTTAAATTAGTGAAACAATTTCTAAATGAATTTCTGACAGAAATACCACGTTGGAATGGATACAAACAATCTGAATGCATTTTCACTATTTCATAATAATAATAATGTATAGATTTATATAGCGCACGTATCCACCAACTAAGTGGCGCTCAAGGCGCATTATATTATTATCCCTGCTCATAAGGCTCATAAGGCTCATAAATCATTCCTGAAACCATCTCAGCTCCCTGGGGAGTATACAGCTCAATTGCTGCCATTTCTAGCGCATATAGAGCAAACCATCTCTGCCTTCACAGGTACCCATTTAACCCCTGGGTGGAGAGAAGCAATTATGGTTAAGTGTCTTGCTCAAGGACACAGGTGTCACGGCCGGGGCTCGAACCCACACTCTGCTGCTGGCAACACCAGAACTTGAGTTCAGTGCGCTAGACCGCACAACAATCCACTTTACGTGCATTATACAACACACGGGACCTACGGCTTTACGTCCCATCCGAAGGACGAAGCAATTATGGTTAAGTACCTTGCTCAAGGACACAAGTGTCACGACCGGGGCTCGAACCCACACCCTGCTGCTGGCAACACCAGAACTTGAGTTCGGTGCGCTAGACCGCTCGGCCACGACACTCCATGTTAACCAAACAATGAAATAAACTACCACAGGTTGGTTTTATACATTTCTCTTGATTCTTGTAAAGTATGGATGCATTGACAAATTGTATACAAGATTTAAAACACTGCGCTGCATGGTCGCAATATAAAAACACATCATGAAGGCACTAAATCATTTAGTACGTATTATGACGCGACAGCGGTAGATTTAGTGCGCCATGTTTATAGCCAGCGAAGTTAGACAGCGTGTATAGCGTGCAGCAGCGAAGCTCAGCCTAGTGCGCGCTGATTGGCTAGGGCGAGTCACTGCGCTTATGACGTATAGATGCGCACTGCGCGCGGATAGGGCTAGCTGCTGGCGAGCGGCTATAAGGCGCTGCTTTCCAGCGCATAAGTTCTGCCGGCAGTTGGCCTAAGCTGACAGAGTTGGCATGGCATAAGCTGGCATAGTTAGTTGGCATGAGCTGACAGAGTCATTCATCATTGTGGGCACCTACTGATGAACCGGTAAGACACCTTTATCGTGTAAGCTGGTTATTTAACCCTTTCAATACCATTGTCGACTTTCGTCGACAGCGCACCTACCTACGCTTCTTTACCATCGTCGACTTTCGTCGACGATAGCAGTGCCGCGCCGGTGTTCAAGAGGAGGGTCCACTAAATTTATTTGCTGCCCTCTGCTGTTAATTTTTATACAGTTGAAAAGAACACATCATAAGCTTTCCAATGCAAGATGTATAGAACAATAGGGGGGTCACCATTATGACCTTTTGAGAAAACTCTGATCAAAGTTTTTCACATGCGCTAATTTTCCGAACGTTTTTCCAACATTTTGTCACTATGGATGAGCGAAATGCTCAGTTACTGGATGAGCTTTTTGCTTATAGTGATTCTGAGAATGAATCAAATGATTCCGAGGAAGATTCTAGCCAAGAATCCGAAGATATTTCGTCAGAATCTGACGACAATTTGCCCGGGCCAAGCAGTGCAAGACAGGCTACCGCGCCGGGAATGGCGGGATGCGTGGTGTGCGAGTCCGTGGTGGTCGGCGTGGCCGTGGAGGTGGTGATCGTCGGTGTTTGTTAGTATATCACAAATTGTATGTGTGCCCTAGAATATATCTTATTTTTGATGTATTCATGTTCTTTTCTTGTGAAAGAAAAATCTTGTCTTTGCCAAAGAAAAAAACAATAAATTGAGTATATTCATATTATGTGTTCATATTTTTTTTTATAAACCTTTACATTTGAAAGTACACAGAATATGGATACGCTATGTTTTATCCATTATTTGGATTTGTAACCATAAGCTTCTGACAGGAAATACTTGCTTGACAAACAGATGAAAGAAGGCTGGGATTCCACACATTGTGTATGCACTCAGCATGGGCCTGCGACATGTAGTTTATCCACTATACAATGTAACATGTACATGTACTGTGTGTATTAGCTGTGCATGTACATGTACAGTATGTGTGTGTAATCTCACACGCATCAATGAACACACAGTGTATTACAACAATGGAGGGTCTATGCAGTGCATTTTACATTGTGTAATTGGGAGTCCATTAGGCTCATCAGATAGGAAACTGCAACTCTCTGGAAAAATTGTAATAAGTTGCTTGTTTTATACCAAAAACAATTGATTTTGATGTTATATGAAAGAGTATACAATGAGTGAAAAATGTCACACACAAACCTGTTTCATTTATCTAAGTCTTCATAGTGAAAATCAAGTTTGAAAGTGCATGAGTAGTCAAGTTATAACATAAAAATTCTAGATTCAAATATTTTGAAACTTCAAATTTAGAGAAATTATAATATAATCAACCAAAATTGCATTGAAATATATTTTTGTTGTAACCATTTGAAAGGTAATTATATATGTAACAAAATGCATGCACAACATTTTTCTCTACGACACTGTCTTCACTATGAAAACTGAGCTTGAAAAGTGGGGTCTTCAGAAGCTGACGTGGTTGCAAAACAATTCGGTTCTGGACTGTACACTCCGTACAAACAATGTGGTCCTCAGTGGGCAGCGTGGTCAAAACAATTCGGTATTGAAAGGGTTAAGCAGTGTGTATGCGCTGTACGGCCGAGTTGGGTCGAGGGGTTGTTATACGGTTGTGCGGTATAAGTTCCTTGGTAGGAGCTTGCGATAAAAGGGCGAGTTGCCGGAACTCTCGTATGTGTTATTGCGAGGGGCGACATCCCTAACAGATAACCCCGAGATTTAACGTGGGCTGGTGTGAATGCGCGTGTGGTAACCCTGGGTACACAAATTGGTGTTGGGTACGCTGCTTTTGCTGCCGTTGCAAGTCCTCCTGCAAATCTACGTAAGGACGCCCTCTGTTGAAAGCCAATGCTAACGATTGAGATTGATGATCATTAATAAATCAGCATACTGGTGTGGTTCTATGAATCCATTGTGTTCCTTTGTGTGTTGATTAAGTGTCGCCCGTTATTGTCTACAGTTCAGTGGTTAAGGACCATTAGGAGTTCACATCCGGTATTCCTTTCCAATCAATTAGTTAGTTACCAACACTGGGACGGTATATTTCCATCCCAACGGACGCATCCCTAGCCTCTCAGGGACGTTCCGGTCAGTGCCGTCCGTGTCGCACCCTGTGGAGGAGGGGAGCCCAATTCGTGTCTCGCTTTCACCCGAGGGGTGTGACGTCACAGTATGAATACCGTGTAAAACGTTCATAGAGGGGCAAACAATCCCTTCTCAAATGGTGTAAACAGACTTATTGAGTCCCTCTCGACCCAAGAAAACAATTTCAAGCCAAATATAAAGTTTTATATGGGTGCCATCCCACAATCCCTTCAACAACAAAAATGTTACCCAAAACCAATTTTTGTTTGCACATTTTTTGCACTGCTGACATTCTACAGAGAAACCAAGAGATTCTATTTTGTCTGGCCATTCTAATACCCACAACCAGACCTCAAAATAAACATCTCAGGTTGCCGGAATGTCTGAGCAACGACAGCAAGTGACAGGATGAGTGAGGTAACATCAATGGATTACAGCTGTACAGTTTCAATGGGTTATCTGCTGGCAAGGGGGGGGGGGGGGTGGGGGCCCTTACTTTGAAAGCTGCATACCGGGTCAATGGTTCACCCCAGGTTGAATTTTTTTTTACCATGTTATCAGGCACTGTATCAATAGAGAACTTATGCAAAGTGGCTGAATTTGAGTTTTCCATGACGTAGTAAACAACAATTGTTTACAAACACACTAAATGGTTTAGAGAGATGTCCCGGCGCAGGGTTTTAATCACCTATACACTTTGTAATGTTGAAGATACCGTTAATACAAAATATGATTTGAAGCTTTGCATGATGGAAGTACAGTACAAGTAAGATTTATGCTAGCACCATGTAATTAATCTCATAAGAGATGTAATAATTAGTGGTTCTGAGAAGAACCGTTGGTGAGAAACTCGACGTTTCGATCAGTGTACTCTGGTCATCTTCAGAACCACCAACTGTTATGTCTCGAAATTAATTACATGGTGCTACCACAAACCTTGCATCTATAATACGAAGATAAATAAACAATTTATTTTGGATATTGTTAACTTTAATTTTCCTAATTTTTCCTAATTACCGTCATCACGAAGAAGGGAATCTGTGATTTTGAAGACAACTGTGTTTTTTTGTCAAAAATGCTTCTGGGATAGTCTTATGCCAAAAACAAACGTGTCTGGTTTCTGGTCATAGGTCGGCTTATTTTTTTTATATTTTTTAAATTTTTTATTTAATCTTTTAAGTGATATGTGTTAACATGTGTACGTGGTTAGTGGATCCAGACCAAATTTCCCATACACAAAGTATGGTGGCTGAGAGAAGCACACAAACTTAAACGGGTAAAACGTTCATAACCCAATGTAAAAAAAAACAATCGTTTAAAACACAGCGCGGCAGAATTCCAATCGGTCCAGCCCCTTTTTGGGGAGAAACATGATGGCTGCCAAACCATTGCTGTTGACCAACAGCTATCATGTTTTGTGTGTCACCTTGTGATTTTGAGGTAAAAAACTACAAGTATAATTTCCCCTAGATTTTTTGGGGAAAACTAGAAGGCTTACCCCCTTCTGATTTTGAAGTAAAAAAAAACTAAAAACCTTACCCCTTGTGATTTACCCTTTTGATTTTGAGAAAAAACTACAAGACTTACCCCTTGTGATTATGAGGAGGAAAAACTACAAGCATCATTTCCCCTATATTTTTTGGAAAACAACTACAAGGTTTACCCTTTTTGATTTTGAGAAAAAACTACAAGCATCCTCTACGTATATTTCCTCTATATTTTTTGGGGAAAAATACAAGGCTTAGGCCTACCCCCTTGTGATTTACCCTTGTGATTTTGAGAACAAATACAAGCATCATTTCCCCTATATTTTTTGGGAAAAATTATAAGGCTTACCCCTTGTGATTTATTTTTGGAAAAACTATAAGACTTACCCATTGTGATTTTTTTTTGGAAAAACTACAAGGCTTACCATTTTTGACTTTGAGAAAAGAAATACAAGACTTACCCCTTGTGATTATGAGGGAAAACTACAAGCATCATTTCCCCTTTATCTTTTTGGGGAAAAAACTACAAGGCTTACCCCTTGTGATTTCGAAGTAAAAACTAAAACCTTACCCCTTGTGATTTACCCTTGTGATTTTGAGAAACAAACTACAAGAATAATTTCCCCTAGATGTTTTGTGAACAAACCTTTGTTTTCTGGGTTTTTTTTAACAACTACAAGGCTTACCCCGTTGTGATTTTGAGGGGAAAAATTACAAGCATCATTTCCCCTAAAAAAATTTGGAAAAAATACAAGGCTTACCCTTTTTGATTTTGAGAAAAAAATACAAGCCTTACCCCCTTGTGATTTTGAAGTAATAACTAAAAACCTTACCCATTGTGATTTACCCTTGTGATTCGTTTCCCTATATTTTTTTGGGAAAAACTGCAAGGCTTACCCATTGTGATTTTGAGGGAAAAAAATACAAGCATCATTTCCCCTTTATTTTTTGGGGAAAAAACTACAAGGCTTATCCCCTTGTGATTTTGAAGTAAAAACTAAAAACCTTACCCCTTGTGATTTACCCTTGTGATTTTGAGAAAAAATACAAGCATCATTTCCCCTATATTTTTTGGGAAACATAAGGCTTATATCCCTTGTAATTTGTTTTGGGAAAAAATATAAGGCTTTCCCTTTTGATTTTGAGGGAAAAAACTACAAGCATAATTTTTTGGGAAAATACAAGAATAATGAGCAATTCATTGTTTAAAATGTGAAGAATTTTAGGAAATATTTCAAAGAAGCTGAAAACTGTTGATATGTCTTCAACCGGGCCAGGGGAATCTCCTAAATGAATATTTGAAGCAAATTCAACACAACTTGTTTTTGAGGCAATACATTCACAAAGGGTATGGGTAAGCCTTGCACTTTTCCCCAAAATGCACGGAATGTACGTCCTCCATATTATTCAAGAATAAATAATAAAATACTATAATTTACACAAGAAAATTACGCTATGATAAGTAATCATCATAACAATGAGCCGGTATGTTTCACTTAACTCTCCTACTACAACAAGGGTCAAAATCAGTCAAAATGTTGATATACTTGCCAAGGTATATCTAGTGCACTTAGAAGTCAAACGCTGTCAAACCTTAAGTGTAGTAAGTACATTTACAGGTCAAAATGTGTCGACCGTTTTTGACTGGTAAAAGCATTGTCTGTTATTGTTCAAAATGACAGTCAAAACCAGTCAAAAATGCCCCTGTGTGCACATTTGGGTCAACAGTCCAAAACAGGCAGTTGACCGATTTTGAGTTCTACAGTATAGCAACTTCCCACTAAAGTGCAGCTATGGTAGGAGGGTTAATATTAATTTTAAAAAAATAGATATAGTACAACAAAATTAAATAAACGTTACACTTAACGTGAGTTAAGGTTAAACGATATTTCTCTCGAAATTGTCATTCAATTGCAATTATAACATAATAAAAGCTGCAATATTTGTGGGTGCTATATTATGTTCTGTGTTTCACACGGTGTTTTACGCACACACTTTCACGCCATTCACGCCACTGGCCCTGCCTGGGTCTGCATAAGACAGACATTGAGTTAAAGCCTTCTTGGGTGAGGATTACATTTCAGTATTTTACCCATTTAAAAAAATTACATATTGGGATCACTGCACTCTTTAGCAGATGTTCATGGTTCAGTAATACCAACAAGTTTGTGAATTTACCGACTGCTTTCCGTCCCCTTTAGCTACGCCACAGTGGAAGATAGCCCTGGGTCTGCATAAGACAGCGACTTCTTTGGCAAGGTTTTAATTTCAGTATTTTACCCGGACACGGATTTACGCCACCGTTCTTTGTACTAAATTACATAATTATTTACAAAGTGTGTTATTCAAACTAGCATATTTTGAAGTTTTATATTACTATACATGGCTACATTTAACGTATAAATTAGGCCAAAAAAGTATCCAGTTTCTGGTCATAGGTCGGATAAAAAATTCGGTGCGGTGACGCGCTTTTTGTTTTTTGGTAATCTGTTTTAGGAGGTGGCTCAGGCGGGGCAACCCAATATAATTATGGTAGCACAGATCGGGCAAACATTCATACCCCTATGTGAAATATCGCATTCCAAAGTAATTGACTTCCTTAAACAAAACAACTGCAGCAAAATAGCAAAAACACGGAACATGATCATTTTGATTTCATCACTACTCTCATTTTGGGATTATACACTGTAAAACATGAAGGGGTGTTAAAAACTTAAAAACACTACGGCGTTTTAACACCCCTGATTTCATCCGGAAGCCGATGACCGAATCTCTTGTAGAGCAGAGTCGTTTAATAACCTACATGCTAACCCTATCCACGGATCCATGTCTTGTGTAGGATCCAGTGTTATCCCAAGGTACAGACTAATAATGGAGGAAATCAGAGTGGGTTTTATCCATGACCTGCCGATTTTCAACAGATTGATGTGGTTGATGATCTCCTCCAATGTGTTACTGGTGCCACCTTCGCTGTTGTCCACGGGTCTTTCGTGGTTTCGTCCGCCATTTTCCACCGAAGACGCTTCGTCCCGATCCCAACCCTGCTGAATACACTCCCTGAAGTACTGCCACGGCTGCCCCACATCGATTCCCCCGACTACTATCAGAGGATAGACGATGAAGAGAATCTTGTCAAACCAGCTGAACACAATCCAGAGTATGAGATGAAACTGTTCATCCTCTTGGCGCATTCTCATATTGGACATGGTTTCCATGGTATAAGGGATCAGGAACACCACACCGAAGAAGGCCAGTGACATGGATGCTAACATCCATATTCCCACGAAATCACGAAAGCTTCGGACGCCGTAACACAACTGCCTGATGTCCTTCTTGGTGGACTCGAGATCTCGCGAGTTTCGGCTCATCTTGTCGGCAGCATCGTGAAATTCATTACAGTGCAAGATTCTGAGACTGTGGATAACGAAGCAGAAACAACCATAGTAGGCGTATCCGGCCACGCCCCCTATCGTCCGGACGACAGTTACGGCTCCTTGAGGACAGTTAGTACTACCAGATTTCATGATAAACACTGAGTTTCAGGATGATGCACATGGTTGGAAGTACCATAAAGACAAAGAAATGGCACCTCAGCTTGCCATGAGAATGCCGTGAGCGCGCCTCCAGGTAGGCTTCTGAAAACACGGTGATAAGATGTCTTGTGGGAACAAACTTGCAGGTAAGATAAATCCTTGTGGCAATACAAAACATCAGGACGATGAATAGATGAGGGAGGAATGTCAGGTATGAGATGAGGAAGACTGTGTCATGTCGGTTGCCTAGGTAATCCTTGAATATGGCAAAAAGGTCAACGATCTGACATATCATGATGGCGATTATTATGCAGAAGAATACTACTCCGTAGCCAGAAGTAGCGCGTTTTAAAGTCGGCAGCCAAAGCTAGTAGAAAGAACAAAATATTAAGAAATATAAAATTAAATGAATTTCTTATTTATCCTGTGACCAGCCAGACTAACTACTCTGCCAGGCCCCTGAAAAATACACCTAATGTTTACCTTGTTTATTTTCTTTGTATATAAAAGCTTGGCACTTGTACTGCACAGTAGGCAAAGTAAGTTGAACAGCCAGCGTTGATCACTTTGCGCCCGCTAGCGTTCTTTAACTGCATAATTTGCATAAGGCGGACGATTAAATGCACCTCTTATAACGGCTAATTGGCACATGGGCGTGAACATTCCAGACATTCCTAAACATTTTCCTGGAGAGTAAGCAAGTAGGGTATAGCGCATTTGACTTCTTGCAATCCTTGAAGCCACACTTTACTCCTCTGGAGTTTTTGCAGTTTAATTAGGCCTATTGATATTACCGGGCTGCGTTTATGAGGCCCCTATCTTCAGTCGGTAACCCGTCAGTCTCCGTGGGGCATAGGTGGAGAAACTACAACTGCGCCGAAAGCTTTAATGTAATTTAGTGACTGTAGTTTTGTAAAGTGTAAATACTGTAAATTTCGTCCCCACCACGCCGAATAAATTACTTGTAAAGAAACATAATCTCTGCCCCCCCACGAAAAATCCTCAAAGTGCCCCAAAAACATAAAAGATAAAGAAAAGGGAAAAAATCCGCTCCAAATGGCGATGGTTTAAAGAATGCAAAAGGGTATGTAACACAAACGTTTGTGGGTGGGTGGTACGAGTTAATAATACATGTACATTATTAGTTCCTTGTTCTCTGCCGCCATCGCTCTATTTCCCAGCCAGCGGCGTAGCCTGGGGGGGGGGCACGTTCCCCCACAAATTTCCAGTCCCCCCCCCCCAGGTGCCCCCCCCCACGAAAAATCCTCATAGTGCCCCAAAAACAGAAAAGATAAAGAAAAGGGGAAAAAAAAACTACCTTCCCTGCCAGCGGTATCAGTCTATTGCCAACATCAACTTCCCCTTCCAAAAACGGTCCACGAAGAGATCCCGGCCAAAGACCCATTACTTGCAGACAACACCGAAGCAGGAGGGGCATTTTATCCTTCCAGTGCGCACGCTCACCTTCTCCTTCTAACGACTGGAACGCACTTCGACGGGATTTGCAGATTTTAGGCATTTTTGCTCCAGACTTTCAGCACTGAAGCGTTTTGATGCCACCTACACAGAAAACTGTACATCCAGTGGATTGACTATGTAAAGTTAGTATTGTATGCGAGTACATACATACAGGGTAACTCCCCTCTTTGCTTGACATCGGAAAGTTACAATGGAAAATCCCCACCGCTCATTAATGTCCGTGTGCAAACACAAGTTTGTGCCCAAAATAACACATTGTGCGCCTTGTGAGGAACAGAAGGCATATCATGTTGGCAAAACCGTTTCCACTTGTTACATTTTCCATTTGTACATTGTGTCATGCAACATAAAATAGTACAAATGCTTTTAAATTTTTAATATTTGTTCCAACACAAACTTTTCTTGAAATGTTCTTTTTGATTTACCAGTACTATACCATATACCTAAAGAGAGTTAACATTTTATGTATCGTCTCATTTTTGTTAATAATGCTGGATTTATTTTTATTCATTGCTTTAACGTGTTTTCGAATGATTTTTTTGCACGGATGGTCGCCTTTACTTGTACATACATTGCCAACCCACTGTTGGCTCCCTTTGTCCCACTTAACAAAATGGTTGACATCACTGAGTGATGAAAAACAGGACTTGGCAGAAAGTCCCCATTGCGCAACTCTTTCAAACAAAAGCTGTGTAACAAAGACTACCTTTGCACAGAGAACGTGAAAACATGTGGATGTATTCCAAGTGTGTATGACTTCTCAAGATATCACAGGCTTGATATTTATTGCAAACTGAACATGTTTGTAGACGAGTATTTCCTGGCGATAATGTAGGTATGAAATAACCTCGTTTTCAAAGCAAAATGATCTAATTTGTTCAACTACATTTGAACAATATTTTATTTAAAAAAAAATTGTATGACTCCACCACAACCCCCCCCCCCAAATCTATGTATGAAACTGGCAAGTCTATTTTTCCTTTCATCAAGTTATTATTTCCTGTAAAAAATACATCTTTAAAACAGAATTATTTTGGGTAACAATTTCCTCGGATAAATAAAAACTTGTTGAACAGAAACTTTGGAAAGTAATTTTTAAAATGAATTTCCTGATTCGTGTGGAATGTGTACAATATACATTCAGTGTATGCACACCAATGGTTCAATAAACTTGACTTACAAACAAAATGTTTAACTTTCACAGTCCATGTTTTATTTTACTGTATCTTATATACATTTAATACAAATAGCTCAATGGAGATAAAAACGAGAAAGTGACACGTAAAAATCTTCCAAATCTTGTAAAGTGCACACATTTATTAGAGTTTACGCATACGATATTATATAAGTAGGAAATAAGCATGTGTGCCTCTTTTCTTTGTACAAAGACTTCATTGATGGTTATCATTAATATACTTTCATATTGGAACCTGCATGATCATAATTTTAAATTATCTGTCGACTATCTACGCAGGGGAAAAGAAACACGACACACAAACAATTCATAGTTTACCATACTAGCACTGTTTTTTTTTCTTTGTTTTAAAAATAGGGAGAAAGAGACATCTACGTCTACATATTAGCTAAATTCTTACAGCACTTTAAGACGTAGGAAGATAGAAGAACAAATGAACAAACTTTTTATAAACTAGGCTCTCTCTCTCTCTCTCTCTCATCTCAACTACGACACATTCAACATATTTAATAATTGCCCCCTCTGGGAATTTCTGTACAAAAATTGCTTCCTATTCCTGCACATGACTCAACATCTAACAGATGGCGAGTCCAATGTATCAGGCATATACTTGTATTTAGAAGTTTTTATATTATTTTTATTTAATATTTATTATAAACCTAAGACATATCATCCAAAATTAGGAATGGAGAAGAAAATACAAAATAAAATAAGAATATGAACTTTACAGACTTTTCAAAAATTCTATTGAATTTTGTTCTGAAAAAACCCAATTACCCCAAGCCAAACCACTTTTGCATAGTGGTTGACCATTTGACAAAATGATGAAGTCAGGTCGCTAGTCGTTGGATTATACTACAAAGTTTCTACGTATCTTGTCAGTTGGTCCTGGGGATCCAGCGGGGTCATGTCTGAATCGTCTTGGGTTAATGTAGCAGCATTGGCAGGACTGTTCATTTGTGTCATGGTCCCATGCTGCAGTGGGTTTTGTGAAAGCATGGGCTGGTCCGTCTGCATAGGTTCAGGCTTACCGGGGTGTGGCGAGTGCATCTGCTGCATCGGCCGTGGTGACGGCTGAGCAGAATGTGTCCTTGGCGACGGGGTGGGCTGTGGTCTTGGAGAGGGGTTAGGATTTGGTGATCGCACCTGGACCAGGGTGTTGGCGGTTTGAGGAGAGCGAACTTGTTGCATAACCTGCTGTGGGGACTGGTTTGGCAACATGCCTTGCTGCTGCACACCAGCCTGACTCTGGTTAGCAAGCATCTGCTGTTTCTGTAACTGCTGTTGCTGTAGTATCTTCTGATACTGTATGCTTACCATGGGGTCACCCTGATTTTGTTGCTGCTGCTGTTGCAACTGTTGTTGCTGCAACTGCTGTTGTTGCAACTGTTGCTGCTGCTGCAGCTGGAGGTGTTGCTGTTGTTGAATTTGTTGCATTTGCTGGGGCAAAAGCTGTGCACCTGCTCCTTGTTGGGCCATGGCATTACGCCTCTGCTGCTGCAAGGCAATGGCCTGGTTGAAACCTGGAAGTGTTCCATGCATCTGTGGCTGCTGGAATGATGGCTGGACCTGCTGCTGTTGCTGCTGCTGTTGCTGAACCTGCTGCTGTTGCTGCTGTTGCTGTTGCAATTGCCTCAGATGCCTCCTATGCTGCTGCTGTATCCACTGCTGCTGACTGAATAACTGTTGCTGGTTACCAGCTGGTTGACCAGTTTGTTGGCCTGGTGGTGGTGGTGGTGGTGGTTGCTGCTGCTGCTGTTGTTGCTGCTGAGCCTGAGCTTGTTGTTGTTGCAGCTGGGTGCGTTGCTTAATGAATGCTGCCATCAGCTGTGGGTTAGACTTTAGTATGTGCAAAACCTGTTTCTGTTGTTGATGCGAATGCGGTGACTTCAGCGTTTGCAGCAGCTGCTGGAGTGCCTGAGGTGGGAAGTTGTTGGCACGGACTGGACCCTGCTGCCCAAGGCCACCAGTGCTCAGCTGCTGTTGTTGCACACCTCCTGCATTGCCGGACATGTTCTGCATGCCAATTCCCCCCTGAATGTTCTGAATGGTTGGCACACTTTGCATATTAGGAATGTTCGGCATACCTTGCATACTGCTCACATTGACAGGAACTTGCTGCTGCTGCTGCTGCTGCTGCTGCTGCTGCTGGGTCTGGTTACTAAATTGATTCCACTGATCCATTGGAGTCATCATCTGGCCAGCAGAGACTCCCGTGTTTGGCATGGACAATGACTTGGTGACATACTGCTGCGGTGGTGGCATGGGGTTCACCTGACTCAATTGGTTTGGTAACGACATGGGCTTCACACCCCGAGGCGGGCCCTGAGAGGGCGACACAGTCCTTTGTGGCTGTTGTGGGGGCACCAAAGGGGGATTTGTGAGGGCCACTTTTGCCGCAGCTTCCTGTACCTGCTTTGCTGCCTGTATAGCGGCAGGGGGCGGCCCAACAGCATTGTTCTGAGGTTTCATACCACCTTGTTGCTGGGATGATACTCCTGCAGGCTCTGGCTGCTGTTGTGGTGGTCGTGCAACATGTTGAATGGGAGTGGCACCAGTGGTGGAAGCCTGTGGGTTCACCCTCTGCATGGTGGCCATCCGCCGACGCAAGAGCTGCGCCTGCTGCAATCTGTGCTGCAGCTGTTGCTGCTTCAGTTTGTGTTTGATATTCAAACAGAATGGCACCATGCATTTCTGCTCCTGGCAGTGCTTGGCATGGTAGCAACACAACGCGATGAGCTGCTTGCATATGGGGCACTCCCCGTTGGTCTTCCGTTTGCATACTTTGGTGTGCTGCACCACCCGCTTCATCTTCTGACAGCTCGGCAGACGACAGTTGGCGTCTCGGCACTGGCACGCATGGACCAGACTCTGGATGCAGCGCTGGATGGATAGACGACGGGCCTCTTGTGGGTTGCGTGACGCACCACTGTTCGTCTCCACATCAAGCTCAAGTCCCCACTTCTCCATCTTGTGTTTGTGGCCAATCTTCCGGTAGCAGTTGCTGCACAAGTCGTAGTCCTGGTGATGAAAGACAGAAGCATAGGAATGAATGAACGTCTTGTAAGATATGAACAGATTCACTGACAAACAATCCACTCTGGGAGCTGGGCCTCAATCATTATTTCTGATTTAAACGTTAAGCGGAATTACTTCCCAAAAATCAAACATAATATCTTGTACTAGAGGAGTCAATTAATAGTAAAATTCACTGAATATGTTTTCCTCAGTTGAAGAATTTGTCACATCAGAGCAATAAGGCTGTGGTGCTAGATATGACCATTTAGCAAGCAATGAATTTTGCCATAGCAGTAACATTTTATTGTCCCAATGTACAGGAAAAAAATATGGAAGTACATACAAATGTATGCACCACTCAACATTCTGGGATATGACATGGTATGACCTTGATTCACTAATGCCTCAAATTGATTCAAAAAAAGAAACACTTAAGACAGGAGAACTATTTCTCCCGACAGATTTCTGTACATACAAAACACAAAAGTAGAGACTCACATCACAAACAGTGCAGTGGTATCTGGTCTCCACATGATGTTTGCACTCGTTGCACGTGTAGACAAAGCGGTCCTGGCCCTGGTTGTGCAGCTCACACAGCATGCACATGGTGGAGTACTTGGCCCGGCGCAGTGACGAAAACTCGTAGTGCTTCTCCCGGGCTAGGGTGAGGAAGGCATCACGACCATCCATCAGGTCGCAGGAGACCATGGGATCGGGGTCTTGGATGGGTTCCTGGTTAACGCCCGTGTTTTGCACCAGCCTGATAACGAAGAAAACCTGCCGGGTGGGAAAGAGTTAACATGAATTTGTTTGGTTGCTGACATATACTGACTTCAAGTGAGAACTTTCACAAACAAAATGATTAGAACCATGGTTTATAAACAGTTGAGGCAAGCCTTTTTATCAACTCATTTTTGCATTTATATAATGTCCAACCATGACTCTTGCAATTATTTTTGGAAATAACAGATATTAAATACATAGTGCCATCTCTCTCAAGAACTTTTGCTTGAAACATTCATATTATATAAACACTTTTCTATCTCCACTGGTAGTCTACCTCACCTCTCTATGTTTCTCCATTGTAGAGAAGATCTTCTGTGACAAGTCGCTGCCCTGCTGTGGGAAGTTTGTCTTCTTATTGTTCTTACGGTTACTACTATTCTTGCTCTTGTTGTTCTTCTTGCACTTCTTCTGAGACTTTTTACTACCGATCGGACCCGACTGTCAAACAAAACAAAAATAAAACACAATTTAATAAAAACAAGTTATTAAGTGCATGTTGGTTGATACAATTTTATGCTAATTACATAAAGAAATGTTTGGGAACATAAAACAACAGAAAAAAAAACAATCTAATTGATTAATAAGGGATTTTGATTGACATATTGGGTGATTGTCAAAGTTAAAAATATTCTACATTTACTATCGAATGGTTAAATAATGACTATGTGATCTTTTTCCACCACCTACCCTTAAACAAAAAGTTAAACGTTTGAGTCACTAACACAGCACAGTGACCCTTTCGATATAAATCACTTAAACCGAAACGAATAATTCATGACAAACAAAATAGCCATAGCCAAGTATGACGACAGCGCAGACTCTATGCAGCCTCAGTTTGGTCATTAGATTTGCATGGAGACAAAAACAAGATGGAGGCATCTCGATAACAAAATATTGAAGGATATTCTAACCTCTTCCCCTGCACTGGCTGCGGCAGCTTTCTCAGCAGCCTTCAGTCTCTCCTCTTCCTCCTGATCAAGCTCCTTAATGCTCTCCTCCAAGACATTAGGCCAGAAGTCACCCTCAAAGTAAGGTAGCTCTGTGGCACACGTGATCCCATCATCCATGGCCGACTTGAGAATGTCCTGAGAAATCGGAAGGATTAACATTTAATTTGGCTACCAAGAAAAACTATATAAACAGCTTTGTCGTAACGAATGAAAACAGCAAGTTACAATGATTCAGTGAGTTTGTTTTATAGTGATACTGTATAATTGTATTCAATGAGGCATGCCACCTAAGAAGTTGTGACCAGCCAAATTATACATGTTGCAAACCATATAACAAGGAATTTCATATATACTACTCAAAACAATTTAGGGAACACCGGATTTTTAACATCAAATAAGTTTAAAATGTTCCATGAACCGGGATTTTCATTTGCAACCCCCTCTCTCTTTCAGTAGTCATGTCATGAAATGTGTAATCACTACATGCATCCTTTATCATCTGTTTCATTGTGCAGTTGTTTCTCATCAATTCTGTGAAACGTTGTGTTTATCTGAAATAAATGATCTTGCTTTAACTGAGATTATTCCGGTGTTCCCTAAATTGTTTTGAGTAGTATAGTAATAATAAATAAATTTGTTGCAATATTGCAATTTTAAAACCACATTACTTTAAACATCAGTTGTCACAAATATGAAAAGTCATAAAATAAAACTCTTAACATAATGTTGTTCAACCAAAACACTCACAAAATACATAAGGATAGACAACAGATATAGTCATAAAAATCAACCAACCTTGAAGTCAACCACGACTTTGTCAGTGACGGACTTGTCCAGCATCTTGCGATACCACTCCTGTAGTCTCTTTGGTTTGGGGATCTTCTGCTCAGGTGGGTGACAGTGAAATATGTAGTCATCCCCCTCACTGGGTGGACACGCCCAGATGTGTGCCCATTCATACCTAAGAGGAACACAGGAGATTAATACTAGTCTATGGTAATAATCTTTTAAATAGGGCTCAAATGTAACCAATATTGACGCCAAATTAACAGTAACTGAACGCAAACAGATACAATTCATAAGTAAAATTCACTACAAAAATCATATTTACATAGAGTTTTCCTCAATAAAATTACTTCTAATATTTCATGAGTTAACAAAATCTTGGAAGACTGCTACCGTTTCTTCAGTATAATGTTTGAAAGTGCAGGTAGAACAAATGATAAAGTACAAATGTTTTGCTAGATAAAAGCAGGCAAGATGGAATGTCAAGTTGTGTCCACTACTTACCCTAATAACTTGCAATAATCAAGGTAGCCAATGAGGATTTCATGGTATACTGCTGTACGGTAAGCTCGAGGCTGGAAGAAGTGAACGCTGTCTAAATATGATATATATACACGCCTGTAAAAAAGGAGAAAATAATAGATACTTATGTTATTCAACAAGAAAGATCTTGCATTTATTTCAATTCTCCTATGTGGGAAAAAGCATAACAGATTACTGTCATAACTGATATCATCCCAGAAAAGCAGTCATATTTATAACAAGCCTGTAATTTTGTTCTTGAAGTGGCCAGACCAAGACCAAGGCAATGGAGGCAGTAGCCTCTGTGAAATTCATGGCCTGATAACAGGTTTTATATGATAACAGGTTTTATCTAAAGATTTCAAAATATTTGTAGCCAGCCACTTTATACAGAATTCTTGAAACCAACTCATTTTATTATACAGGTTAAATGTGATTCTACTGTACCTCTGATTTGGCCTGAGACATTCCGAGCCATACTCCTGAACGTGCATGCCGAAGAAACACACATCCGTCCCATCAATCTCCTCGAAGGCAAACAGCGCTTTCGCTCGATATGGAAACGTCTCGGGTAATTCATCTCCAAACCTGAACAGTTCCGGACAAAATACAATAGGTTCAAATCAAAGGAAGATTGTAACAATCATCACACTGTGTTCAAAGGAATGCTATTGAACGCTGTCACTGTGGTCATCATTGCTGTTGTCGTCGTCGTCGTCATCATCATCATAATAATTAAACTTTCTCGGCTCCCTGGGGAGTATACAGCCCTGAGCTACCGTAGTGCATCGGAAGCTTTTTCAACCACAGTATCAACCTCTACCCTCACCGGTGTCCATTTATACTCCTGGGTGAAGAGGAGCACTGTACAGTGAAGTGTCTTGCTCAAGGACACAAGTACCATGGTCGCGGCCAGGATTCGAACCCACATTCTGACGACTCAGCCATCAGAACAGAAGTCTGATGTGCTAGACCGCTCGGCCACGGCACCCCATGGTCTGTCAAAACTCATGGTCTATCAATGCCGAGTGACTTCTCCTTGAGGAACACAAGGATAACATTTTTAATTAAATTCACTGAAATTAACCTACAGATAAACGTGACCAGTCACTTGTTAAACAAAATAAACACCTAACCATCCTACATGTGAATCAAGTCTATCATTCACCAACTCGTCACTCAATAAACTGAAGAGAGGAAATTTCAAAAACCACCCTTACCGGTTTCGCATTCCTGATTTGACCTCTACAGTCTTTTCGGAGCTTGCTAGCACCCTAATAGTGACATCACCGGCCCCCGTGTTGCGACACTGCAAGAACTTGTTTACTCTGTTCTCCAAGTGGGTACCAAGCTTTGATGTTGGTAGCTCTGTCAGGGTGGAAATGTTAATGGTGACAATGGTTTCATAAAAAGGATTTTTTTGTAAAATATTTGGTAATTTCGATTTTTAATGGGACATATCAGAACTAATTGTATACATTCATTAAGCACCTTTTCTATAGAATACAAAATGAATGTGTCATTAAAGCAAAGAATACATAATCATAAGTAAAACTTGTAGCTTTGCATGGTGAAGAGGATAAGTAAAGACTGCAGTGACACCAATCACGGAGAAGATGATGTATGAAAATGCAACTTTTACCTTGTTTTAACATTTGTCAGAAACCAGTCAACCCTAGTTGAATGTAAAGCCTATTTGATAATATCGTTTTGGTATGCGGTAACACCATGTGTTTATTTCAACTATTGCTAAGTGAGGTAACAGGTTCCATCCACACAACTCATATCTCAACTATCGCTAAGTGAGAATGTGGTTCAGAGAGAACCATGGGGACTTCACAGGCTCTTCTCTACATTTCGATCAGTGTGCTCTAATTTTAAATGTTGCTTTTTTTTCCCAAAGAGACCATTCCCAATGTTCTGATTAAAACATAAAGTAACTGAAATTGCCCGTAAAATAGTGGGCGACTCATCTTTATAACAGATGGCACAAATGATGCATTTGGAACCATTCACCAACATTTCCTTTCGGGATATAACTTACTTTTAGCATTATGCTTGTTCTCCTTCTTCTTGATTATTTTAGATTTCCTGCAGCCATCACAGATGAACCTGAGGATGAAACAGGAGAGAGAATTATGAAACAGTCGCAATGCCTCAAACAATCATTGCTTATAATGAAACGCCGAGGAAATGTGAAATCATACCTAACACATTTGTCTCAACAAAGAAATTTATTTTGGGGTAAACTAGCACTACCTTCCCTTTTGCTGACTGTTGTTCAAGGAACTTTAGAAAGTACAACTCACCCTTCTGGCCATATGACATCATTGTGAAGGACACATATGACATGAAGTTTTCTTCCACATTCCAAGCAGTCCACAAACCTGTTGAAACCATTAAATATTCAGATTCAGTCACATGAACTAAAATAAATAATTACTCTTATTAAATGATGCAATAAGAAACATAAAATACTGTTCATAAGTAATATAGTCAGGAATGAGTCTGGTTGGTAGAACAAATTACTGAAGATGTGCTGGGAGATTGGAAACTGCTTTTTACATTTACATATAAAAGTTGAATTCAGCTAATTTACTGAACATGGTGAATATTTTTTAAAGATATCAGATAAGTGTCATAATATCTGCAGTGGTATTTTTAAAAACTTTGCTAGGATGTAATGATGAGTTGGTTACCTTGTTCAATGAACCAGAAAAAGTACAAAATTAAAGTCAATATTAAAGTAAATATCAACTATAGATGTAAGAGATAAAAACTTGTAACTCACGGCTCTGGGTCTAGCGTATCATTCTTCATCTTGACAAAGTTCTCCTTCTTGATAGTACTGTAAGAAAAAATGAGAACGGACTGAGTTTACAAATAAGTTTATAAACTCGACTTTCCTCTAGTGTATGGATACTCATGTACATGTACAGTGGATTATTTTACTTGCATGGCATTGAAAATTGCTACACAAAATTAATTATTTGCCACTCACAGTTCAAGACTCGTTATTCAAAAATGGCACTTCATATACACACACAAACATTTCTAGCTAAAGCGGTAGTAAATTATAAAAGTGTCACCGGCCAAAGTCACAGCTGCTAAGCAAATGTTTCTGCTAAGCAGTATAAAACAGACTACCAGTCAACATGCATAAATTTTGGATGAAAGTTTGGCTAAGCAAATTTGTCTTGTATGCTATTTTATCTGCTAAGAAGCTCTATGAAATTAGCCCCAGGTGATAAGTTTGTTTCAGATTAAAAGGCCTATAGTAATGCAAAACATTGAAAGTCTGTTCTGTAAAAATTTGTTGTGTGAATGTGTGTCTGGGGTGCGCATAGAATGAACTCAATTAAAGGGATTGTACACCGTTGGTAAAATGTCTGTACATGCATCCATACCGTGAAGAGATATGTACATATCAGAAACAAAGATGTGAAAGATTTCAGCTTATGTTATTGTGTCGTTAATGAGAAAATAGTGAAAATGCTTTCACATTTGATTGTATGTGTACTAATGTGGAAAATGGTTCATGACTGTGATCCATGTTACATTTGTAATATATTTCATGTTTTCTCCAAAATGGCATGTTTTGTTCCATCACCAAGTAAGTTTAAAAAAAATATAATTCAGTAATGTTGTAATCAGGTATTTACCAAAGGTGTCCACTCCCTTTAAGTGGTGAACGCTTGGGCATGAATCTAAGAATTAGATAAAAGATAGTGTTAATAAATCAGATGGACAAATAATAGACTATCGATTCAATATAACCAAAGGTGATGAGTAACAGAAACTTCAGATTGACGAAAAGGAACAGTGAAAACTGTTACAAAGCAATCAACAAATACAGCAAATTTGGAGGGAGCCTCATTGTTGAGGCCTGCTTTAACCCTCCTACAATCAGTGCAATATTTGAAACAACCCATTCAGGACACTCCAAGCCATTAGCTGTTGCCAGTGGCCTCCTATGGTTACCCGTCTGTGCACTGTCACACCACTGAGATTGCAGGGTAAGGTGGTCTCCCATTGATACATTGCAGGCCATACTAATATGTTCAAACATTTACAGTGGCCTTGGGTGGCACACAGTTGATTTTGTAAGATTACTTGGAAAGGACAGCAGGCTTGTATGTACTAAAGATAGGTGAAGAACATATTGAAAATTTCGTGATATCGGAGTGGCCTCCATGTGTAGTAGGGTTAGCCATGCTATCGCCTGATAATTCAATATCATTTGAATTGTTTTGAATGATAAAGGTACTATGCCAGCATTTGTAATGTTTGCCAAATGGTACTGTGTGGTGAATGCATCTAAAATGTACATGGTACTGTTATCTACACAGCTTATCAACTATTCATAAACAGATGTCTAGTTTTGAATGGTCAGTCAACTCGCTGGTGAATTGTACCAAGAGCAGGAGGGTTAATGAAAGGAAGCTTCATTCAAGAATTTTAAGTATCGATTATGTCATCTGGAAAACTGAATCCGTTTTCATCTCAAATGAGAGATGAGCCAATTACAATGCAGACTCTCTCAACTCTGGTTTAATGTGTCAAGGTCAGAGGGGTCCAGGTCTGTCAACAAGGAATGGTCTGTGACTGACTGAGCAGCAATGCTTTACTTGTTTTCAGTGCACATGCCGACAGACACAGACCAGTAAGGGGGTGACTGCAATGGACCCCCCTAAAAAAGGAAAAAAAGAGAACAGCAACTAGGGCAAAGGGAACAGGGGTTCTGTTGTGTAATATTAACCTTTCAAGTTGCTTAGAAGAGTTGTTGAGTCTCTTGTCATTGCCCATCCACCAGAACCTGTTGGATGGTTGCAAATATTAATGTTGTGAGGCATTTACATTGGTGTTAGTTTTTTTTAATGGTGGGTGGGGGGGGCTATTTAAATCATTTCTGAAACCCTTGTCAGCTTAGGCAAATTGTGGTATCGGAAACCGGAACTATTATTTACTTGTACGTACGCATTTAATGTAGGCTATATATAAAGGGATTATATAAGATGATTAAAAGGTTGTTGAGTTTGTACACCACCTATTACTATTCCGGCTACATTCCTTCCTTACTGGTTGCATTGTTACAATACAAATACTTGGTACATATTTAACCTCTGGTATCAAATAAATTGTCAGAAGGCAATCCCATGGTACATGTCCCGTCTGTCCTGCTAGAAACACACATCAAAATCTAGCACAAATTTTAATAGATATCAACGATGATTGCAAACAATTAGACTTTTGACAGTTCAGTAGCCTTCATGTTTGACAGACGGGGCAAAAAATCAACTTTACCATGGAAATGTCCAAAGTTTTAATAAAATTTGAAAAATCATCTCAAAGTGTTTTTCATATATATGTATCCTTAATGTATTATGTTTCCATGCTCATGAACTTCTACCACAGATGGTGAAACATCTCATCAATTATGTTCACTTTAACTCTCCTACTATAGCTGCACTTTAGTGGCAAGTAGCTAAAGTGGTCAAAACCAGTCAACTGCCTGTTTTGACTGTTGACCCAAATGTGCACACAGAGGCATTTTTGACTGGTTTTTACTGTCATTTTGACCACCCTGAACAATACCAGACAATGCTTTTACCAGTCAAAAATGGGTGACTCATTTTGACCTATAAATGTACTTACTACACGCAAGGTTTGACAGTGTTTAACTTTTATATGCACTAAATATACCTTGGCAAGTATATCAACAGTTTGACTGATTTTGACCCTTTTAGTGAGAGAAGGGTTAAAGTTTAATCAAACATAAAATTCATTTTCCATTTTGTACAAGCAGGTTCTACTCAGAAGTGATTTTAAATTGATTATTGTAAAAAAATAAAAATAAAAAAGTGAACTTACGTCTGTGATTGTGTCGGGTCATCTCCCAGTGTCACAGAGTCTCCCTCGATTTCATTGAAGCATTTTTCACAAAAGTGGTACCTGCAAAGAAACACAAATCAAATGATGATTATTTAATTACTAGTTCAAAAATCATTGACTTGCAAAGAAATTACTATAGTGTGTCCACACAAATTTCCTGGGCATAGAAAATTTATGCTTAGCAAAAACCGGTTACCAGCCAAATTGTCACATAATGTATATTGCATCTGGCAGGTTCTCAGGTCAATTCTGCTTAGCAGATAAATTTGCTTAGCAATATTTTCAGCCTAGCAGCTCAATGAAGTTTGGCCCAGTTTGTTTATCGGGAGTCTATTTGTCTTACCTATTCTGATAGCTCCAGTACACATGGTCTCGTGGGATCGTACACAGCTGCTTGCCATAACAGCACAGCACTTGAGGATGGAATACAAACTGTGGAGACAACAAAAAATGGCCAGAATTAAATAAAAATGATTTTGGTGATGGGAAGGGGGGTGAATATACATGGGGAAAATGTTTTTGAATAGCTCAATGCTTCCACCATTCCTTTTGTATCAAACTTTTACAAATACTTTCTCTTCATAATAATATTAAATTTTTTCTGAAATACTTTTAAACAAGATATTTCAGAAAACAATTCTCAGAAACATGGTTAAACAGTTACAAAGTGACCAAATGATTTCATGCCAGAATCCACAATAAATTAATATTTGAAACATACTTTCATGGTTATTTGGAGAAATAGCAAAAGAAACATGGGCTATACCTTTGTAAGCTTTTGTAATTATAAAGATGTTAAATATCCTTAGAAATGTTTAATAATGTGGAAGCGTAAGGGTTTTATAATGGATGCAAAGAAACGTTTCAGTGTTGAAACGATGTGTTGAAACGTTCAGTATTGTCGTACCTTGTGGCCGCAGCAGTATCCCAGCATCTGCATGACTGGGTCAATCTCACTCTCGAACACCTCGGCCAGCTTGGAGCAGTATTTGTACACCCTGGACGTCTTGCGGTTGTACAGCCAGGCATTCTCAAGCATGAGCGAGACATCGTCCACATATTGCCAGGGGTTCTGGTAGACACCCGTGTCCAGTTTGTGCTTGATGGTGGAGAGGTCCATGGGCTGCCGGACAATGTCAAAGTAGTCCTGGTAGAGATATCAAACAAAATACATATATATATATATATACATATATATATATATATATACATATATACATATATACATATATATATATATATATATATATATATATATAGGTTATGTTGCAGTTAGATTAAAGGACAGTGTATGCGATGTTATTCATCTGACCAGCATCATCTTTATCACAGACAAAGAATTAATGACCAAAGTGTCTTACTTTGTGTTCTTCAAATGTGAAGACAAATTTCAGCACAAATTACATTTTTCAACAAAATTGGTCAAATACTGTACGGTGCTGGTCAAATACACTACCCTCCATCTTTTTTTTCCATCTAGAATTACTGAAACATACAAACTCAATATCTACTGATACACATGCAACACAGTCATCAGGACATTACTATGGACAACAAAACAACCGTCGTGGGCCAAGGAACTCGAGAGGACTGGCTCACGAGGACGGTGAAAGATCTTCCACCTCTTGATCCCAGTCCAGCCGGGCGTGAAAAGAAGGTGGAAAAGACATACCTCCAAGGGGTTGGGGTTGGGTTTCTTGACTCGAGTTCCGTTGACTGGGGAGTTCTTATGCTGAGTGTAGTTGACAAAAACAAAGACAATAGCTGGCTAATTACCACAGGGTACTGGTGTTAGCATGCCAAAAAACTAAAGATCCAGACCACTTTATTCTAAGTTGGTTACATGTTTTTCTTTGCTTTTTTATTTTCATATCTAGTACTTTGTCTACAAATCAACTCAACAATTTGACAAATCATGCCAACATGTAACTTAGAACACCCACTGTGAGTAAAGGATAGAAAAGAATTTGAAACAACAGACTGCATGTGTCATATGCCTTCACTTAAACTGGAGTTTTTCAAATTAACAAATGTCACGCAACAAGGAATATTTTAAAATAATCAAACTTTCTTCCTAAATTTATTAAAAAAACAAGACCGTTACTACTACAATGACAGCATACACATGCAACCTATTCATTCTCAGTGCATTTTCCCAAATTTATGAAAATATTAACATGACTTTCTTCTGAGGCAAGTAAATTTCAAAGATACTCTTTCTTTCCTGGAGGCATATGAACACAGACACTATTGTTTCAAGGAAAAATGAAAGATTTTAAAGCTGAGAAGTTCAGAATGACAACATTCACACAATTACTCAACTTCACTATTTACTGGTTCTCAAAAAAAAAAAATAACTGGTGTGAATTTTTGCCTCAAATGATGTGGTTCAGCACCGACTACCCAGTGCTTTTGAGTCAATACCAAACAAAATTCAACGGGTGACTTAAATGTCAAATTCAAAATCATTCCAATATTATTTTAAGGGGATTTTCTCATTTTAATTTAAATTGTTTTTTTCTAAGAAAGATTTCCTTTAATTTGAGTAGTCGTGTTTTTCAGAACTGTCTCAGCTCAAGAATAAGGATCTATCACAAACCGGTATTTGTAATGTCTTCGGATCCACAGGTTGCTGGAACGGCAGAGACTCTGGATTCTGACGGTACAGCTTCTCCAGGGTGGGCATCAGGGCTTGTCTTAGTTCATCTGGCTTGAATACTGTAAGTTGGAAATGGAGAACATGATGTGGAAAATTAGAATCAGGTTTGATTGAGTAGCGAATCTAACTGAACCATTCCATTCATAAACGCTGGCCAATCACAACACCTACTACAAATTTAAGGGAAAAACAAAAAAATGCACTTGCTCATCCGTACAAATTGTACATAGAAAATATATATATGATTTTTGCTTGCCACAAAACATAGCATATCAACATCGTATTGTAAATCAACAACTGTAACATGGTCAATAGTCAAATTACCAAACTAACTTACTTTTCTTTGACCTAGGTGCTTTAGTCAGTTCGGTCTTGACCGGCTGTTTCTGCTGAACATCATTACTCGACTGACCAGGCTCAGTCTTTATCTCCAGTTTATCATCGGGTTCCTTTTTGATGACCACTGTCCCGGTACCGCCTCCCTTGCCACTTCCTTCACCCCCGTCCATGTTATCAGGCTTGGAGGAAAACCCACAGCTGAATGGATTCCCGTCAGAGGACTCTTGTTTGATCACTGCTTCCATGCTCTCTGGTGCCGGTGTCTTCTTACCACCCTTGGGTGTAGGGGCAGTTTCTTGTTTGATCTGGGGAGAGGGAGGCTGGGTGGGCTGCTCTGTTGATGGGGGCTGCTTGCCTATGCCGGCTGTCGACACCTGCAAGAATATCAGTGGATGTTCGTATTCCTTTACCTTCCTACTGTAGCTGCACTTTAGTGGGAAGTTGCTATGGAGGTCAAAACCAGTCAACTGCCTGTTTTGACTGTTGACCAAAATGTGTCATTTTGACCACCCTGAACAATACCAGACAATGCTTTTACCAGTCAAAAACAGTCGACTCATTTTGACCTGTACATGTACTTTACACGTAAGGTTTGACAGTGTTTGACTTTTTAAGTGCACCAGATATATCAACATTTTGACTGATTTTGACCCTTGTAGTAGAGTAAGGGGGTCAATATGATTTAAGGATTTGTTTAATGCGATTTCTGCAAATTGCCATATTCAATATCGCAATGACGTATCAGATCGCAAGGGCCAGTATCGTCACAATCAGAGCAGACATTCAACAGGGCATGGAATTGGTGTCCTAGTTTAAGATGAACACAGTGAATATAAAATTACTGGCTCATTTGTGCAGCAGCAACGGTAATATGACCTTATCATGTGGAGCATTATTTTCAGTCACTGAGTTAATCTAAAACTAGCACTCTGATTCCATGCCCTGTTGATCGTGACGATACAGTCCCTTTAAGTAAATCAAAGTAAACCATAAATCAAACATAATGAATAAAATCAATTATTAAAAAAAAAATCAATTACTAGTAAATTAAATCAATTATTTTCACACTAGAAATACTTACAAAATAATATCTGTAGTGATTGAAAAATAATGTTTTTACTTTTTTAATAGTATGCATAATGAATGGAGATAAAACAAATAACAGATGTTTATCATAAATAAAAACAAAATTAAACAAAATCTTACCTGAGGTTTAATGTCCGGCAATGCTGGTTCTTCTGTGCCATTGCTGGCTGTGAGCGTCGGCTGTGGCACGGTGGTACTCACCTGGGACACAGCAGGGGCTTGAGGCGTGGTTGGGTCAATGCTCCCCTGAAATCAATGGATTTATTAATTGAACATGAAGGATACAAAGGACTACACTTTGTTTTTTTCAGGAATGAACAAAAGAAATGAACAACAAACAATAATTGTTTCAATAATAGTTGCTTTTTGCTTATTTAACTAACTGGTAATTTAAACAGACAAGAGATTATCATTTTGTTGAATTTCAAAGATTTTTATGCCAAAGCATTTTCTTGATAAAAGAACAGGGGCATAACCATACCTGTGATAACTGATTGTTGTTATTTGGTAGATTCCCTGACTGGTTGCCAATTGGAGCCTGTGGCTGCTGTGACTGCTGTTGTTGCTGCTGCTGCTGCTGTTGCGGGTTTGAAGTCAGTGCCTGCATGCCCACATTGGTAGCCGGCTGCTTTGCACTGTTGTTGAGGGTACTGGGCAGAGGCGGAAAGTTGGCAAAGGGGTTCTGATTGGGCTGATTGGGCTGACTGGGGAGCTGACTAGGAGCCATGCTAGGTGGGGGCGTCGTCATTGAGGGCACCGAAGGAGGACCAACCGATGGTGGTGCAGGGGTAGCTGGGGCAACACTTAATGGACCGTCTGTGGGGAAAACAAAATAATAAAACATTAATTTGTGTAATAATACAACAACCATGCTATCTTTTCTATATGTTTGATGTCTGTAATGAAGGGGGAGGAGACATTGCACCACACACTGGTAGTCCTATCATGACTCAACAGTTGTGTATATTGCAGTAGCATGCGGTAATTCCTCTAATCTTTAACACACTGATCCAAAAGTAAAGTTGGTCCTCATAAAATCATCCATTGAATTCGGTAAGGCACGACCAGCTTGTACATAGGATACTGATTTCCTATTTCAAGGGCAATCAAACTAAACTAAATTAAGAGAAGACGATTGTCACTGGATCAATGTAGTTTCACAATTGTTACAATTCAAAAGCATTCTAAATTAATAGCGACGTACTCTGGGTCGGCAGCCTAGGTTGTTGCTGCTGTTGCTGCAGCTGGGCCAGGGCACCTGCTGCTGTCGTAGGGACACCACCTGCTGCTGCATTGCCGCCAGTCTCTTGCATCCTCTTCTGCCTCTTCTCCTCCAGTTCCTTCTGGATCTTGTAGATCTTCTCGGCCAAAAGGTGATAGTACTCCTCCTGTAAGTTAACAAAACAATTATGTTTGTTGAATTTTTATAAAATATTATCCACTTTTCTTATCCTAGCCCTTTAGGACAAATGTACCCAGTGTCTTACAGTAGAGCACTTATGGCGTCAAGTGAGCATTGTGCGTACACTTGATGTGTGTTTGCGATTATATTTTGTGAGCATTGACTTCTGACAGCCAATGATATCCAGAGATTTTGCATGCATACGCACAAAATATGCGTAACATGACTGCCCTATGGATCAAGGGTGATTAAAAGACAAGTGCCGATTCATATTTCATAGCGAATGCAAAGCGATATTCATGACATCAACTAAGGTGAAAGAGACTGATTTTGTATGAAGTATGAAGCAGCCTTTATGATGCATTGACATCAAAACCATTACAAATCTTTCTCTCCCATGAGAGAGCTGCTTGTGCAAAGGGGTTGATTTTGGGAACTTACCCTGCTGCTTGCTTGCTCATACATATCCTTTTCCACCTTGCGAGCATAAGCTACTAGATTGCCCATTCGCTTGTCTTTCATGGCCTGTGGGTCCGGAGATGGAAATATTGCTTGAACTCTGTAAATAGAATAAAATATCAATAAAGTGATTTATACTGTAGAAGTTAACAGTTGGAATAATTTATCTTGTACATAGAATAATTTCCATGGCATCTATGGACTCAAGTCAATGAGTATATATATTTACCATTTGTTTTGAAAACAATAGTTAACACAAAATACATCAGTATGCAACACCCAGTACTTACAATTTAAAGACAAGGTGATTCCTCAGGTCCTGGGTAACAAACTGCTGCCAGGGCTGAGTGGTGCCGGTGATCGGCATGGCGATGCCAATGTTGTGGCTGGCATTGCCGCTAGCATTGCCACCAGATGGAAAGTTAGAGCTGGCAAATGCCTGGGCCATGGCATCAGTCTGCAGGACACTGCTCGTATTCAGAGGACCAGTGAAAGTACCTGGCACATTCCCAGAGGTATCTATGGGAATTGGGTAGAAAAAAGAAGAGTTATTATAGTTCCCTTGTACGAGATTTATTCAAAGTTCATGACGTACAGAAAAAATAACCATTTTAAGGTAGAGAAAAAAGTCATAATTGCAGGCCTAGAATTTCATTCTTGTAGAGGGCAATACCACTTTTCCTGAGTAAATGACATTTATTTGAATATTAGAATTTCTATAGGAAAATGTTTAAGAAGCACCAAGGCCAAGACCGTGGCAACAGAAGCAGTGGTCTCCTTGGTCTCTGTGACCTCAGTGTTATTCCAGACCGGTAACTGAAATGAACAAAATGAAAAATTCAAATTTGGGCCAATCTCCGGATAGCACAAGATCTAAAACATCTATTTACTTAGCGCATGCGGCATCCCTGGTGGCCTAGTCTGATTCTTGGTGTTGTATGGGATGCCTAGTGCCTGGTATGCCCGCTGCATTGAGTTCTGATCAATAGTGGTAGTCACAGCAGTGGATCCGGGAAGAGGGACAGCCATAGCACTATGCAGCAATTTTTCTGCAAAGAAAACCCACAAAAATATAAATGACAATACAAAGAGACAAGCCCTTCAATCTTAATCAACATGTTTCCTTCTTGTCGATAGCCAAGTGAAATACAGAGAAATAGATGGATTCTTGGGTTGGTTGAATTTACTGAGCAAATGTTTTTCTGAATAAGATTTCAACAAATCGAACACAGGTGAGACATGCTAACATAGCAAGCTTAATCTCTGGAAGAAATTACCGTGCAAACATAGACTTTTAGCAGGACAAATAGCACAATTTTGTTGGTGAGTTGAACAAGAATTGCTAAACAAATATGACAACTAATGATGAGCAGGTGTCCAATTCTGTGAGAGCTTGGAGCACAATCGACTTACGTCTTGAAATAATCATCAATTAGAGTTAATGGGTGTTGACATTTACCGTGTCGCCGGTCAGATGCATGCTTAAGTGGCAAGCAGACAGGACAGTCACTTCTTGTACAGTTCTTCCAGTGAGTAATGATTTGCCTCGACGAGGCACAGTGGGCAACTGCATGGAGAATACAAAATCAATTAGTTATTCACGCCATGATGCAGACATTTTAAGAGCTGGCCCCATTTTTGTGTTAACTGTCATGTTTGGTAGGTTCCCCCCCCCCCCGAATTTAACTTGTTCTGCACTAGCAGAGATGCCAACATTTCAAAATGAAAAAGTGTAATTTCAAATGACAGTGAAGAAATTGTATAATTATGCATAAATCGTAGTATTTGCCATCTCTGCACTAGTGACTTTTCTGAAGAGAATCATTATCATTTTTTCTCATCTGGCACTGGAATTACACATTTGAGTCCATGAGGAAGTTATGCTTATTACAAATGAACAATATAGGGACATGAAGGCGACTAGCAAATAACTTCAGGAATACCACTACTGACCTTGGCAAGACTTTCCCTCTTGGCAATTGGTCATGTGGTTGAGTACGTTCTTCATGGTGCGGCAATGGGGTAGAGCACACTGCTTGTTCTCCCCGTTAGCCTGGTTCTCCCGTCGCTGGCACTTGTGGGCATGCAAGAGTAGCACCAACTGCTGTTGGATCAACTTCCGCTTGCCGAGGTCAGCGGGGGAGGTCTGGGTCCCGCCGGCAGCTGTGGCCTGGGCACCAGCTATGGCCTGCTGCGGTCCTTGTGCTATGCCACTCTGTTTAACAAAATAAAGAATAGTACGCATCATTAATAATAACATTACCATTAAGAAATACTGTACAATACCTGCTCCTGAAAACTTGTTGAGAAACCATGTGGCTTAGGAAAAGGATAAGTTCTGCCAAATAAATACTTATTTACATAATCAAAAACCTATTTGTAAACAGGCAAGTAAATAAGATTAAATGTCAATATTACCAAATAATAAATTTTTGTCTAACAATTTTCTAGCAAGAACCAGATGTGATCGTTTTAATCAATGATGCGGCAGTGACAGCTGCACTAAATATAATATATTCATATGTTAACATCAACACGCTCCACTTACCACAGTCATACTGAGATTGCCTGCTATGTTTCCTGTCATATTTCCAGAAATGTTGCTGGTGATGTTGGAAGGCAGACTTGTTGGGAGATTCCCGGTAATGTTTCCTGGCAAATTCCCGGACGCATTCATTGCTGCAGCAGCAGCAGCAGCAGCAGCAGCAGCAGGATCCCTGTTGAAGCTTCCAACCATATTGCTGTGCATGCTGCTGGACATGTTCTGCAAGTTCCCCTGCATATTGCCCGTGAGGTTCCCGGGCAAACTAGCAGACAGGTTGTTGGAGAGGTTGGGAGTCATGTGGACATTGGGTATGCTTAGGTTATCCAGCATGCCCCCTGAAAGAGTTGTTGTTGCAGTGGTGGGTATGTACGTGGACATGACGTTCAGATTCAGGGAAGGAGTTGAAATGGTGGAGCTGGCACAGGAGAAGACCTGGAAGGGGTTACTGAGGCTAGGCTGGCCAACAGGAGGTGTACTTGAGGGCCTTCCAATCTGTGGAAAACATAACAAAATAGTTATTGGTAAAAAAAAAAATAAATAAATGGATTTCTCAGTTTTCATCATGTTGGGAGGTGGGTCACTCTAACTTAAACTCTGTAATTTAACCTCACAAATATATCAAAATACTCAACTAAAATAAAGATGCAAGTTACTACATGCTTTTATCTTTACCTTCTGCATGGAGTTTTGTTGATTGATTGATGTCAAATTACCCATCATGGGTGCATGCGAAGACTGGGGCATTGACCCCATTGATACTAGGAGGTTTTGAGTACCAATCATGGCGGAGGTGTTTGTCATAGTGTTCCGAACGCCCATTAAATTATTTGCACTATTTATAGAAAAGGGTCCGTTCATCACTTGGTTGGCACTCGAAATGATGTTGCCTGGTGAGTTTGCACTTGTATTCAGCTGGGAGGCTGCAGAGAAAGAAGCCGATGAGAAAGTGACCATGGTGTTGGCCATGCTGGGGCTGCTGACATTTGTTATTGTCCTGCCACCTAATGTTTGACCATGGCTCATCATGGATCCCATGGACATGGCTGCAGAGCTAGTAGCCATCAGGTTGTTCGGCAATGCAGTGCCGGGACCGGGACTTCCACCGGCTTGGTTCGGCTTGGGGCTGTTGGAGCTAGCCGTGCTGGTGCCTGTAGGCGAGTTTCCGACAGTTCTTGAAGGAAACTGCAACAGCTTTGAAAGCTGCTTATTCTTCTGAATCATGTCAGAGTGGGATTCTGCATTGACTGTGGATGATGTGGAATTGGTTCCATTAGATGGGTTGCCTGACCCCATTGAAACTCCCACTGAGAGTGAGCTAGCATTGTTGGAGCTTGGCCCGATCAGATCATCAGGCAACTGGCCTTCAAGATCCAGTAACTTCAAAAGCTCTGTAGAGTGGAAAAGACAATGACAAATATTAAGTATAACATTAAAAAAAAACTGTCCAAATGAGATTAACATCTTAAGTAACATACTGCACTTCTATGATTGAGTGCAAAAGTAAAAATCATTTTGGAGGTGGGTCTGTCCACACTAATGGGTACAAAAGTGTGACAAAAGAGGAACATGGGACATTAACCCTAACCTTTCAAAATCCTCTTTGCCAAAGTGAAGGATTTTGGAGGATTGAGGTTATTAGGCATACTTGCCTTTCCATGGTACATGTACATCCACGTTTGTTGTAGTGATTTCAAGGTCAGTGCTTGGGTCAGTGGACACTGTTTATTGCTCCATGCATGCAGGGAGGGTCCCTGGCCTTGTACATGTATCACAGATTAGAAACACATGTGTGCATACATGTCATGTGCTTGCTTTACTACTGAAGGATTTTGGAGGATTCAGGTTATGTGTAAGCAAATGGGCCGAGGGAGTTAGGGTTAATAAAAAAAAGTACTTTGTCAATTGTTTTCTGTGTACCTTGAGGATTGTGTTTTTCAGTAATTAAGTAATTACAAGGGGATCTTTTTTAAGATGTTATGTTTGTAACGTGGACAGACATTTAATCAGAAATTGACTAGAAGTACTAAAAAAAACCCAAGATTTATTCACTCACATGTTGTCCCTTTACAATGCTAGTCCCCTAAGGATTGTTACCTGACAAAATCAAGACAACCCTCTTGGTAATTAAATAACTAACAGGGGATCATCTTTGAAATATTATGTTTGTAACATGGACAGACATTTGTCACAAATTGTTACATATTATTCTTGTCTGTCCATGTTACATATTATTCTTATTATTTGGTATGCACAATCATTAAAAGCTAAGGAATGTTCAGGAATAGTTGCCTTTATTTGACCCTCCCATGTCACACTCCAATAATTATCATATATACCCATTAGTGTGGAAAGACCCAGGTACGATCTTGTGTTTTCACAATACAAAGTTATATTGGTTTTCACTTTTCCACTCTTTTTAAATTATGAATTAGGATTTATGTGATAGGGCTAATCACATTGCCGATATTGAGTGATTAATATCTCTTGTAGGTTTGAGATTAACCTGTTGAACCCCATTTAGGAACAGTACATTTACTGCATGCATGGAGTGCCATGGCCGAGCGGTATAGTGCATCGGATTTGTGTTCTGATGGCTGAGTCGTCAGAATGTGGGTTCGAATCCCAACCGCGACTGGGGTACATGTGTCCTTGAGCAAGACACTTTACCATAATTGCTTCTCTCCACCAAGGGGTAAATGGGTGCCCGTGAGGGCAGAGTTGGTTGTTGTGTTTGACTAGCCCATATTCGCTGAAATGGCAGCAATTGAGCTGTATACTCCACAGGGAGCTGAGATGGTGTCAGGAATGATTTATGAGCCTGATGAGCAGGGGTAATAATATAATGCGCCTTGAGCACCAGTTTGGTGGATACGTGTGCTATATAAGTCTACATTATTATTATTATTGTTATTATTCATCATAACACTTGTACCAAATTGTGGAGGAAAAAACCCAAACGATGGGGAAAGGTTTCACCAATAAATATGCAGGTATAGCACAGTGATGTTCTTAGGTCTGTAAACCTTATTCCACCTTATTTCACATTATCACTAGAAGTGAAAACTGTTTTGAATTGTTATATAATCTACTGATAAAATGGCCCTTGCTAATGTGTAAGTGGCCATGCACAACATAAAATAACAATTCTGAGCTTACAAGAATACAGTCATCATAATGATTTCAGGAATAAAAATTGGGCTTAACAAAACAAAAAACAAAACATTTTCCCCACACCCTGGCATAGATGGACATCATGCATAACCTACAGATGGCATGGCTATCCTGAAAAATTGAGATCGGTACATGTGCTCTTTTCACTACCAAACGTAAGAAACTTTAATAAAAATAAAAAAATGTAAAAGTAATATGAATTATGTGTACCATTCAACCAGTTTGACAATACACTTATTACACTGTGCACATGTATACTGCAATTAGACACACTGCAAAATGTGTCATGATATAAAAGTTAAGTTGTAACTACATATACGTCAAGAACAAAACAAAGATTAACCCTCCTACTGACAGACCATTTGAAACCATTCAAAATTAGCACTTTCAAAAATGCCCATTGGTTTTGTACACACATGGTGATACCATTTGAACAGTGTTGGTAGCAAGCTTTACTGCTTTACTACATTCAAATCCATTCAAATGCATAGAGGGTCCATTGATTCACCACTTAGAAGTATCCAAACAAGGTTTTGTATTAGCTGTACTACCATTTGGAAAGATCCAAACAAGGTTTTGTATTAGCTGACCTACCATTCAAAACCATTTGGGGAAATCAATACTACAATTGATTTAATTTTGCCCTACACAGATGTGTGTATAGCACTGTATACTCGGTGCTTTCCGAGTGTCTGTGAAAAAACTACACAGGCGACTCGGGCGGGATTCGAACCCACGACCTCCTGCTTACTAGTGCAGATGCCTTAACCTCTCGACCACCGAGCTTGCCCGATGACAATTGGCCGGCTAGAATCCCATATAGCAGCGAGTAGTTATCTATATGATACTTTTGGACCACTACCATAAAACCAATTTTTTATTTCCTTTTTTCTCTCTCCATCGTTTTTTCAGATCTTTCTTTCTCTCTCTCTCAAGCTCATTTTCTTTCTCTTTTACAGTTTAAAACATAAAACATGTGACGAGGACTGTCAATGTCGGGTCACTATTGCAAGAATTTTAAAACAAAATTATCAAACATCTGAACAACGCTCTCACTAGCAGTGGAATATCGTAGCAGCAGGGACTTAGTAGTAAAAAGGAAAAGTAATAATGGTTAGATTCAGTTGTTAATCTTTCACTTGCAATTAACTTAAAAATACCCTAGCACAGTATGTATGTGATCATTAGGGCTGTGCATTTTCAAATAATTTGATTTTGATCGAATAGTCGATATTCAAAGGCCGCCGATTGTAAATTGCGCCAAGTGATAAAATGAGCACACACGATATGGTGGGGCCAAAAATGTACTAAACATAAAATGTCGCCCGGACTAGGATGGACTTGCTAGGTGCAAACCAAATATAGACGAGAGGATGATTGGGGAGATAATGACGGAAGCGCCAAAATATATATATTTAAAAAAAATAATAATTCAACAAAAACCAGAAAAAAACCACGGGATATTCGAACCATTGATTGAATATTTGAATATTCGGCACAGCCCCAGTGATCATGACACCTTTGAATAACAGGCATCATCTATATCTGTTCCGTGCCTCCAGGGTATTCCACCCGTTTATGCATTTTCTTTACCCATCTTCTTAAACAGTTCAACAATTTTACTTCAGTATAACTTCAGAACAAACTCATTTGGAAACAAGATAATCATGTATATTACACAAATGAATTCTACAAACATTGGCAATAAGTGAGTTCAGATATTTAAACAAGGTGGATACAGTATGCCACGTATTTCACAAGCAGGGCAAGACAAGTTCGGAGATTTAACATTTTGCTGTATCAAACATTCATTTTTTGTTCTGCCTGCAATGTGCTTCCTTGACTAATGTTAAGGATACATTTTGATCAAATACCAACATCTCGCATTTAAGTTATATGCGTGCCTACATCATACATGCATGTTCATTACTCCCAAATGACCAGTCCATGCGCAGGTGGAATAAAGAACTCGCTTGATATGCATGAGGTACATGTATATGATAATATGGTTCCTGGGTGGTTGTTTTTAAAGAAATCTTTGCAAGTGTTCAAGAGACAACAGAGCTTTCCCTTATAATTATTAGAATGTTTATTATTGTTTTGTCCTATGTACAAATTTTAAGATAGAAACCCTTTACTGGGGGCTTAGTGATGAAGACTCCATTGCAAGCACATGAAGATCTTGATGATCTCCTTTTGTTCACTTTATTTACTCAAAAATGAATAAAAATTTACCCGACAGATACAATGAATAAGCCTTATTGGAATTGCCACGAGCATGAGCATTGACTTGAAAAACAACCACATACCTTGGAAAAAATTAGTACCCTTACATACGAGGATATGTGAAAGTCAATAGGGATTATTTTTTGGGTGATAAGTTGCAATTTTTTTAAAATGTATTATGACAACATTACCGAGAATTTTTCCTTGAAATTCATAAAATCATAAACAAAACAGTTAAATTATTATATCTAACCAATTTCAAAGAAAATGGTCAGAAATGTTGTCATAATAGTGGCAGTTAACCGTGACATAATCACTTTGGACGGCTTTAACGTGTTTGAACTGTTTGAACTAGTGTACCGGAAAAATGAAGTTTTTTTCATGATAATTTGCTAGTATATTGGTTCGATAATTTTACAGGAATAGGTGGTCTTCAAATGACTGAATTTTATTGCACTTTATAGGACCAAAAAGATTTAGCCGTTTATGGGAGACAATGTAACGTTAGCAGTGTATGAGGAGGTATGATGAGACTAATGTTACACCGCTACATCAGTACATGGAGCTAAGTAGGGGCTGGAACCATGATGTTAACTGAAAGTTTGTAACAGTGGTACATAGACCTACAGGGAATTCACATAGGCCTACAGCAGACTTCAGTAATAAGGTCTGGTAGGCCATGCTGACGAAAATATTTTGAAAATTAAGATTGCCTATGTTCATTAGCATTGCCATTGGAATATTGAGCATGAAAATGAAAGAAAAAAAAATCACCATCAAAATTCAATATTACTACCCTACATGAACATTCATGTTAAAAAAATGTTATGCTTTCAATTATTTGTTTTATTTTTATCATTAACAATTTTCATAATATTGAAACAACTTTTCATCGAAATAGACTAACGTTAATCTTAATATATTATATTCACCTGTGCTTTCACTGCTGGGCGTCGAAATCGGCACCGATAGCTTCGCCCTCTTGTTCGGCGGACCTTCCAGGTCAGCCATGTTGAATAAACGGGACCGCTCCGTGTTCGTGGTGATACGAAGAAGTCACAAATGTAGTCTTACTTAATGCCTGAATCTCCAAGTTTTACCCTTTGAAGATCCATTGGTTTTCTGTGATGTGAAGACTCCGTATAAACAAAAATTATTACACCATAGTGAGTCGTAGAGTGGTTTAAAATCAACGTATCCTGTAGCTGTGTAGCCTGACCCTAATTTCCCGTGTACAAAGCCGAGTGTGAAAATGATCGTCGATTTCAAAACGTTTTTGTTACATGATGAAACGCCTTTGAAGTGCCCATCCAACCATAGGGGATGAGACGATTTACCATGAACAAACCAAGATGGGTTTTAGATGAAATGATCTCCAAAATGATGAGAAATTTCCGTCAAAAATGCCAGTTTTCTCCCGACTGAAATTGCTCAAAATGGCGGCTGTTGATGAAAACTTTTTACGCTTGTACTGTCAGAGGACTAACAAGGAAAGCTTACGAAAAAACCCGAGCGCCGAACTATAATTTATTCAACATTTTTCTAATTAGCATAGGTCAAATGCTACGTGTGTTGAATTTCTATTGGTGCGTTTGGGAAAACGCATGAACAGATTGGCAGGTGATTAATACTCGTGAAAGACCGTTGGCATCGGGAATCTTCGGAATTACGCGAAATGGAATTCTGGGAACTTTTTAAATACCCAGCGGGCCTAGCGCTTAGATTTTTTTATTAAAAAAAAGAAGGAAAAAAAGAAAACATTTTATATGGGGCCTTTCTTGTGATTCAAATCTTCCAAAATATATGGGATTTTGACCTGAGCAAGCAGGTTGTGGTTTGAACATGAATTGTCATCTAATATATCATTACTGCCATCCTTTATTTTCAAATCTGAATTGACCCTTTTTTTAATTTAAAAAAAAAAAAAAAAAAAAAAAAAAAATTAATATAAACTTGAGATGCAATTTGATGGTGACACAGAAGTGACCGGTTTGTACTGTCTTAGTGACTCTCATCAACTAAACAATTTAAATCAATAAAACACCCAAGTATAAAGCATGAATATAATGTTTTCAATATTATATCATAAATGAAAATGTTCACATTATTAATAGACTGATTTTTGTTCTAATTTGTTCCTACGTTTTTGGCCAAATGTTTTATTTTGTTTATTTATTTATTTATTTTTTTGGCAACAGCTGATTGTCTACTTTTTCTGTACTAAGAAGACTCAATGAACTATAATTTTCACTTGGTTTAAATTACTCCAATGGTTTTTGTTTTGATAAAATGATTTGCATTTAAATGATGAAATGCTGTTTTTCCTTGAACTTCTATCCTTATTTTAAAATCTGGGCATGAACATAAAGAATATCAGTTTATTTTCATTTATGAGCCATTCTTATCAGGGATAGGAGGATGTGTACAAATTTAGTGAAAAATCACAGATTGTAAGAAACTAATGGGGGTGTATTTAATTAGTTCAGCTGATTTTAATTATTTTTCCTTTCAAAATTGCATAAAAGATCACAGATAGTAGGAAACAATGACATCACACCTGTAGTCTGGGATGGGGAGTTCTCCTGCCAAATTTTGATTCCAGCTCTTTTAACAAATTCAACTATATCCAAAAAGTTTTATACAGGACTACACAACAAGATATAACACAATCTGGATGATTCAAATTTCAATCATTTTAATGACATTCAATGCTACAATTCACCCACTGCAGTAACCTAGCATTTTTTGTATATACTTTGTATCTGTCTCTACTGACTATTTTTCAGTTCTCTATGTTTTCCCCAAAAAATCATTTTTATTTCCTTCACTTGCAACGATTAGACACTGTTTAATGACTGTACTGTTAGATTACAGAGTAAAAAACAGAGCCTTGCGCCTAGGGCCCCATTGCACGCATAAGTTACTTGCAATAATTAAGAAACCCATATGTGTTCTTCAAACTGTGTTTAAAAGAAGTTATAAATTTTTTATAACTGAAAAGAAAAGTGGTGTTTATGCAATGGCACTCTAAACATATGAAACCATTTTAATAAACAGTTAATTCTGTAAGTGATATTATATAATATATCAATTCTGTTAAATCATTTCAGGTTAATTAAAAATATCAAAAATTACACATTAATACAGCTTGGGTTTTGCTTTTAAATCATGAAAATATGTAAATTGGTCAAAAATATACAACATTTGTGCCAAGTATTTCTGATTTTATCACCGACCCTCTGTCAATTTGACCCTTCCACCTATACAAAGTACTTGGGTACAGAGTTAATATTATGGTTAATCGTGTAAATTAATGAACTCATGACTCTACTTCAGCCAATCAGGATACATATATTACTGTTCCTAATTTGAATATCATTCACCTCTACTGCCTATTATAAGCCCTTACATTAAATGCAAACTTAATTAATTAGTTCACCTAATATTTCATTCAAACAGCCATTTGTAACATTTTATGAAAACAGTGATTTTTGTTCCACATCCAAATTGTGTATTTTTCAATCAGTTATTCTATTTTCTCTGAATGAAGAGTGAACCTCATCTTATAAGGAAGAACAAGTACATCATTAATAACCATTACGATACAATGAATGATTATTACCTAACACTTACTTTGTGTCAAATTTGTACATGTAGAAATCATTCTGTTCCCAGAAAATATTTCATTTGAAGTGCTTTCAAGTTTGAGAAAAATTTAATTTTGAATTTACAAAAAGTTGCCATCTGACAATTTATTGTAAAAAATATACAAACATAAAAAATATGTAACACAGTTTTCCCCTCAAAACATGAGCACATATTGTGATGACACATTTACAGGTGAGATTATTGTATATTCCTTGAAAACTTGAGGGGTGAAATGAATTTACCTTTATCAAACATCAAATACTGTACCTTCCCTGTAAGTGTTACATCTGTTATCTATATTTTCTATTTCACACTTGGAATTACCAGCAATAAAACAACAAATTGCAAATCATTTAGAAAACAAAATATTCCTAGTACTCAATTTTTAATTTATCAATCTCAAAAAGTGCTGAATTTTACTATTTTGTTTAAGAATTAGTTATCGTTCAATATTCCATATATCTAAGTTATTAGTTACATTCATCAGATATACATATTATTCAGTTCTAACTTATAAAAAAATGTTCATGATAGGAGTAAATATTTTTCAAAATAGTTAAGTTACATCAGTTTGATAGCACTTCTCTGAATGTAATTATACAATATCTAAACATTTGCACATTGGAGATTGAATAATCATTAGATGAAAAAGACTAGTATATGAGTAGTTTACTTATTCATACACAAATTTCATTCAAAATTTCATTTGATAAATGAATCTTTAAATCCAGAAGCCCAAATCAGAAAACTCACCCATTTTTAAAAGGTTTACTGTAACAATCCAAGTATTTAAAAACCAGCTACCCAACTTTGTTTATATATGAAACAGTTGTTGAACTGAGTTGTTCGCCAACATGTCTTACTTCTACTAACCTTGTACAAATTTCATATGCGTTGTTTTGGCAGAAGTAGTGTGACATCATTGGTGAACTGTGGTATTGAATGTAAGTAAATAACTCGTAATTAGCTGCTATTATCCCAAAAAATGATTTGGTGTAACGCACATTTACAAATGTTGTACCTTCCCAGTACATAACAATGTTCTGTAAACAATCCCAACACATGTGTATATCAAGCACGGTAAAGTTATTATTTTATTAAACATTTTATTAATCAATGGGAGATATTATCTTATCTTGTTGAGTAAATCAGTCTATTTCTTCATAAATATACTTGTTATTGAACAAAAAGTTCAACAGGAAGTACTTTAACCCAAGGTCAAAGGTCACATAATAAAGGGACTCACAAGTCAATAGCATATTATTTTGAGCACATCTTAGTAGTCCAGACATACATATTTACATATAGGGGAAGCATAAATCTAACCATTACTAAAACTTCTGTAGCATAATACTTCACAGGGTCAATCAGATAATACAGTCAGTATAGTGCACTGTTTTGTTTGCAGTCAAATATAGTCATGGCAACACATCCATCAGATTATGACATCATTTGCATAAAGAAACACATTGTTTTTCCCCATTCCATGTCAAAAGATATGTGGGCTGACTAACTTTGGCCATAAACAGACTTTAAGTACAATATCAAATAATCATTTTATTTACTACATTGCTGTAAAAATTCGGTCGCTAAAACAAATTAAATATTAAAATAATGGAAGCACGCACAAAATATATTTACAATTAATACAAATCATGATTCCAATTCAAATAACAAAATTTTACTTGTAATATTGCCCTATATAAAATGCTACACCATTGAAAAGATCAATACACACGCTTATATACAATTTTACAGTAAGAATACTTTACAACTTTGGCCAAATTTGTTTTAATTTGCTCCTTAACATTTACTTTCAAACTCTATTTTTATTTTCCCACACAATGTTTCAAAACTACCTACCATATTCTTAGTATGAACTTTGCTGGTAAGTGCTTGTTTATTCATTGTGTGACTATTATGCAGGTAATTACTAACGATGAGTTCAATAACTTTGAAAACCACAGTTGAAACCTCTCCACACAGTATTTCTCATTAGCCAGGGATTTAGGTATAAGATAGCTAGGCCTGTGCATATTCCATGATTTAGAATTTGAGAGAGCCTCAAACTAAACAAAAAATTAATTTGAGCCCGCTTTGGAGTACAGACTTACCCACCCGAACATTCACTGTATGCTTTCATTACCACAGCAGTAGTACCGATATATGCTGCCTCATCAAGCATTCATTTTTCTGCACTGTCCTGTACTTCTTCAATTGCTGTGTATGCCAATTCAACGAAAAGCCCATGTACTGCATTTTTTTAAAGTCACTATACATGATTGGTAATCTTGATAAACATGAATTGTCACAAAGGATTCGCAATTCCATTTGGGAATCCCTTCCAAATTCCATGTACAAAATGGCCATTGAAAAAATGCTTAATTTATGGTAGTGTTTACAACCATCTCTTTTATAAAAACACTGGCAGGAATTTAATGTCCAAAAATTTCTAAATGACTCCCTGAATGGGGTTGTTGTCACCTAGGGTACTCCCCAATAGCAATCTCATACCTATGTAGGTTTGTGTATTTTTATGAGTATCATTGGGGAGTACCCTGGGTGAGAACTACCCCTTCAGTCTTACTTTTATATTTCCAAAACACCACAGATAACAGTAACTTCAAATCTGTCAGCAAGAGTCATTGGAGAGAATTAAATTACTGAAATATTCATTCAACTAAATGTGACTGATTGGTGGGGGGGGGGGGGGGGGGGGTCGGTTAACAAAAACAACTTTAATTATGCACACAAAGAAGCTGATATTTTACAGAATCTTTAAAAGAATAGTAATAGATAAATAAAGAATATGCCATTGCAAACTCCTTACCAAACCAAAAGGACCTGTAGTACAAACGCAAAAAAAGTAGTAATTAAGTAGCCCCACGACCCTTTATCATCGAATCCCACACTTACACAAGATGTTCATAAAGGATTACTTCTTGTATGTATTGTCTGAATGTTTGTTAGTTACCTAGTCACCATTACAGTCTAAAAGAAAGACTCTTCAATGGTCCAAATATGAGGCCTCTATCTACCTTAATTGTAAGAATAAGGCTGTGTCCGAATTAAGCGTTTTTGGCTACAGCTATGGCTATTGGCTGCAGCGGCAATGCTGAAGTATAAGAAACAGTGATCTAGCCATAGCCGTAGTGTTTGTGGCTATGTCTATGGCTATTGGCTTCAGCAGCAATATGCTGAAGTATAAGAAGAAACAGTGATCTAGCCATAGCCGTAGTGTTTGTGGCTATGGCTATGGCTATTGGCTTCAGCAGCAATATGCTGAAGTATAAGAAGAAACAGTGATCTAGCCATAGCCGTAGTGTTTGTGGCTATGGCTATGGCTATGGCTATTGGCTTCAGCAGCAATATGCTGATGTATAAGAAGAAACAGTCATCTAGCCATAGCCGTAGCCAAGGCTGCCATTTTGGAAACAGCCTAGAATATATTACATTGTTTACACTTTGGGATTGATTATGTTGTGTAATATCTTGTTTCAAGCAATATTTCCAATGTCGATGTTTACAGTGTTCTTAGCAAAAAGGGATTGCAAAATACAAATAAAAATGCTCACAGATTTTTTTATTTATTTTTTAAAATTTACAGCCCTTCCCATGCTTATCAACTAATAATAGTCAGAAGTATATAAAGAGGCACTTAAAATAATTTAAGATATCTGAATACATTAATAATATGTTTTCATTTTTTTCATTGTTATCACGACCACACGTTTCTCTGCTCATTCACATCCTTATACTGTATCTGTCCCTAAAGCAAATACCTGGTGGTACTCATCCAGTTTCTTCCCACGTACTGCCTTACTTTGGAATTCACTACCTGTATCCTGCTTCCCTGCCACTCATAACTTGTCTCAATTCAAACGCAACGTCAATAGTCATTTTTCTACTTTTTGATTTCCTCTTCTCATATCCCCTTTCCCCCTTTTTTTAGCCCTCACCTTGAGTGGCCTGTTTTAAGGCCTTGTGATTGGCAACTACCCATAAAAAATAAATAAATAAGTAAATAAATAAATTAAAAAAATTAAAAATCACAACTATTTACGATTTCATTACATGTCTTAATCACACTGTTACATTGCATAACACCAAACCGGTACATCTATAGTTTGCTATATACATGTACATTATATACACGCAACCCTTTCAGACATGTTTCTTTGACAGACGTTCTCTAAACTACATGTACATTTCATAGCTTTGTACATACATGATACATTATTTACTGTTATACTGTTAACCAGCTGCTGTGGGCACCGGGACAAACCTGCTTAATATGGCCAGCCTCCATTGCTACCAATACAGCAACCTGTCTAATACGGACACTTCTGATTGGTCCATTGGGTGTCCACTGCATACAGGTTTGATAGTATAATTACTCTAAAAACATGCACATTGTTGGCACCAGTCTAATGTATATATTAGATTTTTCACAGGTGTCCACTTTACGCAGGTTTGATAGTATTGATACAAAAAGGGATGAAAACTACATTAACTACATCTTCACTTAATCAAGGCCAGTCGATCATCCACAGCCCTGCCCCCATAACCTGCAAATACACAACCATAGCAGCACATCATTGCATCATATCCAGAAAAGGTCAGAAGGTCAAGCACTCAATGGCACTGCATGCATACATGAACCAAGCGAGGGCACCCTTCAGTTTGTGACATAAGGATTATTTGAACTAAAGTATGTGTACGTTGCCATGGAAATGAGCTCAAGATGCAGTAATGATGTCAATGCTACAGCAACATACTGATACCTTCATATAACCTACCTATTATGTACTACACTGTATTCTCCACTATATTGAGGGATACCAGTTGGCTGTACAGGTCAGATATGGAGGAGTGATTGATTACAAGCCTTGACCTTGTGGTGATAACCCCCTCTGGATTCACTCACACCAATTGATATTAGCACTTTTGTTTTAATCTGTCTAAACAAAATTTATAAAAACCAAAGTTAGATTTCAAAGAGTTAGCTTATCTAATGTAAGTGTACACATGTATTTTGTAATTATCTGGGTAAAATCATTGCTGCATGCCTTAGAAAAAGTATGTTATTTATGATTGAATGGAAGGTACATGTACACTGTATTGGTAATGTTTCTGTTTCTTCAAGTGCACTGTATACTTACTTTCTTTGAATCAAGATACTCATTAAACAACCAACTTGTGGAAGTTTCATCTCAGTGCAGAGTCTAAGTCATGAGAAGTGTTGGTGGACCATTCACAATTTTTTACAGAAAACACTTGGAAAATGTGCATATATGTTTAGGTTTTCTCTGAAATGAAACTTTAGCACTTCAGACAGAATCTTTTTCCAAGCTTTTGGATAAACAATATCGGTCATTCTGTTACCAGGTATTTACCTCTGTTGTACCTTCCCTTCTGGACTTTCAACAAACTTTTGTCTATCAATGCAGGAAAAAGGAAACAATGTGAATTAAGTGAGGTCCATAAATATCAAATTTCTGATTAACTGCCAATTTCATGGAGTGGCTAAGCTTATTTCTGCTTAGTAAAAGAGTTGCTTAGTAGGTCATGTTGGTTACCAGCCAAACATCTACACAAATGTGTATAATTCACTGGTAGTTTCTTTCCAATTGCTTAACAACTGTATTTGCTGAGCAAAGTTCTCTGCTAAGCAACTCTATGAAATCAGCCTCAGGACAGGATATGAGACCAGGGTTCGATTTCACAAAGCACTAAGATTCATCTTAAGATGAGTTATTAGTATTACCACAGTGATTTGTATTGTGACATCACACTTTGCTAAGCAATTAAGATTGATACACAGTTAAGATCAATCTTAGCTCTTTGTGAAATCGGCCCCAGGCATAGTCAGTATTTTCAGGAAGAGCAGATGGCAAACTGGCTATTTCATAGGTATCAGCTCATTTCATTTGAAGATGACTGTCTTTTTACTAAGCCATGGTCAGACACCAAGATGGAAGCATGAAAATAAACTCTACTGGACGTAGCAAAAACAGCAAAAACTTAAAAAGATTGCCTTAAAAGTTTAAGGTGATTTTGGGGGAAAGAATGTGGAAGAACATAAAATCACAGTTGAGAATCCTTAAACATAATTACTAAAAATTAAATGTGAAGACAAATGATTTGTTGTGGTGGGCTGTTCTGAACTGTTATCACTGTCACATAATTTAGCTTTAAATTTAATGTACTAAAGACCCCCAAAAATGGCATATTATTGTTTACATTACAAAATCAAACCTGGTTGTGCGTTCACCATCTGGCATTATGCTGATAACTATGAAGGTGTGGGAGAAAGGCTTCATAACTAATGCTTCAAACAAAAGCAATTGTCTTTTTGAAACTTCCTCTACATTTCATGACAAAACTGTAAACAAATTGTGTTGTTACTGCTAATTGTTATGTAAGCAAACATCTTGGGTTAATTAAAATAAACTGCTATGTACATAATCACTAACTGGCTAAGCAGAAATATAAGGTTAGCATGTTTTGGCTCCCATCAAATGTCTCACGTAATATAATTAGTGGTTGACAGCTTTTCCAATCTTATATATCTGCTTAACAAATTTCTCACACCTATGCCATCTTTGTCCGATTCCACTAACAGGTCTGAGAGGCCAACCAAACTATATAGATATTTTCTGAATAAGAATTTTATGTGTCCACAAGCATTGCAGACAAGGGCTTTCCACTCTGTGCACATCTGTAGCCCTCTATTGGTGAAAGTGCACCTTCACAAAGAGCTAAGATTGATCTTAACTGTGTATCAATCTTAATTGCTTAGCAAAGTGTGATGTCATAATACAAATCACTGTGGTAATACTAACAACTCATCTTAAGATGAATCTTAGTGCTTTGTGAAATCGAACCCTGGGCACTTCACAGTGCCATTTTATGAAATTGTATGTACTTTATATCCAGTTAAAACTGTTAACATGTGAGTCAAAAGCACATGCCAACCAGTGATATGCTATTATGCTCATGGAAAGAGCGCCCTCAACAGCTTGTGCACAGAGTGGAGTGTGATGTCACTATGGGTTACTAAATAAAGGGTGCCTAACTATATTTTTTCATCAAGGCCTTTGGATATTCTGTAATACATACTTTATAAATGAATATGTGCATGTAGGATGCACGTGGTAATTTTCCTGAGAGATTTTGCACAAAATTGTACTGAGAGATTTTGGGATGTCCAATTTTTTTCAGTACAATTTATGTGTGCTTGTCTACAGGGATTTATCCCCATGCTCCCTCTGTGCGCAGCAATATGGAAACCGTGTATTATATCTGAGAAAATCAATATGGCCGTGAAGTGAAAATGATCTACTGGTACAATTAGCTATTAATAAAAAATTTGCCCAACAATTTTGACTCCTACATGTATCTTATGAGGGACTTTTAAAATTCTAGTAAGTCACAAATTCACTGGTCCTTTATCTATTGTTCTCGTTTCCTCCAATGCTGTGAGAAATGCACAAAACAATTGAAAAGGACCATTAAGTCTGCGCCTGCAGGGCTAGTGTATGGCAACATTCTCTCACTAGTACACCCCAAGCGGAAACTGTGCTTTTCAATACTTTCCGATCGAAATGTTGTGTCTAGCGGCTATATGGAATCTACTCCTGCCCTATCTACCTGACCTTGGCTACCTTGTTCATGTTACAAATATTACGCTTGCCTGTAGTGCTCGAGATTCAACCCTTATAAGGCTTGGTGTGAGATCAGGATGAATTCACCTGTCTACCGATGATGATTTCACCACAAATTATCAAAGCTACCTGGAGCCAAAAGTGGTTATACTTAGCATTAAAACAATCAGAAAACTGTATTGAATAATCAGTATGCTGATTCTATCTAGTAATTAAAATTCTGTGCAGTGATTATCCTTGATCTGCCTCTCCCCTACATTTTTTATTTTTTGTTTTGGCCGAGAAAGATGTTGATAATAAGAACTGAGAGTTTGGAGAATAAGCAATTTGAAGAGTATGATAGAAGTCGGTTTATTTTCTTCAATATTTCATAAACAAAACTCTTTGAAGATGGATTCAAATCTGATAACACTGAGCTACTTTTTCCATGACTTTCTTGAACTGTTGCTAATTTGTCTAGGATTTCAAAGCGAGGAGTTTAAACAAATATTATCTGGGAAATGTCTAAAGATATTCAATATAGACTTGTACAAACCTTGAGATGCAGGGTGTGGGTAATTTAACCATTTGAGTATTATAACAGTAATCCTTATAAAACTTAATCCAGTTTTGACAATGAGCAATCCCAAAAGCTTCAAAATTTGGATGACAAAATTGGTGAAGTTATCATTAACCAGTTCGCATCGGAGGCCGTGTATACACGCAATTTTTTTTTGCACCACGGATCGGAGAGCGTCTAAACACGCCATAGGAAACTCCGGAATATTTGTATGCATGCTCGGTTGAGCCATGCGTGTACGGTGACATGCTCGGAAGTGCCGGCCACCCGCTGTGGAAGCTTCCATTAACGTGTGTGTGGGAAAAAGAAACCCGCCACAGGGGCCCAGAAAAACTTTTTTATTCCCGACGCGAACTGGTTAAAGCCCATGTGAGAAGGCTTGAAAATAAATTTCAGAGAGGAAACAAAACAATGAATTATAGCTACACATGTGAAATTCTTAAAACAACTACTGGACTACAAAACTTCAGTTTACTGTGCAGAACAAATTCCTAAAGAATGCTCCCATCATCGTTGCCGCTCATTTTAACATTTGTTAGATGTTATGCTTCGTTAGGGTTAACAGGATTAGGACCATTGGGACTAGCAGGATGTGAATTACACTCTTCAATTAACAGAGGGGTATCACGTTTTCCTTTGCACAGATATGTGATCATCTCCCCCTTGCCTCTAACTTTGACAGGACCACGATATTCAAAGATGTAGTATGGCTCCAGTGCTTTCTTGGAGTGTTCTGTGACTTGGACACAACCAGCTAGGCCGGTGGAGTCCATACGACTGGCAACATTGACAGTGTCACCCCAAATGTCATATAAGAGTTTGGTGGTGCCTATAACGCCCGACGTCAGCCGTCCGTGGTTGTAACCAATGCGGGGGATGAATTCAAAGGCCCCGCTTGTGATATTTAAGATCTCGCTGTTGAAGACTTGGACCTGTGAGATCATCTCCATGGCAAATTCCATCATGGTAATGAGGCTCTTGTTTTCATCATCGTCTGCCTTTGGTGGGTGCAGGCCACACGCTGCCATGTACGTCGATCCGATCGTCTTAATCTTCTCAACAGATTCAAATTGCTCCAAACTCAATAAGTTATCAAAGTCACTGATTAGCTCATGCAGGACCCGGATGCACTCCTTGCCGCCTTGATAGGCTTCCTCGTAAAAGTCAATAAAGTTGACGACACTGCAGAAGATGACAGCCACGTTTTCATGGTTCTGGGAAAACTTGGAGGTGCTGCGCATTTGCTCCGTGACAAAGACAGGGATGATATGATGGAGCAAGGCTTCAGCCTCCTCTTTCTCGGCTTGCATCTGCTCCTTATCCTGGCCTGCCTCCACTCCACCGTAGAAGTTGAGTCGGTAACTGATCTCAAACTCCCTGTTGAGAAACAGAACCAGAACCAGCAACAAGAACACGTCTATGATGGCTTCCATGGCGAATGCGTTTTTCTGGGGGAACATGCAGTAAGTAGTCATCTCATCTGAGTTATTTGTAGGCATTTGTGTGTTCATGGGCAGTTTAGAGCAAGGATCATAGATGAACAACACCAGCATGATGACAGCACACACAAACGCAAGGATGGTCTTCATCCAAGAGCTTAGCTGGACAAAGTTGCAGAAGTGAAGAAGAGCCACGACGATCAAAAAACAGAAAAATGAACTAGTAACATTACTAGTATCATTTGTTTGGCACAGGAAGTTAGCATACACTGCAAGCACGGGTAGACTGATCAGAATGGCTCCTAGACTGTGCCTTGGACCCCAGTGATGGAAGAAACTAGACACGACCATCATGAAGCCTGAATGTTGCTTGCTGAAAGCTTGCAACAGAACCGCTAATAATATAAACAACTGGAGAACACCTGCAATTGGGAATATAACCAACCAATGGACCTGTATTTCAAAGACTAAGAAGCACCCTATGGAAATTAACAGGTACACAACGAATGAAACTGCCACATCAAACACGGTGTTGTACTTGGCTGTGGAGATGGTCTCGGAGGAGTGCCGGCGGTTCTTACGTCCCACCTCAGGATTCCTGGGCTCTCTAATCATGTCTTGCCTGAACTGTGACCGGTACAGCGTTTCGATGTCCCTGTTGTGGAAGGTCAGGGTTATGTTATTGATGGGGGGCTTGTGGAAGTAATCAATTGTCCCTTCCTGCTTGATGCAATCCACAAAGTCCTGGTCGCTGTTGCTCTGGGGGTTGTTGTGGAGGGAGATGTTCAGCGGCAATGGGTTACCATCACCTGAATGTTCCGCTATGAGGTCACGGACGGAGGGCGTACGACTTGGCCCCAGGCCTCCATTCTCACCTTTGATTCCAGGTACCTGGAGCATAAATACAATGAATACAATCAGAAAGGATAGAAACAATGATTTCTAACAGTTACTAAGAGTAAATTATTTCTACCACACAAGCTTCATTTCTTTGCTTTTTGTATTGATTAGTGTAAACTTAAAGACCTCCTTCAACTATGTCAGGAATCACCTACATGCTTCAGATGTAACCATTTTGGTAATCACTTCCTCATTAAAAATGTGCATCGCTTGACTGTTTACTCATTACTACAATTTCATCATTGATTCCGAAAAGGGAATTTTTTATTCCCATTAATAAAATGCCTATATTTTAATTTGTTTTCAAATGTTTTTCAAGTGTTTGTGTTTTGTCATGAATCACTGACTTATAAGCGCATTAGTCAGCATGATGCTAAACACCAACAAAGCACATGAATCGGCGTGACACACAAAATGTCTTTCATTGACTACATGTATGTATATTTGTAAGGAAATAAATGGAATTAGGAATTCATAATTAAAGTTAAAATCCGTCCTGAAATGATTATTCACTTTTGCCATTTTTTTTCTCTCTCAAAACGAAAGCATTAAGATATCACCATCCATGATTGCAAAATGTTGGCCAATAGGAAACTATTTAACCACTAGGGGGCAGCAGACTTAATGATCCTTTACCATTTTTGTGAGCATGTGCATGAATGCTTGAGTGGAGAGAAACAGTGATGGGGGATTGGTAAGCCTGCTGGCACACTGCCAGTTGTGTTTGATAGTATTAACCCTAACCCTGCCAGATGCAGCAAAGTGCATCAGGTGGAAAAGTCTGGTGCACTTTGATGGATTCAGCTGTCAACACCAGTGCATAAGCAGCCAAGTCTGTTTCTATTGAGAGCTGCTCCCATTGAACAATGCCAGAGTTGTATCCTGCTGCGTTTGGTGACCACAGACTCTGAGGCAGTTCAGCCTTGAGATTTGTGACCTGATGGATTTTGCTGCACTGGGCAGTCAAGTCACTTTGACAAACGATGCAATCTGTTGCGTCTGGCAGGGTTTCTAGCCAAAATACCCTGGAGGGTTAGGGTTAATCACTATAAGCCTAGAAAGGTCATGTGAATTGTTTCTTCTTAGAACGAACAATAGGAAACTATTTAACCACTAGTGGGCAGCAAACTTAATGATCCTTAATCATTTTTGTGAGCATGTGCATGAATGCTTGAGTGGTGAGAAACAGTGACGTTTCTGAGGTCATGTGAATTGTTTCTTCTCAGAACGAACAACAGCAACATGGGATCCTTAATATTGACTTTGTACATGATAACAAGATACATGTACATGTAGCTATTATTTTGGTTGGTACATTGTACCTAGTGCAAGCCTGGAAGCGTATCATCAGATCTTCAGCACAACGTATCCAATGAAATGTTTTGTATGGTACGGCCGGAGCCTGTCTCTATTCTTGAGGATTAAGACATGGGACCAGTCTAACCTGTGCTATGCACAAGTGATTCATTTGTGGTGGGGGTGGCAATTGTGCACCCTCTATACCCCCCAAGTCTACCGGCCTGTACTACATGTATGTGTATGTCAATATAGTTTATTGACCTCAAATTCCGACTTAGTCAACATTTTCCATCATAAAAACTTGTATGAATAATGGGTCTATTACATGCAAATAATGTAAATAATTATGTCAATAAATAGATGAAGAATTGATGTGTACTCCCTTTCAACTTACATGCAATAATGCTTCGGGTATTGTAGCCTTCTTAGTACCCGGGGAGTTTCGATTCCAGACAGGGCTATTTTGTGTGGAATCCGATTTGATTTCTCCCAGTAATGGCTTGCTGCTCTGGTTTCCATTTGGCGGGGAGCTACGAGACTCTCCTGCATCTCCTCTGTCACTTTGTGCGGAGTCTTCCTCTCGGATTTCTTCCTGGTTCTCTGTGGAGTTTTCAGCGTCCGAGTGTTGTGACTTAGCTGACATATCTTCTTTCAATCCAACGATGAAGTATGTCTTGCCCCCTGTGGTTGATAGAGTAAAATAAGAAAAAATAAGAAAAAATAAGACATTAATTTCCTTCACTTGACTTGTGAACTTGGATCATTTATGATAAAGTATGTTGGATTGTTTATCCATTGACGAAAAACATTGTGATAAGATGAGACCCTGCAAGGATAACAATGCCGAATGACTTTTAGACTCATGCATGTCACATGTAGCACTGCCTTTATGAACAAGTGGTCGTCATACGGACACACTGTTGGCCAATTGCCAAGAGAATCCCGTTTCAGACATGAGATGTAAATATCGCCCTCTGTTGGACATACCACACCAGCCTCAGTGTACTGCATGCCCCCGCGATTGATTACATTGCTGTTTAGCATGCAAGACATTACCAAATTGCTTCAACATTTACATTTAGCAACAGGCTTGCCCTGTCTCTGTTAATTAGAACCAGCGTGCTGTCCGAGTTCTGTAATTTATCCGTTTTTTAAATTTACATGACAACAAAGAGACATTTCATTCTCTGTCTCATTAGTTAGAAAATAGGTCCTGTAAAATATCTGAAACCTATTTTATTTAAATTTTTTACAGATATTTGTTTGATATCTAATAGATATCTGATTATTTCTTATAATAACACAGGGGAAAATGTATTGACTGTGAGGATTAAGCAATTAGTATAAGTTTTAGGGTCAAGCCTTTTTATCAGAACTACCGTAAACTTCATGAACGTGATGTACAAAATCACGTAGTCAAATTTCAATGGAACAGATTTTGTCATCACAGCATGGGCATTCAGATTAACTTAAGTAGGATGAGGGTATAACAGGAGTGAAGGATGAGATTGAGGTCGAGATGAGGGTAGGGTTGTCATGATGTCTGCGGGAATTATTCTCTTGCATCCTTGATTTGGGGGTGAACCCAGATGATGGAGCATTGACAGGTACTACGACGGAAATTATGTGCATATTACGTACATAATAAATCATCCTGTTTTCCAGTTGAGACTTGACAATTACTGTATAATTCTGCCGTCTTAACTACTGAAAATGACAAAAGGCTTAATGGAGATCTGTCATTTATGGCCTCTTAAGATGGTCTGGTTTCATTTAAGTGCTCCTCATCAATACAATCCTCCTGATATGAATTGCCCTTTTCTCCTCCTGTTTTCTCCAGAATTATTAACTTCCTACATTCTGCATATGTCTCCTCAGAGAGATTGTTTACATCAGGCAAAACTCAAGCTCTGATGGAACAGGACATCAAAATATAAATTCAAATACAAAACTGGGGAAGAAATCAAATTAGATAGGAATGGGTCCACAATGTGAAATGAATTTTTCTCCATGTTGCACGGCCAACTGGAGACCCTGGAGGCAACATCAATAATAAAAAAAGAGGCACATGGCTGAGAAAGTAAATTCAATTTGATGGCTTGGACTGTGAAAAGCAATGAGTTTCTGAGGAATGGATGCAAACAATATGACGAGTCGCAAAGCCGTGGCATGACTGCGGGTTTAGTGATGCGATTTATTGCTCTCTGTCTTTCTCTGTATTTTTGTGAATTGTATTACACAAGTCTCTAGGTTTAATATGAAAAGCAGTGTGTACATTTTCAAGGTTTATGAAAAAGTTGGCTGCTTTTGACATGTATGTGATAATAAACATACAATGATACATAATACATGTATGTGATAATAAACATACATGTACAATGATACATAATACATGTATGTCAGCTAAATTTGTACATTTTTGTATATTATCAAATCATGCAACGATTATGTCAAATTGCTTACACATTTTATTTGTCCTGATTATTAAGATGAATCACCCATGTTTTCTGATAATGGAAATTTTCGTGATATTTTCCTTTTAGAAAGCAAAACAAATATTTTGAAATGAGATATTTCAGGGGGAGTTCATGACGGGACCCACCATAAATTAATTCTGAGAACATATTTTCTGTAAAACTCTGCTTCTCATTATTATTTTGAGATGTATAAATGCATAATTTTTAAGCATTTGTTACATGTATCCTTTCCTCAAGTAGAAGAGCAATGTTCCAATGAAAAGAAAATTGTCAGAAATTGTCAAAAAAATGATGAAATACATATCTTAATGTGTCTTACATGCACATGATTGTTTTTAATGGTACATGTATCCTTAAATTAGACTGGTCCCCTGTCTATATCCTATCAAGGACATAGACAGGCTCTAGGCATACCACTCAAAGGATTTTATTGGATACGTTAACACGTTGTGCTGAAGATCTGTGTCACACTTCAAGGTTTGCGCGCTAGATACATGTACCAACCAAGGTCAAAGTTCAGCATCGGGAAAAATATGGTGGCTGCACGGCCAGGATCTGGCGTAATTCACGCACCTCTAGCTCAAAGCGTGACGTCAGATCATCAGGCTATCCTTAAAGATGCATATTCTAGGTTTTTAAAATTATTTTTAAAATTATTTTTGTATTTAATTTGATTTTTTTTTAAATTCAAATTGATTTTGATGATACTCTGAAGGATTGCATGCAGTGTAATGCAAACATACATGTACAATTACCAGGCTGTGGTCTGTTTATGTACTTGACATTTGTAAATGTAGTCATACATATTGTCGATAAAAAATAAGGTTTTGTACATGAAGATAATTCAGTACTTGCCAGATCAAATTAAAGTAAAACCAAAATTTCAACAGAAACAAAAATCAACACAAATTTCTGCACTGACATAAAAATGCAAGAAACTTCAATTATATATCTGTATGCCCAGGTGACTTTTTTGTTTCCTTTTCTTGGAATGTCCTCCCTGGCGGTTTGAATCTTCCTCTGTCCTCTCTCCTACACACAGTCTTACCAAAGTCTTCCTAGTTACGGTCCTCTCATCTTCTTAAAAGTCACTGATTCTCAGATGAGGAGACAATTTACTGGCTAGCTTTGGAGACCATGTACTGGGCTAATCCAATCACAACTTACGAGTTTATAATGTGCAGATGGTCTAGCCCTGACAGGAAATCTCTCCCTGCTGCAGAGAAAATTTATATGTATTCACTATAAGGAGTGAAAATTGCAAAAATTTGTCTCCATTTGTCAGAGTGATTTTTATTAGAAAAGCAGAATAGGTTTTCATATTGCAGTCATATTTTTTGATTGAGTTGTGGCTGATTTCATTTTTGTTTGTTTGAACAATTCTCTAGATATCTAATATTAGCAATATTTTGTGTGAAATGACTTCTGTGGATTTATGGGGGTAGGCTATATATGTACATGTATATCCCCTCCAATAGCATGGGGGGTTGAACAATGCAATTTTCCCCTTATATTTTCATATTTTTCAATTCTGTAACCCTTAAAATTGATAAGGAAACCTTATAATTCTTTATGATATTATACACCGGATGCCCAAAATTGCATTACAGAGCACTACATGTAGAACCCTCAAGCTTCCATATACATGTAATTGTTGTGGCTTTGTGATGTGTATTCCCCTTATCCAACCCCCCCCCCCCCCCAAGGTTCACAGTGGATTTTAATACTTATATGTACATATATACATATGCTAATTAATTTAACATAAAATCTCACTGTGATATCTGTAGCCCTATAGTGCATGCATGATGATTTTGATATTGTATTCTCAACACACATAATTGAACACCCCATCTCTTGGATTTGATCATCTCCAAAGGTTACTGAGGTAATTCTACCTCATCGACACCTGCAGTGCTCCATGAACCCAAACTATCTGATGAAAACAACATGAGACAAACAGTTAAATCAGTGTTATCTTATTGGATCCTGTGAGAAAACTGGGGAAAAACAAGTGAGCCTACTGTTGACTGGGGAGAGAAGATGTGTGCGACCGTGCTTACGGAAGCATCATTTGGTTACAGAGTCAACAGCTCGACAAAAACAGGGTGACGCTGTGATCGGATGGAACACTGGAGATTGGATGACATCAATGTAGCAAGTTTACACCATGCAGGACCTAAATCACAAAGGGCAGGCAGATTGACTATAACATCCCAAATGGACTACTGGGTGCCCGTCATGACTATGGGTTGAAAAGGGTTGGGGGTTGGGGGTTGGGGGTAATGATGGTATTGGGGGTATGATGGTATGGGTAAAGGTGGGTTTGTACATCCATGGGGTTACTATGGTACACATAGGTATATAATGTACATGTAAATGTACAGTACATGTTTCAGTAACAGGGAATGTGGGCCATTCAGGTAGAGATCTCCCTATCTTTATCCGTTCCATACATGACCTGTTGAGGTCACCCTTTAGCAAGCAGCAGCTTGATACCAGAGCATTATCATTTCGCTGGTCGGGCATGCACAACCAATGTTAACGATTACATGTACATGAAGAGTTTGATGGATGACTACATAAATATTTGGTACTCCATACCTAGTGTACACATGGACTGTGCACACAATTTCATGAAATGGCATCATGAAATGGCACATGTACCTTGAAGTGCCCTGGGCTCAGTAGACTGCCATCATGTTCATTGCTAGAAGGCTACAATGTGCACAGACCGAACTTCACACATGTACATGTATTGGAATACAAATGATTTCCCCTAAAATATAATGAATTGCAATGAGAATACATATTACCAATAAATGTTGATGTTACATGTAACTGAACATAAATGTATACATGTACACTGATGTACACTGTAATATACATGTATGTGTACACATGTAGTCTACATAGTACATATGTGCATCATGTTTACTTAACAGCGCCCTCTACTGACCAGTAAAAGTGTTGTCATTAAAAATGTTTCGAAGATTATAATATTCAGGTGACATGTCAGCAGAACTAAAAATGTGTATTTTTTAAATTTTCAGTAGGGCACTTACGGTATTTAAAATTAAATGAGAATCTCAAATGAACTGTATTTATTTATTTTTTTTAAATTAAGATATATGCAATCAAACAACTAATCTGTGAAAGTGTCTGCACACTGCGGAGTCAAAATCATGAGAAAGGTGTGAAAAAAAATTACATTTTGTTACAGAAAACAAGAGCAAAAAGTTGATCATCAAGATCAACAGGGCATGTAATTATAATCAGAGTGCTAGTTTTAGATTACATGTAACTCAGTGACTGAAAATAACACTAATAAGGTCATATTACTGCTGCTGCATAAATGAGCCAGTAATTTTCAGTCACTGCATGTGTTCATCTTAAACTAGGACACTTACAGTGTATTTCATGCCCTGTTATTATTATTATTATTTTATTCAGATAAAAATCAACAAGGACAATGGATGACATACTAATAATACAAAAATACAAAAATACAGAAAAACAAACAGAAAACAAAATTACAGTTGATTTCATCTGGGATAGCCAAAAAGCCAATTATACAGGCTTATTTCCATTGGGGTCCCTTGATAGTCATCTGCTGATAGTCTGTTGATAGTCTGCTCTGATCATGATGATATATATATATATACACATGTACATCCAGTTATCTTTCAGGTAATAATTACATAATTTTGTAATTATGTTGTACATGTACCTTCTCTTAAAGAGATATTCAGCAGTACTACCTACAAGTACAAGTAGGGAAGCATGGATGTACAATATTAACTTCATTATTGACAGGATGCATTTGATGCACTTTGATGAATTTGTGGAGCAGAGTATGCATTAGTGTATCAAATTACCACTTAGAAATGTCTTGTTTATTATACCCAGTGGATAACATCAGCTAGGCTCAGCAGGAGCACGCCTGGGCATGGTGTACTACTGTAAAGGCACACGTCTGTACTGATTCTAGAGACTGACGATCAGCAATTGAGACAGGTGCATGACGTCAATAGTCCGGGGAGTAATGCAGATCCACTGTTTATTATCGCTTGTTTGCACCTTTACTGATCCACTTCGGCAATTTCACTCCACTTTTCTGATGGACATGGGATTCTTGACTAGCACCAGCGCAGGGGACGACATGTGGCCTTTGACAGGGAAATGTAGTTAAAATTTGTTCATAAATACATGTAATAAGTCTTTTTACTCAGATATTTGAACAGAAGATGAAGCTGTTTTACAATTTATTTCTGAAAACTGAGAATCTACTGTTTGTTATTCCAAAATACTTCTTGCACGCATGATTAGTTTTCAGGAAAACGATCAGTCATTTTGTGACATCACTCTGTGTACTTTTTTCACAATCTGTTTTCACATTCGGGAAGATATATATGCATTTGGTAAAAAGTTGAGAATTGCGCTTGTCATGATTATTATTTTTAAACCATTATGGCACATTCAAATAAATTCCAACAAGACATAAATACATGTGTAGGTGATTGTGTCTGGGTACAAATTACAATGTTCTCCAGCATTACATCATTGTCAGTGACATACATGTACTCTGTGTCAAACACTATTAGGTCTCGTGGGCACAATTTCATGACACTCGAAAATTTGCGCTTACAATCATAATTATCTCCTAACAGGGTTAGAGCAGTATTTGTGCACTGGACCTGTATTAAGCCGAGAATCCTTGGCTACGTAAAGTACGTATGAGCACAAACAGAAATCCCTTGCTAATGTTAAGCACATCATTTTCTGCTGTAGTAAGCGCTGATTTTTTCACTTATGGTAAGCAGAATCATTAAATGATCCCTGGTAAAGTGCATTCATGTTTGGGTTACTTTTTTCCATGCATCATGCTAAGGTTAATAATACGATAATATCAAATATCGCGATACCTTTTTTATTCGATTACGATATCAATAGAGAATTTCACATGGTTGTCACCGCAATTAGTCTTACTTATCCTCTTCAACATGCAAAGCTACAAGTTTTAGATATCAAGAACCTTCTTAAGTTATTGAGATATCGGCAAATCGCGATTAAAAAAATATATCGCGATATATCGTGGATGAAAAAAAAAAAAAAAAAAAAAAATCGATATCGCCCAAGCTTACATCATGCATGTGTATTGTACATAATACAAGTGTATCCTTGCTTAACTATTCTAGGCAAGGCCCAGGGGCCGATAACCATTCTAGGCGAGGCCCAGGGGCCGATAACCATTCTAGGCGAGGCCCACGGGGCCGATAACCATTCTAGGCGAGGCCCAGGGGCCGATAACCATTCTAGGCGAGGCCCAGGGGCCGATAACCATTCTGGGCGAGGCCCAGGGGCCGATAACCATTCTGGGCGAGGCCCAGGGGCCGATAACCATTCTAGGCGAGGCCCAGGGGCCGATAACCATTCTAGGCGAGACCCAGGGGCCGATAACCATTCTAGGCGAGACCCAGGGGCCGATAACCATTCTAGGCGAGACCCAGGGGCCGATAACCATTCTAGGCGAGGCCCAGGGGCCGATAACCATTCTAGGCGAGACCCAGGGGCCGATAACCATTCTAGGCGAGACCCAGGGGCCGATAACCATTCTAGGCGAGGCCCAGGGGCCGCTTAGTAACATGCTATCTTGCTAAAGCAGGTTTTGTTGGGTACCAGTCAAACTTTCATCCAAAATATGTACACTTTGACTGGTTTCCTGTTTCAATTGCAAAACACAACAATGGGGGCACTTTTCAGAGTGGGTTATTCTAGTGTAAATACACACATGTATGAGTTTAACTATTATAATTCGCATACTCCTAAAGAGTCCTCATCATATTTCAAAATGGGTGTATGTACTGTATGTAGCTCTGCTGAGCAATCGCTGGTACTTGCAGGTACCATTTACAATGTACATGTATTTAAGGTACTTTAGACAAAAATTAGACAAGTGAAGTGATGAATCATTATAATGTGCACATGTGAATCTTCAAATCTTAAAACTAGGACACCGATTCCATGCCATGTTGAAAGTCTGCTCTGATCGTGATGATATTGTCCCTGTAAGGTCCTTTCTTTTCAATAAATATTGAAGTTTTTAAATGTTTTTTTTTTAGAATCTGTGTTTAGTCACCATTAAAATTTAATTTGTTTTTCTTAATTTTGTTCCTCAACGAACCAATTCTTGCATTTTATAATCAAAGTTGGTTGGCAAGAAATGAGAACAATAAACACATAATCCATATCGTGAACAATTTAATCAACAAAATAAATTTTAAATTTTCGTCACTTACATTGTATTTTGCATCATTTATACCTTATATTTGAAGCTAGAACAACTTCCCGACAATTCTGTTTTCCCCCTGAATTAATTGTGCTGGAAAATTTACCATCTTGAATCAACCTTTTTGGGTTGTTGAGAAAGGAAGCAAATGCAGGGGAAATCAACATAGCATCCCCTCCTGTTGCCCCTCCAAATGCAAATGAACCCCCTGTTTATGTGCGTCCCCATTAAGGCTGTCTGTAAAGCAATTTCCTCATCTTAGTCCCTAGGAGCAGAGGCAGAAATTATGCAGGTGGGTCTTGTAACCTAGGAAGAAGTCTTGTTTAAAGAGGCACTTTCCGTCAGAATCCTTACTTTACCATAATTTATTTGGTTTACATCTTAATATTGATCCTTTCCTAGTAGAATCGCAGTAAACTACATGTACTTAAAAAAATAAGTCAATTAAACAAATACTGATGAAGGCATGGGTAATATATGTACAAAAAAAGCATGGTAATGTTATTGTCAGTCAAAAATATGTAATGTCATCTAAAAACTTATAAAAGGAGAGAGAAAGATTAATAAAGGTCAGGAAAATGGTAAAAAAAACAATAATAATTATTTTATTTTATTTTAATTACTGTTTTTTGCTTTTCTTGGATGCGAGAGGGAGGCACTTGCTTTGGGACATGGATACCCTTCTTACATTCAATGATAAAAAACAGCTTTATTCACAACATGTACAGACACTAATCAGTAAACCAGGGAACAATATGTTAAGTCCCACGTAACTTGTGTGGACAGTAAATTAGCCCATAATTTATCAAGTCCCTTGTTGCATTACAACCAAATGTATTTTACATATAACCGTACTTAACTGTGGTCAATTCTGCTGTTAACTCTTCATTTCATCAAAATGTCAAGCCAGAGACAAAATGTCACGTCAAAATTAATGAAATGCGTTCCACTTTTTCCCACTGATTTTCACAAAACTCATTACCCACCATTCTTTCCCCAACGCCCACACATGGGGGAAAAATGAACGTTATCAATAACAGAAACATCAGTCTTGATTGGCCCAGTTTCTGATTTCTATCAGGTTAGACTTAATGGGCTGGTTGAAGACGGACTCACTGTGGATTCTGTCCTGTTTGTGAAAACACACCGATCAGGGCAGCTATGCAGACTGTAAAATTGAGACACATTTGCAGACAGTTGTTCAAAAGCGACTATCAATCAGGGTTGTATAGATAATCAGATTTGAGTTGCAATCAATTGTTAGTTCCCAAATGTCAGGGGGCTGGCATTTTCTGTAACACAGTATGCATTTTCTGTTGTTATTCTAACGGCTCAAATACCTGATCACAGACCGCACTGATAAATTTTGTTCCTTAGATGTGGATGCCTCAAGACTTCATATCTTGTTCATTTTCTTTTACTTTCTACCCAGCGGTACTGAAGATTTAAACATGATTGAAGCTGTCTTGATGTTGATCATACACGTACACGTATGCAGAACTTAAAGTCATGTATATTCCGTGTTTTTGTTTTGCTGACAATTTTGTTTTTATTGGTACACTTCAATTTCCCTTGTAGAAAGGATGTAAATTAACCCTAACTCCCTAGACAACAAAGCCAGTTGGAGGATTTTGAAGGATTTTTATTGTTTTAATACAATGCCTAGGGAGTTACGGTTAAGTAAGATACTTGAGGTTCTACATTGTACAATATGTAGTGTATACTGTTCATGTAGGCCAACCCTTATACATGTACATGCACAATGTACCAAATCATTATTAAGCAGTAATGAATTTATCATGTTACATCACTGATTCATTAATTCATTAAATTCATTAATTATTTTCTGCACACCCAGTCAAAATTAAATGACTAATTTTATTATTTAATGAAAGCATCTCAGGAAGAAATATTTCAAAGATGTTGAATACCATCAACAACTTCACACCAATTAAGATTTACGTAAAACTCTGATCATGTCTTTTGTTAGATTACCATTACACCAATCCAGATATAGCCATGTAGTCTCCACCCACCCTTAGCAATGCTGAAACTCAGTCACGCCACCTGCTTTAAAGCCAAGTGCTTGACCAACATAGTAACAGTTGTCATGGAAATGCTTAAAGGGGTAGTATCATCACGATCAACAAGGCATGGAATCGGAGTGCTAGTTTTAGATTAACTCAGTCATTGCCATATTATACCCCACATGATGAGGTCATATTACCGTTGCTGCTGCATAAATGAGTTAGTCACTGTCAGTCACTGCGTTCACCTTAAGGCCCTTTCACACGAGACCGTTTTAACAAGGGACCTTGACTAAAAACTGCATCCATGTTAAAAAATACCAAATCCCAGTCGTGCGAAAGCTATCCTTGTTAAATAATTACCACGGACCCTCGTTATTTATAACAGAGATCGAGACCTCCTCCAAAATATCGCATCGATGTTAAAATCGCCACGATAGGTCGTGTGAAATGCTTCATGCGCCCAAACAGGGGACCCTTGCTTTGGCGGTATCATTTCGCATGCGCAGAACGCGTCACTAGATCAGCTTGCAATAATCCCGGATGTGTGTTGGTAAACAACTTGTACATCCCCATCACGCGTCACGTTGATCAGTGAATGAAACGGTTTCATCGTAACTCCAAGAGACTTTCTTGGCCCGGACACGGACACGTTGGATGACCTTACGTTAGAAATCTGGCTCTGTGAATCTGTCGGAATTGTTGCAAGTATACTTGATTCGATATCCATAATAAAACGAGAATAAAAATTGTCGGGAAATGGGAAGGAAATGAAAACAAAATGTGGGAGAAAGTAACGTTTGACTTCGCACAACACGTATATCTTCGCGGGAAAACCACTGGTAACGTAGAAGAAAGCGTTCAGTGAAAAAGCTCTGCACGAGGTACCAGTGAAATATTGGATTGCAAAATCATGACCTTTGACCCTCCATGGAAAACGAGGGACGTTAGTTTTGGCGTGAGTGGAAGTCATGTGAAAGTTTGTTAAAAAATCGCAAACGACCGAGGTGACAGACAACTGGCGCCCATTACCAAGGACCTTTGTTATCAGTGCTCGTGTGAAGAGGGCTTTAAACTGCATTACTGAACACTGATTCCATTCAGTCTGCTCTAATTGTGCCGATACTGTCCCTTTGACCCTGTTGGGTTGTCCATGCTGTTTGATTGACAGGTGCATAGTGTAACTGCCACAAATGTATGTCAATAAGTATCCAATCACAGATCAAAGCTTAATGAGCGCTTGAGCTTACATACCAGGTTGGTTTTATATTCATTGATTCTAGGGAAGGTAGAACATTTAGTATTTGGTAACCAACGTATGATCATTTAAACCCTCTTTGAGTTTCAAGAAACATACATATCCTGTGAAAGTTTCATCAGAAATACAGGTTTTTGAGAAAACTACCATAAACTTTTCTTCTGATTTTATGTTTTACAAGAAGTCGCCATCCGGAAACTTTTTTAAATCCGACATAACAATTCCTTTTTCCCCAAGATGAAAGCCCTTGAAATAATTTTTCAGGATAGTTGATACATGTACCAACTTGACATTAAGTAAGGGTTTTTTGATAATTATTTGTTAGATTGATAATCTGATAATAACCAAAGTTACACTTTCCTTAATGGTATGATATAGCTTTGGTAATGATCTAAAAAATGTTTAATGAGTTTCAATCTCAACGGTAAATGTTAAATGGCGTACTTCCGGTCTTGAAATTGACCGCCAGCTGTATCGTGACCAATGGAATCTTGTCAACAAGCTCATTCGCAAAGCTAAACAGAATCATTACTCTACACTGATAAAGGATTGCTCATCTAACCAAAAGCAACTTTTTCAAGTGGTGGATCAACTTCTTCACCATAAAAGAACCTTCCCACTCCCTGCCTGTGTTTCAGAAGAAGAGCTTGCTGACAAATTTTCCACATTCTTCCATGATAAAATTAAAAACATCCATGATGCTTTTCCTTCTTATGTGCCCATCAGTGTTGGAATAGATAATTGTTCGCATCCAAAGCTTTTATATTTTGAACCTGCAACTGCAGATGAAATACGCCGGATTCTTCTACAATCTCCATCTAAAAGCTGTGATCTTGATCCGATACCAACAACTTTATTGAAAGATTGTGCAGATACAATAGTACCTGTTATAACTCATATTGTAAACCAGTCACTTGCTAATGGAATTGTACCATCATCCTTAAAATCTGAAATTGTACGACCACTTCTAAAGAAACCTACTCTTGACACCGACACTTTGAAAAACTATCGCCCAATCTCTAACCTTACCTTCCTTTCAAAGCTACTTGAATGTGTTGTACTTGCTAGAGTCTCTCCATTTCTTCAAAGCAACAACCTTCTTGATAATTGCCAGTCTGCCTACCGTGCCAACCACAGTATTGAAACTGCTCTACTCGATTAGAAAACGATGTACTTACCGCTATGGATAATGATAGACTTGTTGCGTTGGTACTCCTCGATCTGTCAGCTGCTTTTGATACTGTCGACCACCGTATTCTATTGCAACGACTTCGATCATTTGGTATTGATGGAATAGTTCTGAAATGGTTTGAGTCGTATCTCACCGACAGATCACAGTGTTCAAATTAAAAACAAATGTTCAGTACTTACCATGCTGCTTTTCGGTGTGCCACAAGGGTCTATTCTTGGACCTGTACTATTTTCTATCTACACTGGTCTCCTTGGGAAAATCATTCGGAAACATAATCTGCAATACCATTTTTATGCTGATGACACACAAATATACGTCTCATTTAACCCTGATCAAATTGAAGCTGACACTGCTATACGTCGACTTGAATCATGTATTGATGAAATTCGTAACTGGGTGTCTTCTAATTTCTTAAAATTAAATGATGACAAGTCTGAGTTTATTATATTTGGATCAAAACAGCAGCGTGAAAAAGTAAAAATTCCTCATCTACGTATTGGCACCTCCAAGATATCTACATCTACTAGAGTTCACAATTTGGGTGCTATATTCGACTGTGACATGTCACTTAATGATCATATTTCTTCAATTTCTAAATGTTCCTCATTTCATCTGCGCAACATCGGCCTCATCAGAAAATACATCTCTCAAGAGGCTACGGAACAACTTGTGCATGCGTATGTCACCTCCCGCCTGGACATGGGCAATTCACTTTTATATGGTCTACCAGATACACAAATTTATCGTCTGTCTCGTCTTCAAAACATAGCTGCTAGAATTGTAACCCGGACTAAACCAAGAGAACACATTACACCAATATTGCGAGATCTTCATTGGCTCCCGATTAAGGACAGGATTATTTTCAAAATCTTAATGTATGTTTACCGCTCTTCCATTGATATGTCACCATCATATTTATCAGAATTACTTCAACCGTATCACTCAAATCATGATTTCATGAGATCACATCATAAACTTCTTCTGAGTAAGAAATTGACAAAGAGATCCTGGGGAAAACGTTCTTTTGCTGCTGCTGCTCCTTCTTTGTGGAATGATTTACCTGAGCATGTCAAACAATCTCCATCTCTTGCTTCATTTAAAACTGCTCTCAAAACTCATTTGATGAAAATTAATGTATAATTTACTTATGTTTAACTATTGACTTTTATGATGATGTATTTATGATGATGTATTTAATATGTCAAGAGTATCGCTACGGTGTTTATATTTTTTGCAAATCAACATTGTTTGCATGGTTGTTTATGCAGGGTTTTTCCTTGTTGTCAGAATATCGTCTTTGCCTAGCATATCCTGACCAGGGCCAGTCAGCCTTTTTACAATCATTGTTCCTTGTAATTTTATATTGCATTGTTCTTACCATGTATTTTGTTTTATTGTTTACACTGATGTGTCACTGCGCCATGAGCATCTCTTTTGACGGATACCGGCGCATTACAAATGATCATTATTATTATTATTATTATTACAAAGGTGATACTTGTACCAATCGCCCTAAGAAATATTTCCGTCTGAAATGCCGTCATCTTCGAGAAAATTGTATATATGAAGACCTCCAAAAACGCAACAGCTGATTTCGATTGCAACAATTGAAAGTAACACAATATGAACATGCACAAAATAACTAATAAAATAGAAATCGTGAACACAGATTTTGATGAAATTTTCAAAGGTTAGTTTTATGATGTGTATTTTGAAAACTAGATGATTGGAATGAATGCATTCTTCAAAAAACCAATGATGTATCATACGTTTAAAGCTGTTAAAACAAGTACGTGTTTCTACCCTTAGTTATTACACCTGTACGTGATTTCTGCCTTTATCTATTTTCTTTCCTCCATAAGTCCAATAACACATGATGTCCTAACCAGCTAGCAAATTAAATGTTTCAATTCAAACCAGGTTTATCACCCTCTTTTTTTTCTCTTGATAATCAGCTGTTGTATTATTTACCCTTAAATGAATTAAGAAGGTGTCTATTGAGCTAATTAGATGCTTCGTTAGTATCCAGAACACTGCCAAAACCTACATGTATGCTCCTGGTGCCAAGACTCATAGTGTGTTAATATGAGGAATGAGACTTACCATACAAACTCTCTTGACAAATAAAAATGTAAATGATTTATGCAGTTATATCCAGTAGGGGAGCGTTCCCTTGAGGGACTTACTGGCTGGAGCAAGCTAGAGTGGCTGTTCCTATGGATCATTACATACACGTGTGATAGAGGATTTTGTGGTCTAATCGCTAGCTATTAAATGAAGAAAATGGGTCACAATGAATGATAAAGACATTCCTGATGATGGTTTTTCTGTCTGGTACCTTTACGTTTATAGGGAAGGTACAGCATTGGTAATGTTTGCAAAACTACTTCAAGAAAGCAGCACAATGGGGTAATCAAGTATTTAAACAAATTCTGCATATCACTGGTCAGTGAAGCACTTCGAATGCTTGACGCAGCTCAAAGTTAAATCCAAGATGGCGTCTATCGGGAGCTATCTGTATACCTGTGACACTAGAGGCTACATGTACACTGTATATACGTAATCAAATACAGATAATGCATACATGTACAATTGTCATGAACACAGTCCATACTTTATGTAAATGTGTATGTATTCCATGGGGAATGCAATCAATACAGTCTGATGGTTTTACATCAATACAAAAAAAAGGTTCTTTTAAATTTGTCTTACAATTTTATGATTTAAGCTCCAAGTACACATATGGCTTTATAGTGCCATTTTGCCCATTGGCAATGACTGCAAAACATGTCTCAATCTTTAACTCTGCATATTTGTTTAAGTGTCTGAAACTGATGAAAAGATATTTGATCAAATAACGATTTGTTTCTGAACAAACGAATTGTCACACTTTGCTATTGCGAAATTTCAACAGTATTCTACATGTGGATGTTTGCTTTCAAAGCTAAGAGAATCGGATACGTAGAGCTTTGGAATTTACATAATTAAACAAATAAATTATTTAAAAAAACATATCTCTTCATTTCTCTTATCCATTCCTCATCTCAGAAGATATTGGTAAGAAATTTAGTACACCTAAAATGCCCAATAGTCAAGGGTGATGAGGACGGCCATGACAGACTAAACTTCATGTGGCTTCATCCAGGGTGTGTTAGACTGTGCTTCATCGCACAATGAATACCCACTGATGTTCATGGTTATCAGAGCCAATAGTCCTTGACCATGTTGACCTATGAACAAGATGATTATGGTGTGTGTATGTGTGTGTGTAGCATCTCTTTGCTAGTGCTACTGCGTGATTTAGTACACATACATCAATCATGCCAAGCGGTAGGTTTACACTGTATTCCCATGATTATAACTTGGAAGGAACTCACGATTATATATGTACATGTACAATAAAAAAGACACTCACTTTCCGAGGATATAAGGTTCTTGGATAATGATGGTCTTTAAGGTCTTGGATAATGAATGTCTTTGGTGCATCTACTTCACCCGTCTTATTCTTGCAAGTCATACGCCCTTCGGTTTGGAAACTAGAGCCCTTTTCACACGACGAAAAAAAAAAAAACATTCCTTGAGAAATTTTCTCAATGTTTGAGAAATATTACAAAATGAGCTTCATGTGAAAGGACACAAATGTTTGAGATGTCCTACATTCCTTGCGAAATTTTCTCAAACATTGAGATATTTTGTCGGAGGTCCCGACCTATGACAAAATCTTACGCTAGCGGAGTTTTTCTCAAGGAACCTAGTACACTCCTTGAGTGAAACGATCCGTTGTTTATTGACCAACGTCCTGTGCGAAAGCAGTCATACTGCGCATGCGTGAAGACCCATCGTGTGTAATTGACTGCATGCACTGCACAGTATGTACATGTACTCTACAATTGTGGGCGGCCGAGATGATAACGCATGTGTATCAATATGCACAACATCGGACCTTCACGATCGCTCTACATTTATCGATGCATCTCAAACAATTGTCATATGTTTTCACTCATGTTTTCGTTATTAGTAGCCTATAGATATCAGCACACATAATGCTGAAATGTTAAAGTCAGTTCTTGTACAGAATTAGAGTTATGGTTTCATTTCTTTCCACTTGAACAACTTTTTTATTTGTGAGGTCCATCATGGTCGCTCTACATTTTTCTACTCGTAGTTCAAACAGTTGTCGTGCATTTTAACTCATGTTTTCGATGCTAGTACCCTAGATATCATTACTCATAACTCTGAAATGTTAAGGTCAGTTCTTTTACAAAATTAGAGTTATGATATAATTTGTTTTTACATTAACGTCTTTTGTCGTCACAGATTTGTGTGTGTCAAATTTAAATGAACATATCGGATAGTGCATGACCAACGATATTAATGTGTGTACTCTCATAGAATGTTGGTTTTTTACTTGGTGTCATGTGAAAGCTTGTGAAAGCAGTCACTCATGAGATGATAAGATAAACAATCTTCGCTAGTAAAATTCATCTCAAGGAATCTGTTTTTTTGGGTCGTGTGAAAAGGGCTTAGGGTTCATTTTCACCACAAAGCACTATATTATACTTCATGTACTTTGCAGTTTATTCTAACTTTGCATTATTAATTTAACTGAACAAAACAAAATAAGAATGGCATGGTTGACTGTTGTATGGTATACATGTAGCTTTAATATTGATAGACACTATCTAGGAAGCTCGGAGGTACATGTAGGGTCAGTTTGACAGTATTTGGATCATTAGCTAGACCAGCATATAAATGCTCTGTGCCGGGAATTTGCATAGGAGTCTATATGTCCAACGAAAGCTATTGTCTCTTTTCAAGGTCTGATCTGGTACCCAATAGGATTAATATATACATGTATTGAAAGTTTAGTCTGACCCAATAAGATTAATATGTACATATAATTTATTGAAATGTTAGTCTGGTACCCAACAGGATTAATATGTACATGTATTGAAATGTTGGTCTGGTACCCAACATTTACTAATGTCACTAATGTTAAACCATTAACCCTAACTCCCTAGGCCCATTTGCTTACACATAACCTGAATCCTCCAAAATCCTTCAGTAGTAAAGCAAGCACACGACATGTATGCACACATGTGTTTCTAATCTGTGGTATATACATGGCCAGGGACCCTCCCTGCATGGAGCAATAAACAGTGTCCACCGACCCAAGCACTGACCTTGCAATCACTACAACAAACATGGATGTACATGTACAAGTACCATGGAAAGGCAAGTTTGCCTAATAACCTCAATCCTCCAAAATCCTTCACTTTAGCAAAGAGCATGTACATGTAGCATGTAACCTCAATTGTTCAAAATCCTTCACTTTAGCAAAGAGGATTTTGGAGGATTTGGGAAGGTTAGGGTTAATTTGCCATACATAGCTAAAAGATGTTCATGAATGAAAGAAAGGAGTGCTCATATATGAATATGTTACTACATGTACATTGTACATGGCCTAACTCACATGTATTAACATACATGTACTGTAAGGCTGGATGTACATGATTCTACGACTGAGGAATGTTATGACATCTGCACTAGTAGTACAGAAGGTTGTAGATTTAAATCCTGTCTAAATTGCCTGTCGATTTTTTTGTTCCAGAGACACCCAAAAGCACTAGCCATGTCTTTGAATGGCAAAATCTAACTGACTGATCAGTAGGTAAACTTACCGGTCAAAATTTTCTTCAATCTAGTTGATTTTTAGCCCTTTAAACTGGATCCATTCTGGGATATTTGTCCCTAATCAGATTCTGAAAATATAATTGGCATACATGTAGTCTAGAGAAGTTGATTGCAATCAATCTGCTGCATTTGTTTTTTGATAAACAAATACGGGGCAGACAGCTGTTGGGTGATGTATTGCCAATAATTATAGTAACCCGCAATTAAACTTGGCCATGTCTCTCAATTGATAATCAATTTCAGAGTAGTTCTGGGCATTCCTGCGATAAAACAAAACAAGCAAATGTAGAAATACTGAACATTGGGGTGAAGGAAATCAAGAGTTGTAGAATGAACGATGGTTTTTCCATTATCGGTGTTGTCTAATAACCCTGCAGTCTTGACTTACATGTAGATTGATGAGACAGTCTAGTCCACAACCATGTCCCCCCCCCCCCACCCCAATGAGATAGTTGACCAATCATTAACGCGGGGGCATACTAGTAACTTGAGTTCTCAGCTATTTTTAGCAGCGACATAAGAGGCAATTACACTTCAATCTTTGGGAAACCTAAGGCTTCTAATCAAATGCTATGGAGCTATTTAATGTCAATTATCATGTGGCCACTTAAAGTTATTCAAGCTTCAAATGAATCACTTAGGAAGGTTACATTTAACCCTCCTACAATCAGTGCAATTTTTAAAACAACCCATTCAATACATGGTTACCCTTCTGTGCACTGTGTCACACCACTGAGATTGCAGGGTAAGGTGGTCTCCCACTGATACATGTACATTGAAGGAGATGACAAGTGCTGTTTTTATTTTATTATTTACACATTCCTCCTTCATTGATATGAGCATTCATCTTGTCTCCTCCTACATAATTTATACATTTAATTTTTTCTCAGGTTTTGCCAAGACTTTCCTGGGGACATTTCAGGATAAAAAATACTTCCAGTAATTAATGGGACGTTTCGGTGGATGAATCATACTGTGTACATGCACAATTAATGTATGCATTAAAGCAAGGCCGGAGTGCTCCTAAAACAAATACCACTATCCTGTTGGTAAGGGAGCGTCTCAAAAGTCCGAACGGTAGGAACGTTCTAATTGGATCGGTTGAGTATTCCAGCGCGCGTACATGGAACGGCCCGTTGGACCGCCGGAACGTTCCATTGGAATGTTCAAAATGCTAACGCGCGTATTCACTCGTGTAGGAATGTTCCCATAGTTCGTCACACTGTCGCGGTCCAGCAGAATGTTCTGGCGTTCCAATGGATTGCGGGCGTATGCCCATGGGAACATTCTTTTGCGCCAAGAACGTGCCCGACTTTTGAGACGCTCCATAAGTGTGACATAATTCCAACATACCACACCTACTTCGCATGTGCTGGCTCCAACGATTATCAGAAACCCATTGGAAATGCATTGGCCACCATTTTCTTTAAGGATTTATGCAAGAAATTATAAAGCTTGGGACTTATATTTAACGTATGTGTTGTAAAGACTCAAAATCTTATTAACAAAGTCAAATTCTTCCTCAAGAATTGCTTTTGAACATTAAAATCAAGGAATATGGGTTAAATTACATGTACACACAACAGTATGGTCGAGATTTAACGATGGGTATTCACTTGGGTGTACACTTATGCGTACATGAGTGTTAGCCAATCTTCTTTTGACCTCGTTGAGGGCACCCTTCAGGTCTATTCCATGCAATCAACCTCTATGATTAGCAGTGCAACCATGATACACAATTCGCACCGTGCATGGGCTGTTGAGGGCGCATGTTGTTAGATCACTGGTAATCGATAGGGCAGTGATAGTGTGCTGCGTATTGTATATTTGTGCGTATGCATGGAATATATTCCAGGTATCATTAGCTGGCAGAAGTACACATGTGCACAGTACAATAATACATGCGCATAAAGTGTACGCTCAACGCTCACTTGATGCCAAAGTGGCTATCATCAAGACACTGGGTACCAATTTGAGGATTACAATGTGCACAGAGCGGACAACAAACAGCCACTATTTTCTCATTCGTAATAATGCAATAACAAACATTTGGTTAAATACCGAACATACATGTAACTCTGACTCCCAGCTTATGTATATTATTAGCAATGGAGCCATGAATCACTAGATCAAACAGACACTTCAATGAATATTTTGCATGGTCCCCATACCATGATGTTCATTTAGGTGGCACTGAAAAGTATATAGACGTGTAGGTTACCTTTACCTTTAAATGAACTCGTTTGACTCCCAGGGAAGTGGCTAGTACCACAGTAAAAGGTATGTGATTTATTTTATGCACATTGTACACTTCCTAAGGATAGGATTATGCAGATTCTTACAACTAAAACACTGCAAGTTAAAGAACAACAACTTGGAAACTTTAAATGGAAAGCCGCAGGCTAATCAAAGCAATCTGCTTCACGGCATAAAACTTAAAAAGCCATGAATAAAAGATGGAGAAGCAATCTTCTGGCTAAATCAAGATAATCTTAAAAGATATGGCAGATAGCATTTGACTATACACTTTTGGTAGAATGTCTGTAAATTGCATCCACACTTTGTCAAAATCAAGATATATATATAAATGTATGTACACATCTATCCTGTGAAAGATTCAGCTTACTCCAGTGAAAATGCTTTCAGCATGTTCGTATTCACTCCTTGAACCAGGTGTTTCCTGTCTTACGATGACAGAAATTTTTTCAATAAAACGACAGCACCTAAGACAGAAATATTACAGGGGATGTTGATACCATCTTCAACCTTACACCTTATTACCAATGGTGTATTACTATGTACTCTATTGGTACGTTTCAGACTGCAGACAGGTTGCATCAGAACAGCATATAATTATTAAAGTAAATTCCAAGGGTACAACTGCCTGGCTAATTCCTCAAGGGTAACAAAATGCCTAGCCTGTACCGTCCATGCACTACAAACAAAAATGTTTTTAATGAAAGAAAAACAGAAAGGAAAAAACATCAGGAAAGTTTGAACAGGGAAGCTGAAGTGGCTGTGTGATATTGATGTTTATCTGTGTCACAAATTGCAAAGTGATTGTATATATACATGTACATGTATATAACAGGAAAAAGGAAGAAAAATGAAATGATGTACAGTGCTGTAATCTGCCAATCTAACCCTTGATAGACCGGAACAAATATTATTGACTATTGAATATATATTTTTATAATATGTATGTTTTTGTATTTCATTGTTTTTGTATTTCATTTAATAAATCTTTTAATAACATTGCTCCAATTTATATTTCTGAACTGCTTAAAGTCTACACTCCATCACGCAATTTCACTCCTAAAGGAACCAACTTCAAAATGGAACTGGGGTGATAGGTCGTTTTCTGTCGCAGCTCCGAGACTCTGGAATCATCTTCCAACTAAACTCAAATCTTGTCATAGTATAACTAGATTTAAGTCGATGCTTAAAACTCATCTTATGTCACAACTCTTCAAAGATGATGTATATTTGTAATTGCATTGTAGGTACATGTATCTCGGTACATAATTTTTTTTTTTTTTTTTCCCCCTATGCTATCATTGTATATTGTTTGTAATTCATGTTTTTCTTTGTTTCCGCGCCTTGAGCGCCCAGCAGGGTGATGTGCGCGCTACAAATCTTTATTTTTATATTATTATTATTATTATTATTATTATTATTATTATTATTATTATTATTATTGTGTTGAAGTTAGTTACCTTATTAACAAACAGGACCCAATTTCATGGCTCTGTGAGATATGGCAGATAGCATTTGACTGTATACACTTTTGGCACTAGGCCTGCAATTTCATTTTTGTAGGGGCAAGGGTAGTTGTCCTGAGTAAAGGGCACTGCCATTAGAATATCACAAAGTCTATAGCCCCTTTCACACTAGACGTATTTCCTGGGAAATTCCCGGGAAATTCTGGTCGGTCTGTTCACACTTCAAAAGCTACTCCCGGGAAATAGCTTATTCCCGGGAAATAATTACCCCTGCTCGGGAGTAGGGTTAACCAGTTCGCGTCGGAGGCCGTGTATACACGAAAAAAAAATTTCCATCACGGATCGGAGAGCGTCTAAACACGCCATAGGAAACTCCGGAATATTTGTATGCATGCTCGGTTGAGCCACGCGTGTACGGTGACATGCTCGGAAGTGCCGGCCACCCGCTGTGGAAGCTTCCATTAACGTGTGTGTGGGAAAAAGAAACCTGCCACAGGGGCCCAGAAAAACTTTTTTTTCCCGACGCGAACTGGTTTTAAGCGAGTTTTTCCCGGGAAAAACACTTTTCCCAGCAAATAGCAACTAGTGTGAAACGAAAGCGGGTATAACTTACCCCACTTTTGCGTCGCGGATGTTGGGACGTCAACATGTCTTGAAAGGTCAGCGAGGTCACAAATGGCGCGCCAAATAATTCACGCGGTAATATCTCGTCTTGTATTTCAGTACTTTTGAAACTTTCCTTCTAAAAATATAAATATCTAAATCTGTAAATAACGCGATATATTTAGTTTTATAGAATGTGACCAAATAAATGGTTTTAGAATTGAATAAAAGAATTGTCACGGACAAGGCTATGTCTCGTTTAAATGTCCGCATGGTTAGGTACCAGTCTCCCTTTTCTCAAGCGGCGTGCGTGTGGTAGCATCACGTATCTTTGGTAGCATTCCGTTAACTCATAATTATAATTATAATATAAATATTATTTGTAATATAATATATTGGTATAATAATATATAGCAAGCGAAAATGATGTGATGACACATTTGCAGGAGCCATTTTGGTCGCAACGCATTGCATGGGAAACAGTCACAACAACCCGGCCATGGTGCCGGTGGGTGCTTGAGCGCATGGCCCACAACATTTTCAACTTCCGCATGGGCCGATTCAGTTTAGCGCATTTCCCGGGATTTGATTGCGAGTGTGAAACGACCGTGCATATTCCCGGGAAATCATATTCCCGGGAAATAATGTTCCCGGTAGTGACCAGATAGGTATAGTGTGAACGGTCGCTGGGGTGTTGGCGGGGTTAAAACTCCCGGGAATTTCCCAGGAATATTTTTCATGGGAATTGGCTCTGTAGTGTGAAAAGGGCTTATGTGGATATACTAAAGGGCACCAAGGCCAAAACCAGGGCAATGGAGGTCATGACCTCCGTGGCCTGTTTAAGTGTAAGCAGACATGTATCTCACAGGTATTAAAGCAGCAATTTCTGCTTAAGTACAGATGCTAGCATAAAAAAAATTGTGCTTAACCTATTAAACAATGCCTTGACATCTGGACAAGATCTTGCAATAAGGCAGGGCAGTACCATGCACAATACCAGTGCTAGGATTTTACAGTTAGTTTGTTAACTAAAACATTCACGGTCGGTTAACCAAAAGTCGGCACCCGGTGGCCACACAATCTAGATACATGTAATAGTCAGCAAATGGAACAATGTGTATACATTTTCAATCAAAAAGCATCAATAAACTTCCTGCAATGATTGATTGTTTGATATTGGTTTTGGTTGGCTGGTTTTAGCAAATTTCTAACCGGTTAGTGCAGTTTTGATTGGTTAACTGGTTAACCATCCCAGTACTACACAATACAATGGCTAAAAATAGATGCTGGTGTTTATTGGAAAAAAACCTTCCAAGTTGGTTGAAAAGTTCAACAGTTGAGCTTGTCATTAATGTTTTATATCCAAATTTCAAATATTGTCATCATCATAGATTAGAGCACTCTGTACATGTACATGTAGCTGCAGTAGAGGGGCTGTAATAATCCTACACAGTAACCGTTCCTAGCTTTCAAGTGTTTGTTTGCAAAGCTTTGTAAATAAGAATATTGTGGGGTCACTTCATCTGTCATCTGACGTTACACCGTGCAAAATCGGCCATCTTTACGAGCAATGACTAACCATTTTTTAATGCATACCCATGCGTAACGCATGACTTGCGGGCGTTTCAACAAATTCCATGCATCATTGGACGGTGAAGCACTTTTCTACATTGTACGTACAGAAATCGGTGCTTGACGCACCTCAAAGCTAAATTCAAGTTGCCGATGGCGTCTATCCGGAACTTTCCAGAACCCCCTCCCCCAATAGGCTTGATTAATGCTATTGGCAATAGCATTTATCGCATTTGGCCTTATATAAATCCACACATTATTATTATATATTCAAAATTAATTGTCAGAATCAAATGTCTGGAAATTTTGTTTACACGTTGTAATTGCAGCTGCAAGTGGATGCAGTGTTTGTCAGTGGTTGTTATGGTTGCACTTACATGTAAATCTGTCCTGGATTTCAAGTATTTGCAAAGCTCTGTAAACAAGAATATTGTACCTATAGCAACTTCATCCATCATTTCCACAACACCCCCCACCCATCACTGACACTATTTGTCTAATTACACCTGTAGATGGTTGTCTTGGTAATGGATGACGACATAGCCCCAATAACTGCCTTTTAAATAATGGGCATTTGGAGACTGAAGTGGCACAGATAGCAAATGGACTACACTGTTGACAGTGTCTCTAAGTGTTGTGGACGATGCTTAATAAAGCATACTTTTGCAATGTAAAGCCAATACTTTATATTCAATGGGCAAATTAGTTCAGATTGTCAAATCAACGTGATGCAACAAAATAAACAATATTTATCTTCAGGAATTTGGAAGAAGTACCTCTTTTTTGGGCAATATTTAACTGGAATATCAATATTTTTTCTCAGGCTCAAAACTGTAGAATCAAGTGATTTTTATTTGGAATTAAAGTCCTGAGAACAATTTGGCAACAATTTATACACAGAAAAATTACGAGATGGTTTCCCATATTCAGGCTTGGTATTATTTCTAACACATATACATGTTTGTGCACCGCATACATAATTGCATATTACGCAGATAGTACAAGGAGTCAATATGTCTAGGTACTGTATGGTGCAATGTAATGCTAGGTTCCCACTGTCGTGCGATCCGTTACGAACGCAACGATTGGCCATTCGTAGCTGATCGTGGAATTTTTGTTTCCTTTTCTGAAATTTCACGTTTGGATGCGAGTTGATGCGAGTCGATACGTTCTGGTACGATTTGGTGCGCTTGGATGCGATATAGGCACGATTGGTCAATTTCAGATGACACGATCTGTCACGATCTGGTCTCCCGTTCAGATACGATCAGATACGTTCCGATAGGATTGTCCCGATTGAGTCCACGATTGTGTCCCGATCTGACACGATCATCACGATCGGGGTCCCCGATTTTGGACGATCTGATACGTGCAGATACGTTCGGATACGTTCGATCGATCATCACGAACCGATGCGCTCTTTTGCGATCGTATACGATTGTGGTGGCGATGTCTTTCACGATCGGGATGGAGAGTGATCACGATTTGAGCCACGATTGAACTCCGACGGGTACATATACAGCACGACTGACCATGGACTTCATTGTTTCTTGAACTTCTACAGAGCGTGGTGTTTGTCTTGTCCAAGGTTGATCCCGATCACCACGATTTCGAAGCACTATTAGATGCGATCTGTCGCGCTTTGTTACGATCCAATACGATCTCATGCGATGATCACGATTAAAAATTAATCGTGTTGATCGTAGAAAATTTTTGAACCGTCCAAACATGTTCTACGATCAACACGATTGCCACGACTGACCTCAAGATCTGATAAGATCTGATAGGATCACTACGATTACTCCACGATTAAGACCACGATTTCAATCGTGGCGCGAATCGCGATTGTGGGAACGGGGCATAAAGCTATATACAAATTGCTTAATATGAAGTTTAAGTTCACACCTTGAAGTGATAGTACAACATTGGTAGTATGCGAAATTAAGGGTTGCCCTTTTGGGCCAACCTAGAGAACTGATGACTTTGTGCAAATAAAAATCACATTGATTACCAGTTTTAAATACTTGATACAACAGGTAATTAATATTGATACTTATTGCAAAGATTAACAAAAAAATAATTTTCGAAAAACTTTATCATTCATGGATGTAGCCATGCAGTTAGAAAAGTTTGCTGTCTCAAGGGGAAAAAATATTATGCTCCAAGTTTTGTGGTTGACCAAATGTCTGGGATTCAGTTGGTGGTTGCTCTGGGTGAAATAATTTATTTTATTTCACACCCTGTTTGAACAAATAATTGATCACATTATTACTTGGGTAAAGACAGTATCAATCATCGGACCCCTTGGAATATTTTTGTCTCCTAGGGGCAATCATGTTTATGAATAGTCCTCAATTGTTACTAAATTTGTATACAGGAATACATAATGTGTACATACACAACATGTGTATACACAACATGTACATACATGTATGTTAAGTTTGAGCAATATCAATTTATTTCATCCACAATACATGTATATCGCCAAACATAAATTGCGATTTTCAATCGCGATTATTTGTTTTTCATTCACACATGATTGCTTTAGAGCAGATAACCACAGGTATGTACCACTGATCTCTATTATACTGTCAGTATAATAGAGATCAGTGGTATGTACCCTTCTACAAGCGTCACAATAAATCGCAAATTCATTTGCATAGTGTGTATGTATTTCTGAAGTAGTTCGCTTTTGTTTCTCACTTCCAAAAGCTGAAAAGACTGTCCTAATTTCATTTCCATATATTTTTTTAATCAGGATTTTCTGATATCTTGATAACTTGAAAAGGTTCTCGATATCATAATCGAATAAAAAAAGGTATCATGATATTCGATATTATCATGTTATCACCCCAAGCTTAACATATGTAATACGATTTTGCTTTCTTGATTCAAAGGAAGTACACTTCATGAAAGCAGATTTGCCAACATTATGAATGTTGTGCCTTCCCTTTAAAAATGCAAATGAGAATTTTTAACTGACATCATCTTAGCCCCAGTCACATCTTTAATGTAACTGAATATTTATGCAAGCTAGACAACACGCCACAGCCGTGACAGGCCGGTCAACACTTTAGTAATTGATGCCGGAATAATCAGTGGGAACAGAGAACACCTGTAATGGTGACACTAGCAGAGACGCTTCTAGGCAAATGAAAAACAATAAATCAAATTTGTGGTGTTCTCACCCTTTCACCGCTGTGACAACTATCCTGTATGTTTGATCAAAAAATCAATCAATCCTGTCCACATTATCCAGAGTTGTAATCAACTTAACGCCCCCCCCCCCCCCCCCCTCTGATCTCTGGAATAACAGTACTGCAGAAAGAGAATGTCTAAATTCAAACGCCAAGGAATGTTCAGTAGCCAAAATATTGCAAACAAATTTTCCAAACAAAATTCTTATTGCTCCAAAAGATTGCAGTAACTTTCCACCTCTATTTTCTCTCAGGATTGTTGAAAGATTTCATATATTTACAAAAACTATAAACTCTTCACATTCCTGCAAGCAATTAGAACTTTACATTGAAGCCTGACATGCTTGGTATAGATGGGGATGGTACCAACAAAATCCACTAACATTAAAAAAGCATAGTTTGAGAATTGTCCACTGTGACACAATTTTTAATTTCTCCTGAAGACGATCGAGTTGTAATCACCATTTCTTTTCAGAACTATGTACTACTCAAAAGAGAATTTTCACTGCAAACAGTCTTGACTTAAATCCATTTATGATGCAAAGCTACAAATCTTACCATTTTTAATGTATTTGAAATTGAATCGAACTGAAACATTCATAGTTTGGTTTTGATGCCTTTGATCCTCATGAACCATATGATTACAATTAACCTGTTTATACCACAAGGGTATTTGGGGCTTTACACACACGCATTTATTTCTTCCAAGATTCAATCAAGATTACATCGATCACTATAGTAAACCTTTCTCTCTGCTGTAAATGTAAGTGACATCTCAAGGCTCAACTGTCCTCCTTTCTCAATATAAGTCATCCACAACACTAACCTCTCTGAGAGGTAGAGGACACACATACAGTAAAGTGTAACCGTTGGAGCAGTCATCTTGTCTTAGATCAACTGCTTATCTGTCTTCCTAAATGCCAGCCATCAACAATCTGGCTGGGCCTTGGACAGAGAGAGAAAATGGGTGAGGGTAATACTTCAAATGAGTACCGCACCCAGTGGTTTCCAGGCATTATGGTGTTGACTTAAAAAGTTCACAAGGATTCATCTGCCTGATGAATTCACAATGAACAAAGTGTTACTTTGATTTGTATTCATATCACACCAGTGGAATACATGTAAGTCCATGCTGTTGCTGGGATGGACATTTAACATTTAAAGCCACTTTACATTATTGGTTTTCTGGAGAAAGAAAAAAGACACATAAATATGACCTGTTCTTTCAAAATGAGTTTAAGGGCATTTGTTGGATTTGATGAGCTTATGATTTAAACAAACACATCAAACACATCTTGTGTGACTTTGATTATGGGATCAAACATCCCTTGAAATATTTCTATCTGAGATGCTATTCCTTTCTAGTACAATCATCATGCAAGTGAAGTTATCATTACGCAAGTGAAGTTATCATTATGCAAGTGAAGTTATCATTATGCAAGTGAAGTTATGCAAGATTGCCATCCGAAAACTTAAATTCCACGCTAGAATGAAGAAAAAAACTTAATGCATGTCCATTATTTCATTGTGCAGCATTACCAGTAGGTGCAGTTACATGTGTATATACATGTATGCAAGCTCTGTACAGTAGCCTCATTGTGAAAAGTTAACCAATTTCTTCTAATGCCAAAGGCAAAACAAGCCCAGAAACACATAAATTTATGTGACTGATGAGTGTACAATACACAGCATTACTGATGTGACCTCAGATGCCAGGGGTCAGTGTTATGTACTGGGAACAAAACATGTTATTAAACACTGTATTTACATTCATGCCAATACTTGGAGATTCTTATCAAGGTTCGTTGTTGGTTCAACTGGGGAAATACAAATACCTTCACTATACATACAAGAATGGCTGCATTTTTGATATTTCTTTTTCTTTTTCAATGAATCCACATGTGTTTAAAAAACAAATAAGTGTCACAACTGTCAGTCATTGTGAAAGGGTTTGTATCAAGTAAGTCAGGACCACTATAAATAAAAAGGGAAGGTACAACACTGGTAAGAATGACAAAACTGGGTATGCTTACTTTCTTTGAATTAAGATACATGTGTATATAGCCAGTCCGTACAAATTTCAGCTCAATGAAGACTCTTTAAGTCATGAGAGAAGATTGAAAAAGCATTCACAATTAAACAAAAAAATACTTGTGCATATTTGTATAAAAAAAAAAAAATTTTAAATAAAAAATCTGAAATTCAGAAATTTTTTCAGACATAATGATATTTTTCATATAAAAACATATGTGTAGCACTGTAGCCACATGACCGATACCTCTAAAAAAGTGCATTACTTCTGAGAAATTCTGGCTGTGATTTTACAACGCCACAATTTCCACTTGGCAAGCTGGTTCCAAACATTTCCAGAGACGTTTTCTTAAAGCCAGTTCGTATACTATTGGAAGAATGTAAAGCTTCATGGATGATGAACGTTGCATGCATCAAGAGATACGTGTACAATACATACAGGTATATGTATAGAAACCAACCTCGGCAAGTTTCAGCTCATTAACAAACTAATTATATATTCAGAATTTGAAATGAATCTTCAGCTGTGGATCCATGTCAGATTTGAAATTTTACTCATGCATTCTTGGAATAACTTCTCAGGATGTTTGGTACCATTAACATCTTAAAACTAAGCAAACGTTTAGTTAATTTGCTTAGTTTCTTTTCAGGTAATCATTAATACTTTTCACCCTCTGTAAAATACATGATCATGTAGGAAAAAAGTACAATGTACAATTACATGTACATAGAATAGGACAATATTATGGCATTCAGCACACATGTACAGTATACACATGTTTTTTGATGGACAAACTCAACCCTCCAAGCCAAAACAATTTGTGTAACTCATCTACACCCTTCTTCGCCTTGCGGTGAAGAATTCCATGGTTCAATTACATGCTGGACATTGAAATTGGATAATGCCTGGAAATTAGATTACAAAATGGCTGGAGTTTCTTCTTCTTTCCCATTAATTCCTCCCCCCCCCCCCCTTCTCTCTCTCCCTTTTAAAGATCTGTGTAGAGTAAGGGTTATACTTAAGTTGTGAGCTGAAAAACACGCTTATAATCACATCCAGGGGTATATTTAGCCTGGGGATAGGGCAGTGTGGCCTGGGATCTGTGGTATGACTAGTGCCCGTACTTGGGACACCTTAGACTTTAACATGCATTCTAACAGGTACTGCACAGCTAAGAAGGGCAGCGGAAGGAGGGGTAGGGGCAAGTGTGCTCTCACAACCTCTGGTTGTGCTTAATGGGGGCCTTTACACCAAAGGTACACATATAGGGGAGATTTGTAAGATGATAATGGTACAAAACATTCTGAGTTATGTAACATCTGACATACGTTTATTTTCAAGAATGTGAATAAAATTAAAATCTGAAATTGGTCATCAACCGGTGACACCATTCCACATTAAAATGATTCAATGAGAAAATAAAAAAGGTATTGCATTCAGATTATATTGTTTGTATTCATTTGAACATGGAATTTCTTACAGCTGGCAGAATTCATTAAAGAAATGATTTAATAAATTTAGCTAAAATGATAGCACCTGAGACAAAAATAATTCAACGGATGTTTGATACAATCATCAACTTGACATCAAATAAGTTTCAAGTAAATCTGTGATCATTTATGATTTTCAAGATTACCCAAAGTGTATAGTGGCTTTATGTTGTCAAGCTAGCTTCGTCAAATCAAAAAATTGACTGACTAATGAAACCAAATAACAATCCCCCCCCCCCCCCCAATCTTAAGCCTGATGAAGAAATTAAGAATAAAAATTGGTCTCTTAAAATTCAACAGACTTAAAATGCAATCACCAATGAACTTTACTCCGCTAGTATGACTAGAAATTCTCTGAAATGACAGGTGTTGGACGAATCCATACAAATCAGCTCTGGAACAGCAATATGCTGAGATGTACATTGTACATGTACTTCTTTACAAAATACTGAATCTGGTGACATTTACGATACAACGTTTACAGAGTACGCATAGTGGATGGCACATGTATGTGTTATGGTGTCACTGCACATGTGCAGGTGGATGTGTGTTGGGCCCATAGCCCACAGGTGCGACGACTAGTGGATTCCGCGGTGACATTGTCTTGCAGCGGCACTCAGAGAACAGAATGGCCGTATCAAGTGTCAGTCAATACTAGTCATTTCCTGTGTTTTTATTTAAGAGGATCTGTGGTAGGGTTAACTCGCTCAGTGAAGGTTTAAAAAAATATAATTTTTTTAAAAGATGTTCATCATTGACAAACAAACCCAAAGAGATACAACGTGGGGTAAGTAAAATATCCCGAATAGAAAAGGAAAAAAAAAAACAAGAACATACAAAAACAATCTGTAACACTGCATGCACAATGCTTTATGCTATTCTCAAACTCATTTGTTTTTAATAGGGTTTTGAGGTATCAAACTATACAAGGGTTACCATTTAATCTTATCAATATTGTGACTGATTTGTGTACATGTATGTATTTAAAACTCTTGTATAATTTGATCCCTCAAAACCCTGCAACAGACCATGGACAAACAATGGGTTTGAGAATAGGAGGGTTTTAATGTGATTATTCATTGTACTAATACCAGAACATAAACCATCAGTGAACGTTTTCACTTGTACTGCATACGTACATGTACCAAAATACCATACACTGTACAAATTTCACAGTTTGCTTATATTATAATCAAAATTCAATGATTGGATAAGGGATCCCTGATTGGATAAGGGATCCCTGATTGGATAAGGGATCCCTGATTGGATAAGGGATCCCTGATTGGACAAGGGATCGCTGATTGGACAAGGGATCCCTGATTGGACAAGGGATCCCTGATTGGACAAGGGATCCCTGGTTGGGTAAGAGATCCTGATTGGGTATTGGAGAAGAGATCCCTGATTGGGTAGGGAATACCTTATAAGACATCCCCATACATGCTTCCTACTCAGTCATGTGACTGCAACTCAATCTGGCCAAGTCTCTTGGGATAGGTAATAATTCATTCCACTCTAGACGAATAGTCACATATTTAATGACTATTACACATAATTTCCAGTGAATTTATCACTGCAGAATTGTGAATTCTTCACATTTATCACTGTATGTATTAGCCGAGATCGAATGTAAATATATGTTGAATTGAATTATTTTGACTCATTTCAATGATGCCCAACAGGTCAACGTACAAGGTAATTAAAGGGAAGGTACAACATTGGTAATGTTGGCAAAGCTGCTTCTAAGAATATGCATACTATCTTTGAATCAAGATATCTCACGGAAGAAGGAAAAATAACCAGTCTGTGAAAGGTTTCAGTTTATTACATTATCCATTCTAGTTTACATGTATATTAATGAAATTCAAACTTGAAATATTTCTCTCAAAAGTGAGAGCACCTCAGACAAATAATTTTGAGGTTAGATTGATACTTAATTATAATTTGATAATTTGGTTATTTTCAAATGACCAACAATATACGTTCACCTTACCTTTCAAATAAAAATATTAAGTCATAAAATAACAATACATTACAATAAAAATGTATTAAAAATGGATAAAAGGAAATTGTGCATATTCTGGTACAATTATTCACTGTAAGAAATACAGAAATAAGAAGGTATTAACAAAACAATTAACAAGTAAATGACATAATTATTCACAAGCAGGTAAAAAGATGGGGAATTTCTGCATGTAATCACTACATACATGTGTGTACATATGTACAGTGTTCATGTATACATTAGACTGTTAAACATGCATGTAGATGGCATTGGGATTCAAATAAATAGAGAAACCAAATACTGTTATTAATCTTTATTAACTGACAAAAAGGAATTATACGATGTACAAGATTTCAGTCTGTTTGTTGAAATGAAAGAGCTGGTCAAACAAAATACTCCATTAACCCTCCTACTTCTGCTACCTTTTTCATACAAATTGATCCACCATTTGAAACCATTCGCTTTTGTGGTTTTGAATGGTGAAATAACTGTGTACAGTATTGATTCCCCCAAATGGTTTTGAATGGTAGGTCAGCTAATACAAAACCTTGTTTGGATCTTTCCAAATGGTAGTACAGCTAATACAAAACCTTGTTTGGATACTTCTAAGTGGTGAATCAATGGACCCTCTATGCATTTGAATGGTAGTAAAGCTTGCTACCAACACTGTTCAAATGGCATCACCATGTGTGTACAAAACCAATGGGCATTTTTGAAAGAGGAAATTTTGAATGGTTTTAAATGGTCAAACAGTAGGAGGGTTAAATTGCTATTTACTCAGTGGGGAGCATGGCCACATTACATAGGTATATTCATGGTATCATCTGGCCAGGTTTGACACCATTGCAAGCAATCAATAATACATGTAGGAATACACATTGTTTAGGGGCTTCTACTGGATGCACAAAGGTTGCTCACATGCAACACTGTAGTTAAAAACTGTCGGCTTCTTTTTCTTCTTCCTTGCAGTGGAGCAGTTATCTGCAAAATTACTTTCATATTTTCAAATTACAGAATTGGCAAAACTGCTTCTACAGGTACTGTACATACAATATACTCTCACTCACTCACTCTCACTCTCACTCTCTCAGTCTCAGACGCACTATTTTTTTGTGTTCCATGAGCGCGCATGGGATAACGTATTTATCCTGTAGCATAAAAAGCTATGTGCTTTTGCACCTGAAATTTTATCTTAACCATACTCAGATACAAGTGTGTGACGTTTTATACGCAGAGTAGGATATGGATTCTAGCCGTGATGTTGACCAATCAGAATCGAGGATTCAAGCTAGCTGGAGGGATATCAAAAACAAATTACATTTGTTCAAGTATAAGAATAAAATCTATACAAGAATACAAGATAGTCTTTGAGAAAGACTCTACGAGGGTAAGGCCACTAACATAAGGCCACTAACATAAGGCCACTAACACTGTACAATACATACAATGTATACACCACGTACATGTACATAAATATGAAGTTATACAGGTCCCTTATCATTTGTTTTTCTAAACATGTTTTCTAAACCCTAGACTATCAATACTAGTAGGTGAGACCAATATGATTCATCTGTGTAATATAAACAATCAAATGCAGAATCCAAGTCTTTATACATGTATGTACATGATCTGTGTGCCAAAGTTTACATTTAGTGCATGTTTACCCAGATGTGTCTGTACATAATATGCTCAGATGAATAAATGAATAAATGAATAAATGATTGTCTTAAAGGGACAGTATCATCATGGTCACAGCAGACTTTCAACAGGGCATGGAATCAGTGCCCTATTTAAGAACACAGTGACTGAAAGTTACTCATTTATGCAGCAGTAATGGAAATATGACCTTATCATGTGTGGTATTATTTTCAGTCACTGAGTTTTATCTAAACTAGCACTCCGTTTCCATGCCCTGTTAATCATTACATTATTGTCCCTTTAAAGGGCTGATGTATATGTATGCATACATGTACATGTATGTTTTGTACTAGACTGATCCCCTGCCTTTAACCTATCAAGTATAAAGACAGGCTCCAGGCATACCATTCAAGGGATTTCATTGGATACGTTGTGCTGAAGATCTGAAGTCAGTCTTCAATTCAAGGCTTGTGCGCAAGCTAGTCAAAGTTGAAACTGAGAGGCCGGTGTCTGGCATCTTTTTAACATATATTTCAGTAAAAATTCAGCCCATCTAATATTTCTTTCTTTAAACAGTTTGTGGGGGATGTACATGTAGGACAAAACTAATACAGGGTTTACCGTCATACATGTACGTTAGTAGACTACTTTACACACATGTTGCATCTCGGTCTAGCTACTGAATACAAAAATATTTAAAAAGCATACATGTAGCTTACATGTAATTGTTGTAGTGTGGTTTGTAGCATTGATTGACAATATTGGGGAGTTACACTGATCTGTGCAGTTATAGTTCTAGATCAACATGTGTTACACAAATTGATTTGCACATGTACACTACAGTCCTGCAATCAAGTCTTTGTCCCTACTGTATATAGTGAAATATTGGAATGACACAATATATTACAGCGGTCTCCATCTATCAGGCCACTGGTACACACTGACATCAATTACCTTTTCGAATTTTATTCTCTACGGCACGAACTATGCATTCTTGCCATACAGGCCGGCAATTTAAAAAAAAATGATCTTTTAGGTGTTTCTCGGGTGAAAACAGCCATTTCTTAAATTTCAATCAATGTTTATAATTGTGCTTCATGTTTCAGAGTGTTTAAATGACTGTATTTCCTGCATAGTATTTTTCTTGTTTCAGGCATCTAGAGGTGTCAATGATATCACGATGATTCAATAAGTGATAGTTTGAGGAAAATATTATAGGCCCTTCCACACTATTAAAAATCTCTTCTATGGTACAGGTCTGACATTTCTACACCAATGTATATTGGACTGACCTTTTCAGACTACAAAATTTCGACATGGTGACGATGTGTGCTCAGGAGGTACATGTACATGTAGGTACATGTATTTCTATACATGTACCTACCTCCTGAGCACATCTAGAGGATTTTTTTTGACCTGTTACCGATTACATGTGGGCAATTCCACCGTTACGGATGTTACATACAGAGGTGACTAGCAATTTTTAGAAAACAAAGTAACATACTTGCAGTCAAAGCAGATTTTAATTAATCTGCACATTATTACTTTAGACCCTAGTGTATAACATGACATGGTGAAATTGTACTTAGCTTGGTTATTTATTAGATATAACCACTGCAAACGAGCGTTACGGACGTTACGTATTCTGACAAGGCTTTTCAACCTCGGTGACATATTGGTAAAACTCTGTGAAGTTTTTGGTCAGAGCTCTTTGAAATAACTATGTTGTAGTTGATATAACTTCCCTCTATACAAACATAATTGACAATTTAGAAAAAGTCATTCTGATAATGGAGGAACATGAAGTTTTTGCCGTTACGGATGTGAAATAACGTGGGCAGAAAGTTAAGAATCATGATTTTCTCAGCTCTAAATTTCTTTTTCATCTTTTTAATATGTAAGACCAGCCTTACAAACATGTGAACATTAATCAGAAATGATATTTGACCCTTGAAAAAAAAAGCATAGGGTAATCTTACTGACCGCAGTACAAGGGCCATTAGCCTATATGGTTTATGCTTTGAAAGGCTTTTTGAGGCTATTTAATAAAAATCTTACTGATTTTTTTAGGCAAAAAATTGGGAATCACATTAAAATAGGAAGAATATCATGCCTGCATTAATGGAATTAATAATAACAATAACATCAATCAGGGAAGTACAGGATTTTGCTTCAGCCTCTGTCTAAACTCCCTGACACGCGCTTTAACTGTTTTGGTCATTCTGAAATATTGATAATGTCGAATAATTATTACATTTTCAGATTTTTATTATCTCATGCTACATGATGTATGAACATGCATTCCATCTTTTAATTGTTGGGGAATCTTTTTTGAAGAACTGAAAAAGCAATGAAGAAATACATTGTAGAATTGAATTTTTAAGATTACGTACATGTATGTAAATGTACACGGAGGTTTTAATTAGTTTCAGTACAGGCCTAATTCACTCTAACAAAATAATAGTTAATTACTACCATAGGATGCCTACAGTAATGTACATGTAGACAAGAACATCCCTTAACTGCAAATGAATAATCAGGATTTTTATAAACTGTTAGTTGGAAAATGTAGTAAAAAATACATGTAGTAGTTGATTTGTTATAGCATACTAAAAATGGCAAAATGTTTCAAGACAATATATTGATGAAAACTATCAAATTCATTTACCTTTTTGTGTGTTTGTACTTCTTCACTGACTGCTACAGTGTACATGTACATGTACTACTGCCTGCCTAACACATGAGTCTTTAGCATTCCCACCAAAAGGCATAAAATTGATACAATTTATACTCAAATGACCTAGTTCTATGTGCATCAGGGTCTTTTCATGTACTTGTGCATTGTAAAATGTGTAACGTCCGTAACAAAATTTCGTAACGTCCGTAACACTCGTTAGCCTAGTTCTAATTATTGGATTTTCAAGTTTCAAACTGGACAAAGTTACCCATCAAAACCTAGCTTTAAATATGTAGAGTAACAAAAAAAGATGACCAAAATGTTACGGACGTTACATGGTGCCGTGGAAAAAAAACACGTAAAATACATTCATGTGCAGCGTACATATGCAAATAGAAATCACAATAATCTTTCCAATTTCTTAGAGAAGGTATCCTAAGTACTATTTTGCATATAATACATTTATTTTAAATGTTGGCTTTGATAAATAATGAGAGAATAAAAAAATATTCCTATTTTTAAATTATTTTTGAAAAGTTGACGTTTTATTATGCGTACATATTCAAATGTGCGGAAAAAAATGAAAATGAACAAATGTTGGTGATATCAATGCATTTTCATAAAGTTTAGGTATCAATCTCACCTGCAAAAGTGAAAAAAGTTCTATTTGAAATTTTTTGGGTCATGTCAACTTTCGCGTGGAATTGCCCACGTGTAGCACAAATGTGGGGTGTACCAAATGTACCAAGTGCAAACATGACGCGTTGTTGACCGGTGTTGAAACTGAAGAGTCGGCACGGATTGGACCTGTGCAGGTCTCCACATGGATAAAAAGTTGATTGTGTGAAAAGACGAAAGTCTTTGGCACTTATCACTTCCAAATCTGAAAACGTGATTTTGCTATTAAATTTGGCAGCCAAATCATGTTAAATTCTCCTCCCACCCAAAAAATTAATTAATTAATTAAATTAAAACAAACAAAATTCATGATGAAACATTTGCTGTAAATTGTGATAAGTGGCAGGTGGCAAACATCTTGATTTGGACGGGACAGCAAAATATAAACTTTTTTCAATGAAGATGAACGTATACAATGGGAAGAAATACCAATATGTGTTCTGACTGACTGTACACTCATTTTCCTGCCAAACAACCACAAATTAATCTAACCCTCGATAGATACAGTCAAATAAACAGCCTGGCGACTTATCTATTTTACAATGTCTCTTGCTCATTTCTCTTCTAGGCCAATATTTATATAACAGAAACTACTGCTTCTCTTATTTCATAGACACGTCTAACGTTCCCCAAACATCCAGGTACCCCTATTAATTAACTCGCCCCATGACGATGCTGCCCACACTGTGGCACTTGTCGGGACACGTGGACCCATAGAGAGGAATTTAATTAGTCTACAAGGGGTTTGGAAGCTTCCTCTGCCCTCTTCAAAAAGACCACTTCACTGTAGCATTTACAAAACCTGCAGTGAAGAGGATGACCCACACAGAACGCACCATCCTAATGGGTGTGGGTGGCAGATGGAAAAGATTTTATTGGATGCTGGCGATGGTTCATCTTATTATCTGGAATGGGGATATTTTTTACTGCCAATGTTTATTTCGTATGGAGGAGGGGGGGGGGGGGTTATGTGTACATTAATTTGACAGTTTTATGAGGAACTGACATGATCAATACGTGTATCTTTACATAAACCAGAAACTGTAATGGAAAAAGTAAAGAGAAAAAGCCAATAACATGTACAATGGATACAAAAAATTGTGCAATACTTCAATAGGGCATATAATACATAAATACGTTGTATGTAACTTTAACTTAACCCTAACTCCCTAAGCATTTTTACTAGAAAGCTTCCTCAACCTATCAAATCCCAACACCATGGTTGACTGTTGCTGGTTTACAGTACTCAACCCATCAAACTCCAACAGTCCACTTGCCATAACAGTACTCAACCCAGGCCCTTAGCTGTTGGATTTTGATTGAGTGGGGACACATGGCCCAAAGTAAAGTTTGAACACTGGAGTCACACAGTACTCAACCCATAATCCAACAATTGTTTTCATGCTAAAAAAATTTAACTATACAAAAACTAAAACACCCTGTGGAATAAATGGTAGGTTCTAGTTGTATGATGTTAGACACAATGCCAAGCATACCTAAGTACAATATTTGCCTAAAGTTATCAGTTGTTTATTACAGCAGGTTGCATACACACACTCACTCCACTCAAAGTCTAACAATGTTGCATGCTAGTAGAACCACCGTCCTCACTCAATCAAAATCCAACACTGTTACTGCACACATACAGTACTCATCCAGCCATATTCCAACACTTTACACATGCCATATCAGAAGTACACAGTACTCAACCCATCAAACTCCAACAATCCCTGGTGTTGGAGTTTGGCTGGATGGGGATCGTTAGGGTTAAGATAATGTACATTTATGTACATGTAGCACCACTGATGTGATTATTTCAAGGACCTTTTTCATATTTGACAGAAATCAACTTGTCTCCCCTCCAGGACATACATGTAGAACTGTTTAGTCATATTGTAGGATGTTACATGGGGGGCTGCCATGTTTGTTTTCTGTGGCTGTACTGTTTGGTATTCTACCACCTACATTAAAGTATAACACACTGTATGTATTAATACCTTGACGATTAGTTAACCAGTTCGCTTCGGAGGCCGTGTATACACGCATTTCTTTTTTGGACAGCGGATCGGAGAGCGTCTAAACACGCATTCCGATTTTTGTGTGTGTCACTGGGAGACTTGTCAACACGCCACACGTGGCGTGCCGTCGTGGCGGCTGACTTGTACACACGAAATCGTTTCTCAGAGTCCATGGGGTCACGGTTCGGTGGCCCCGGACAAAATGCACTGCAAATACTGAACGAGTTCACTCTTTTCGTTGATTTTTGCCTAATCCCTTTATCCAAGACCTGTTCCTTTGACGTACCAGCCAGGGATTTGTAAAGAGGGATTTATATCCATTGTTTACGAGGCATTCGATCTCTCTCCAGGTATGCCGTCTTTTCGACCGGGCGCTGGTCGCTACTAAGCCGTTGCATCGGGGCTTGCCAATGGTCTAATTGTGCTGAACAAACACAACCGTAATTAAAAAACTAGCCATTAAATTCTCAAAATGTCAATGAGTAAAGGTGTTTATGGGTGTCCGAACTTAGTTTCATTGACAAAAAAAAATATTAATGGCTAGAAATTTTTTCAGATTTTTCACTGAAAATAAACCCGCACGGGGGACCGGAAAAAAATAAATATTCCCGACGTCAACTGGTTAAAGTGCTATCATGACTGATATGAATGACAGCTACATGGCAAACTATTTCTTAAACTAACTTTCAGACTTACAGAACATGTACATGTAACAGCCAAGTTAGCTGCGAGGTTAGCTTTTGAACGTTTTCACAGCTACATGTGTAGAATCTAGTTCACATTTTGCTGGAACACTTTCACCTCATACAAAACCCCAGTGTCCCAACTCAATGTGAGAGGCCCACACTTTGACTCTTCGCACAAAACAATTCATTTGCAAAAAGGTTCTCAACACTGTACGAGAGCGTGGGGGTTAATGTTACAACTAACTGTAACCCAGAGAGGTAAGCTGTACATTGTACCTGTGAACGTTCCCAGATATCATCAAAAAAAGACACTAATTCTACTGTGGGCGACAAAAATGACCAGTCTCGTCATGGATACTGGACTGAAGCCTGTGGCAAAAAATACTTTATTGTGTTTCAAAAGATGCCGCTTCCTGTAAATGGATTTCTATTTTACAGCCAGCCCCTACCCATGATATCCAAAACTTTGAATGCTTTGGGCTACACATGTAATACTATTAATTATAATGTACATGTATACATACATACATGTACATGTATGTATTCCGTATGAACGCCCATGCAAAATTGCAAAATCTTATTTCTGGGTGGAAAAATATTAATAATAAATACATACATGTAATAAAAAAATAACAAACATTCAATATGGTTGAAGGTTAGGCAGTTTTGATCATCATTAATAATTATCTTCATTTTTGGGGGCCAGGTTTTTTTTATAGCCGGAGCCCCTTCCCCACCCCTTAATTAGGGATTTCTAGAAACCAAGGGAGTAAACCTCTGTAAAACCGAAATACAATAAGACCTCACACAATCCCTGCTGTAGAGAATATCAGTGTCAGTGATAATGAAGACACAAATGAAATGCAATGATCCTCTGGTGGTGGTTTTGTCATCAAAACATCATCATGAAGTGTTTCCAGTGAGGTATCAAAGTGTTTCTTTATTATGCCTGATCAATGCGCCCATGAAATAATTCCTGAAACCCTCTCAACTCCCTTTGGGACTTAAGGTGCATGAATCCATGGGACACATGAATGCACCACACTAGACAGTGTCAGCGTTTATGTGCCAAGTTATGAGCAGAAGGTATAAAACCCACATTTTTTTTGAAAAAGAATATTTTATGGCTCATGCAATTGATGGATTTATGGGAATATGGCATAAAGAATGATTTTGTTCTTCCCCATGTAAGTGGATACTATAAGAGGGAAGAATTCAGGAAAGCTTGAGAGACAAAATAGCAGATAACAAAAACAGTCTGGTATAGTGCATAACCTTGTTGGTCAATCCAGGTTGACAGGTTGAAACAATTAGTAATTTGGAATGTTCTTTGCTGTGGTGACACTTTCATTCCCATCCCATGGTCTGGACCCAATTCATTGAGCTGCTAAGCAGAGAATTTTGCTAAGCATTATAAAACAGACTACCAGCCAAAGTACACTCATTCTATGTGCAAGCTTTTTTGTGTTGCATGGCGGCAATTGGAGAGCCACTTGATTGTGATTTAGTTCACATTTGGCAATCCTTCAGGGGTGTTACCATGTTATGTTCTGTTTTTCGTTTTTTTTTCATCTGCTTGTACTGTAACTTTTCTTGTTTGCCCTGAGAAATAATAAATGCAATGAAATGAAAAAGCTTGGCTGGTAATCAAACAAATCTGCTCAGCAAATTCTGTCTGCCAGCTGTATGGAAATGGAACCTTGTGGTTGCTATACATGTAAATGTACATGTATTATGTCTCAGCCAATAACAGCAATAGCCTTGGTCGTTTTGTTTCTTCCTCTGCTCAGTAATTTTCCAATCTCACTTTGCATCTTGTGTACATAGGGTCTGCACGTTTTGAACTGTTCACACCCCAGTGCTATTTTTGGTCTCTTTATTGAATTAGCGATTTATTGAATTGCATGTTTGTTTCAGTGGTATTTTAAGCATCTGCCCCAAAGAGATGCAGGTACACATGTACATGTACATGTACATGTACATGTACATGTACATGTATGAGGTTTTGTCTGATAGAAAATGATTTTCATTAAAAGAGACAACATATAAACAACATGTTTTTTTTTACACCTGCAAAGTGTCATGGTTGAGCACAGTTCAAATTCTGATTCCCGGATCTTCAAAAAGCCAACTACACATTTAACTGCGGCTAACAAGGGTTTCTATACTGCTGCACCCGGCATTTGGAATGAACTACCATCTGGTATCCGTCATGCTCCTTCATTGAGTCAATTTAAAACATTTCTCAAGACTCATTTATTTCAGGCACTGTATATTTTTAAATTGTACTTGCATCTCACTGTAAAGCGCTGTGATACCGTTTGTGTAAGTGCGCTATATAAATGCCTTCATTGTATTGTATTTTATAGTGCCATGGTCGAGCGGTTTAGTGCATCGGATTTGTGTTCTGATGGCTGAGTTGTCAGAATGTGGGTTCGAATCCCAACCGCGACCATGGTGCTTGTGTCCTTGAGCAAGACACTGTGCCATAATTGCTTCTCTCCACCCAGGGGTAAATGGGTACCTGTGAGGGCAGAGTTGGTTGTTGTGTTTGATTAGCCCTATATATGCACTGTAATGGCAGCAATTGAGCTGAATACTCCCCAGGGAGCTGAGATAGTTTCAGGAATGATTGATGTGCCTGATGAGCAGGGGTAATAATACAATGCGCCTTGAGCACCAGTTTGGTGGATACGTGCGCTATATAAGTCCACATTATTATTATTATTATTAAACATTGGTAAGGTTTGCAAAACTGCTTCTAGGAGTATACTTAACTGAACTTTAAAAACCAACCTCAGAAAGTTTCCACTTATTGCATTGTGTCATTATTAAGGCTTCAGTGTCTGGTTACCATGCACATTGCCGCAGACCTGCGCGTCGGTATTTTTATTTATTTATTTGCTATGAAACGATGTCCAATTTCATCCAAAACTGCTGTAACGATTGGGATTCTGCCTTCCTGTGTTTTCAATTTGTGAGGCCTCTGTTAGCCACCGTACTTTGTATATGGGAAATTTGGTCTGGTTCCAATAACCATGTACATATACATACATGTATGTATCAAAAATTTCACTGGTTTTTCATTGGTTGGCCTCCCAAAAAAAGATTCCCCCCCCCCCCCACCCCCCACCCCCCAGATGAAAATGAATTTTTTTAAGGGATGTTTGACAGATGTATATAATATACAATAATAAGTTTTATGAAAAAATACAAATTTTAAATTTGATATTTGAAAAAATGCCTTGATTTCAACCATGTAAATGTACTTTTATCACAATTTTTAAGGTGTACTTCAGACGGAATAATTTCTCAGGATGACTGATACTTGTACCAACTTAAAACTATGTATACTTTAAGATAATAATTTGTTAATTTGATTACAAAAGGTTATCGTCTTGCAACTTTTTGTAAATTTGACATAACAATTCCTTTTTTCTCTAAGCTGAAAGCACTTCAGATGGAATCATTTATCTGGATGTTTGTTTGTTTGTTTATTCTATCTTTATTCTGGATATCTCTTTCAATACAAAGTACATGTACTGGTCTCCCAAGAGGTCCAGATTAAAACATTATTGTATTCAACACTACATGTATTTAAAATGTACAAAAGTATATACAAGATATATTTACAGTATGTGTACATAATATACATGTACACAGTCATAACTTAGTATTAAGTTTAAAAGTGTAAACATATAAATGTACATTAGGCTATATATCAATATACATGAAATCATAATATGTCAGCATTAATGAGTACTGATGGCATTTTTAAAAATATGTGTAGTCATGGTACTAAAGTTGAGCCGAATGTCATTTGACAACTTATTCCAGCGATTTACAGCTCTAAAGTGGAATGACCGTCTACCTGGATTAGTTTTCCATGGTGGAAGAAGTAAACATTTAAATGTTTGACTCCGTGTACCCTTGGAATGTGCAGAATCACTGAATAAGAAATTTGACGATAAATATGAAGGTGCGTTGCCTTGTAAACATTTAAATGTTGTGATAAGAAGTTGGTCATTCCATCTTTGTTCTAATTTATTCCAGCTAAGTTTAGTCATTAGATCGTTAACTGAAGTACGACTGTCAGCAGAGAGCAATATTCTGGCAAGCCTATTATGAAGAATTTGAAGAGAATTAGAATATTGAGTATTACATGCAATTAGACCAAACAGAACTACAATAATCAAAAAGAGGCATAACAAGAGCATTGCCAAGCAAATTCAGAGTAAACGAAGGAAGATAATATTTGATTCTTCGAATTATACCAATACGTTTGGATACATTAGAAGTTAATTGATCAATATGATTACTCCATGTTAGTTGTGGGTCAAAAACAACACCCAGGTATTTAAAATTGTCCACTCTTTCAACTATATCTGTATCATATGTAAGGGAAATATTCTTGAAGTTTTGTAATGTGTGATTAGTTCCAAATATCATGAGCTTTGTTTTATTAATGTTAAGAGTTAGTTTGTTTACATTAAACCACTTCGAAATGCTATTTAAGTTTGCATTAAGCTCAGATTGTAAGGTAAGAGAATCTTTTGAGTATCTTTTGAGTATCAATTGATACTCACGAGTACAAACTTGAATTTGATAATCTGTTAATTACTAATGTTGTACTATATTTACCTTCCCATAACAAAAATGCATTTGAGTGAAAAAAAAAATCTAAAAAAAAAAAAAAAACATTTTATTGAATGCAAGCGCAAAAACAAATTGTTATTTTTATACTAAAAATGTTTGTTTCTGAAACACACATATTTCATGTGTAATATATATACGTCCTGAAAGTGAAAGTCTGATGCTACACAATGTATAAATAAACTAAATGTGACGGGCACTGAATATAGTGTATTTAATAATTCAGAGGGGACTGTGGTGGGAATTTTGAGTGCATGACAGGTCAGTCCATAAAAAAAAATGGTCATCTTGTTTCCGTTTTTTAAGTTTAAAATATTGGTAAGGATACATACATACAATATGTTTAATAGGCATTTTATTTTGTTGGCAAATAAATCCCATCTTGGCCCATAGGCAATGGATAAATCTGTATTTAATCCAGGTCACAAAGAGTACATGCATTATGTCTGCTCAAGCGCACACTGCTCCCACAAACACAGATACTATAACCTTATACTGTGCCAAGGATGCCACAAGTTGTCACCATATTGCATCAAAGAAGACACATCAATAATACCCTTTAAAGGTGATGAACACTATCAGTAATTTACCTAAAAGGAAAACTGAGATAACTATTAAGATGGTAACAGTACTAAAGATCCTGTACATGTAGTCTTAGCCAGCAATATCTTTAGGTGTCTTTTGGATATCCTGTTTGCTAAATGGACACATGCAAAAGTATTGGAAGTTAAACATTTTGGCACCCAGTTTTTCAAATTTGGAAGCCCTATTTTCAAATCGTGACTTATACACTGCTGAGAAGCATGTAGTATTTAGCTACTGTAGGACTTGGAAATACGGCATAAACATTTGTTATTGATGAGAAGATGTGCTGTCTCAGGACATGTTGTCATTTTCGAAAAAGCATTTTAAATAAAAAAAATCTGATCAATCCATGTCCAACATTTGAATAAAAACAAATAATCTTAATGAATATTCTCCTTTTAAAAAGACACAACAAAAGTAGAAAACAAAGGTTGGTTTCTGTACATCCATTATCTCTTGGTTCTTAAGGTATGCAATCTATCTATTTCCAGGTACATGTACATGTATGTTACCAATAGTAACTGCCTTTTTCAGGGTTTGTCTGGGAACAGCTTAATGTCACAGCATGGCATGGCTCTGTCAAAATACCAGAGGTACATGTAGGAGAGACTCCCTTATATGAGATGGGCTAAAAATAGGCTCACCGGTTCCCTGTATTTTTGACGTATATCAGTGAGGAAGCTGTGCATAGCAGACATGTTTATTCCATGAGTGAAGATGTAATTATAATGCGATCATGTTGTTGGGTCAGTCAGGCATGGAGGATGATGGCACTGGAGGCAGGGGTTCAATTTTAAGGGAAGGTACAACATTGGTAGTAGGAAACGTACATTCATATCATAAATTTACAAGAAGTATATCATTAAACTGACCTGTGAATGTTTCATCACAACAGGTACTCAACAATAAAAACTGCTTCACATTTTTTTCTATAAAATAACAACTTTATAGCAAGAAAGCTTTCATATAAAAACAATTTTGTCAAATTTATTACTTGGTTTATCAATGCTATATCTTCACTTTAAAGATGTATCGCCCATTTTTTTTATTTATTTTTTTTTTTACCAGTAATTTTCGATATTTTGTGTTTTCATTGGAGCATTGATAATTTCCTCTTAAAACAAATACTTTAATTTGTGAATTTTTCACAAAATATTTTTAAGAAGCTTCCTTTCGGGCAGAAATGGTTTATGATGGGACCCACCATCAACTCATTTCGGAACATACTATTAAACAATATTTCTCACAATTTTTAAAATGTTTCATTTTAAAGCATTTGTTTTCCTTTCCTCAAGCCATGTTCTGATGAAAAAGAACATTGCTGTCAAAATAGCTTAAAACACAAGGGATACCTCTTTAAGAGATTCACTATTTGAAATATGTAGACTGCTCTGCACAGCTGTGGAGGTACATGTTTACATATGTACATGCCTTATGTGTCCATCTACAGGTCAGTGCTTGGGTCAGTGGACACTGTTTATTGCTCCACCATGCAGGGAGGGTCCCTGGCCATGTACATGTATCACAGATTATGTCATGTGCTTGCTTTACTACTGAAGGATTTTGGAGGATTCAGGTTATGTGTAAGCAAATGGGCCTAGGGAATTAGGGTTAATGTAATGTATGTGTACACAGTATGCATACTTCCTTTGTATTTTACCCCCTAGTCATTTAAGGCTTGATACCTTCCTGAATCTGCCAAAATCAATCGACATGCACTAAACAGTCAACCAGTTGTTGGACTTGGATGGTTTGGTATAAGTACAATGGCAAATGCAAAGTATCTCTGAATCGGATTGGGTTTGATGGCTTTGATACACATGACAAAGGCATTATGGCATGTTTTTCAGTATGGATCCAAAACTTCAAATTAAATTTAAGGTTCAAAAGCATGACTCTTTTTAAACTTTGCACATTTGTGTGTGCATGCTGGGAGATAAATTTTTTGTCCCGCACATGCTCATGGAACATGGAAAAATATAGCGTGTCTGCGTACCATACTGTATGCTACTCGGACTTTGGCCTCATGGTAGAAGTGTTTTACATGTACTTGCACTTATAATGTCAATATCTGGGGAATAATATTTATCCAGGAAACGATTTCGTTCAAAAATTTTGCATAGCAAAACTGCGATGCAAAAAATTAATATGCATAGCAAAATAATTTTTTGTATAGCAATCTGTGAATTTTGTATAGCAAATTTAAAATGCTTAAAATTACAGTATGTAGTGTGCATAGGTAAAGGTGTTGTTTTTCAAGGCTTTACTGTCGTTTGGTTCATACCGGTAATCATCTTTAATGTCCGGACATTGAGCCACAGGTTTCTTTCTTCTAGGCCAATTTCTTCATTATTTTTGCCAAATTGCAGTCATTCATGAAAGTTTTAGTCATCCGTCCATTTTCTTTTTTGTTTACATTATTATATCGATCGCTAAAACAGAGGCAAAATCACGAAAACAAATTACTGACTGCGACATGTTCGGGTGCTTTTCCAAGTGAACGTTACTTTGTGGTATGATCAAGCTTGATTTTGATTATTAAAAATTTGTCAGGAAAATGAGTGGCTCACCGTGGTTGAATGTGCAATCATATTGTGTGCCGAAATGATTCTAAATCTCACCACTACATATATAAATCAATGCTCATTTTGTTAAATGTTCAAAAACTTTTATTATAAAACGAAGTTGTAATGTTTCTAGAGTTCCTTTCAATACGGCAGTATTAGTGATCGTATGAAAGCGCACGTGTGAACTGAACATGGTACTATTGTGTATAGGGGTGGCTCAATTGCTCAATGTTCCAACGCCCAAACTCAGCAGAAGAAAAAATCAACATGTACGGATACACATAGGTAAAACCAGTGCACGTGTTCACTATTGCATCAACACGAACGTACCCCCGGCGTGGTCTGGACACACAGAAACAAACCCAGTCGGGACGGATCCCTTGATATTTTTTGGTCGGAAATGTACATGTAAACGTTATTTCGGGAAAGGTTTGTGAATATGATTTCAAAAATGTTTATTATTAAACCACAATAGTGAAAAAATCTGTCGCAATTTGTATCGCAAAATCTGCGACGTATTGTTTGAAATTCCATCGCAGATTGTCCAAATTACGTCGCATTTTGCGATGCGATACAGGGGAAATCGTTCACTGTTATCATGACTATACTTACACAAAAGGACAGCACTACTGACAAAAATATCTCAAGGGATGTTTGATAACATCAACTAAACACTAGTAAGTTTAAGGGAAAACTGTGATCATAAATATCTTGGAAAAAACCATTGTTGTACATACATGTACATGTATAGTGTACATGTACCCTTTAAAGCTCCTGAAATGTCTTGATGTCATGGGGGGGTAGGTTCCCCTTCAATGGTTTGCTAAATGTCAAATGTCAAGTTCCTTTTGGCATAATTGGTTATAACTCGCACATGTACCTGGGTTGTAATGGGGAATATTGGGAAATGCTCTGATTGCAAACCCTGGATCAAAATAATAGAAATGAGAATGGAGATTGAGGCATTATTAAAGGGAATGTACAACGTTCGTAATGTTGACAAAATTGCTTCTACAAGTTTTTTCTTTCTGCTCAAGTTTTGAAATGTTATATAGTTTGTTGCGCTGTGTTGTTAATGAGAAAATGGTAAAAATGCATTTTGATCATTTGCACTCACAGTTTAGGAAAGAGTACTTTTATGATACACATATGTAATATTTAATGGATTTCACTTTTCTTTAAAATTACAGCAACTCAGACAAAATTATTTCTATGGAGGATTGATATCATCTTTAACCATGATTTTAACCAATGATTTTGATTTGTACCAATTAATATACCTGATCTGTAAAACTTCAAATTCATGGTATTTATTAAATTATTTAGAATTAAGGAAACTGTTTACAATACATGTACAGTACATCACAGTACAAGTATTGAACAGTGGTGTAACTATTGGGTAGGGTGCAGATAATATGGATTGCCTAGACAACAAAAGGGCCTGTACAAATGAAGTACCTCAAGTTCCCCTCTGAAAATTTTGTTGCCATCCCCCACCCCCACCCATCCCCTCCCCCACCCATCCCCTCCCCCACCCACCCCCTCCCCCACTGAACCAACCGTAGTTACTTGACTGGTGTTGACTAGGCATTTCCCATTTAATTTGTGAAACATGTACACGTTTTGACACAGAACGTGTACATGTGAATATCACTAATAAATCACATGATGTACATGTAGATGGCTTGTACGTATAGTACTGAAAATAATCTAAAATACAGCAATTCGGATTCAGAAAAAATAGTACAGATTAAACAAATCCAAGCCTGGCACAAAACATCATCCAAAATTTCTGGTTGTATTAAATTAAAAACAAATTATCAGTTAAACTTCCACTTAAACTATCACTTGAAAATCGTGATATAATAATAGTGGGCCCACTGGTCGTGGAAATGGAAGGTTCCATTTCTTTTAAGCATTCGTATAAATATTTCGTGAATTTTAAAATGTTCAGTGAATTTATTTCGTACCAACCCTGGTGTTGACAGCCCTGTAATTTAATGTAATTTAACAGCATTGTGTGGGTTTGACTGCACTTTTTTAATTTACAATTTATCTAATTAGTTGGTTTTGGTTCATTATCACTTCAGATTAGTGGAGGTACCACCTATTATTTACATAATATGTGGCTATAAATTACACAACATGAGTTGGCAGAAAAAAAGGGCGTCGTGTCGGTTTTGACAAAGAGTTGCTTAATCAATTAAGAGTTTTTTTTAATTGATTTAGTTTTACATCACTGAATGTTTATGAGTGCAATGGTGAGAATATTTTTGAAAGATGGAATGTTCCATTCAATGAGGCGAAGCCGAGTAGAATGGAAATTCCATCTTTCAACGAATGAAAATATTCTCTCGATTGCACGAATGCAAAACATTAATTATTTGTTTTACATGTATACATGTAACATCCAAGTAGTTCTTTGTCATTTGATTGGAGGATAAAACTACAAGAATTTAAACAAAATATAAATTTGTATTCTGGCATCCACTACTTTATTTTTTGGCTTATGACGCACGGTTTGCTCGAATGTGTCTTGTCAAAAGAGGGCATTTTATACTGCTGTTTATATAACGCATGATGTGGTCTAGCGTGCAATAGATCAAATGGGATGTAACAAAAATGCACGGTGAATGGAACCAAAATGCACAGTTTATGACGTAGGCCCTGTACATGTAATGGTTTGATTTACAATCCTCCAATCAAATGACAAGGATCTAGTTGGGTGTTATGTAAACTCCCTCAACTACACACACATATACATACACACACATGTACACGTTTTAGTCCTCCGTCCATTTTCTTTTTTGTTTACATGTACATTGTTATATCGATCGCTAAAACAGAGGCAATATCACGAAAACAAATTACTGACTGCGACATGTTCGGGTGCTTTCCCAAGTGAACGTTACTTTGTTATATGATCAAGCTTTGATTATTAAAAATTTGTCAGGAAAATGAGTGGCTCACCGTGGTTGAATGTGCAATCATATTGTGTGCCGAAATGATTCTAAATCTCACCACTACAAATATATATGAATGCTCATTTTGTTAAATGTTCAAAAACTTTTATTATAAAACGAAGTTGTAACGTTTCTAGAGTTCCTTTCAATACGGCAGTAGTGATCGTATGAAAGCGCACGTGTGAACTGAACATGGTACTATTGTGTATAGGGGTGGCTCAATTGCTCAATGTTCCAACCCCCAAACTCAGCAGAAGAAAAAATCAACATGTACAGATACACATAGGTAAAACCAGTGCAAGTGTTCACTATTGCATCAACACTGTCGCGTCGTGATGTCATCGTTGACCACGTAGGTCACACGGACGTACCCCCGGCGTGGTCTGGACACACAGAAACAAACCCAGTCGGGACGGATCCCTTGATATTTTTTGGTCGGAAATGTACATGTAAACGTTGACAAGGATCTACTTGGGTGTTATGTAAACTCCCTCAACTACACACACATACATACATACATGTACACGTACAAGATAACCTGTGCTGGACATTGAAATGTAATTGTGTTTACATTTGCTACTAAAAAGTTATTCATAACTGCCCAAGACAATTTATATGATCTAATTAGATGAAATATGATTACGTGGGGATGCAAGAGCACACATACATGGTATACATGTACATGTACATGTATGTGCCGTACATGTACATGTATGTGTCGTACATGTACATGTACATGTATGTGCCGTACATGTACATGTATGTGTCGTACATGTACATGTACATGTATGTGTCGTACATGTACATGTACATGTATGTGCCGTACATGTACATGTATGTGCCGTACATGTACATGTATGTGTCGTACATGTACATGTACATGTATGTGCCGTACATGTACATGTATGTGCCGTACATGTACATGTATGTGCCGTACATGTACATGTATGTGTCGCATATGTACATGTATGTCGTACATGTACATGTATGCATGTACATGTACATGTATACATGTATGTGCCGTACATGTACATGTATGTGCCGTACATGTACATGTATGTGCCGTACATGTACATGTATGTGCCGTACATGTACATGTATGTGCCGTACATGTACATGTATGTGCCGTACATGTACATGTATGTGTCGTACATGTACATGTATGTGTCGTACATGTACATGTACATGTATGTGCCGTACATGTACATGTATGTGTCGTACATGTACATGTATGTGATGTACATGTACATGTATGTGCCGTACATGTACATGTATGTGTCGTACATGTACATGTATGTGATGTACATGTACATGTATGTGCCATGTACATGTACATGTATGTGATGTACATGTACATGTATGTGCCATGTACATGTACATGTATGATGTACGTACATGTATGTGATGTACATGTACATGTATGTGTCGTACATGTACATGTATGTGCCATGTACATGTACATGTATGTGCATGCATGTACATGTATGTGCCATGTACATGTACATGTATGTGATGTACATGTACATACATGTACATGTATGTATGTACATGTACATGTATGTACATGCACATGTACATGTACATGGCACATGTACATGTATGTACATGTGCCATGTACATGTACATGTATGTGATGTACATGTACATGTATGTGCCATGTACATGTACATGTATGTGATGTACATGTACATGTATGTGCCATGTACATGTACATGTATGTGCCGTACATGTATGTGTCGTACATGTACATGTATGTGCCATGTACATGTACATGTATGTGATGTACATGTATGTGCCATGTACATGTACATGTATGTGATGTACATGTACATGTATGTGTCGTACATGTACATGTATGTGTCGTACATGTACATGTATGTGTCGTACATGTACATGTATGTGATGTACATGTACATGTATGTGCCGTACATGTACATGTATGTGATGTACATGTACATGTATGTGATGTACATGTACATGTATGTGTCGTACATGTACATGTATGTGTCGTACATGTACATGTACTTTACAACTGAGCTGAACTTAATCAAAATAGATTGTCATAGTAATGCGCATGCGCTTTTATTAACCCTCCTACACATGAAGGCCACTCCGATCAACTAAATTTTCAATATGTTCTTCACCAACATTTAGTACATACATGTACATGTACAAGGCTGCTGTCCTTTCCAAGTAATCTTACAAAATCAACTGTGTGCCACCCAAGGCCACTGTAAATGTTTGAACATATTAGTATGGCCTGCAATGTACATTATCAATGGGAGACCACTTTACCCTGCAATCTCAGTGGTGTGACAGTGCACAGAAGGGTAACCATATGAGGCCACTGGCAACAGCTAATGGCTTGGAGTGGCCTGCATGGATTGTTTCAAAAATTGCACTGATTGTAGGAGGGTTAAATATCATTATTCAGACACTTTTAGTTTTATCAAACATTGTATTTATAGCTGCACAGAAAATGTATACAAATATGCATGTACCTATACTTGTATGTACACACATGTAGTAGAAAAAGCGTATCAGTATGCGTACATGTTTGCACTCTTGTATTACTTACTAATAAAAGCTTTCAGTTTCGTCATTCGGAATAAGTGCTTTTTGCTGCAGAGAATAAGGTCACGACCTGTACAAACCTTCAGTGGCTGGAAGATGCCTATCCGGCCTGTCAATCAAACAGATTAACCAATAGGGTTACACCTTTCCATGACAATTGTTTCTATCAGAGTCTCCCGCTTTGTTTTTATAACTACAGGTGCGTTGCCAAGCTTTCAGTGATATGTCTGAACATTGTAACTGAATCGGTGTGTTATAATAAGGGAATAACAGTTTGTCGTGTGGTCTTTACTGCAGAACCCTCCTATACATGTAGGTTTAACAATCAAAGACACTCAAAATTTGTATGTAACTCCCAACCCATTGACTTTGTGCAGTGCACTCAAATAAATGTGGCTCTGGTAGGAGGTCAAACCAAAACCACTCGACTGTAACTTATGCAGTACATACACAGCTCTGTGTGACTCTGCATAACTTGTAAGACATACATGTACATGTAAGTGTGTTTGACTTTGCCACTATCTCCAGCACTCTTATACACATGTGTGAACAATTGGCAATGCAACCAAAAATACTCAAGTGACTGTCTGTGGGTGCGGTGCTTACTGGGCCAAATTTCAGCCTGGGCATAGGAGGGTTAATGACCGGTTTTGGGCATGGCCATGGACGATAAGGACCGAGCACATAACAGGTCATTAACAATGTCGATTTCGTTTTCAAAATCCAAATAGAAATGGGCAAATTCACATTTTGGGGACACATGAAACACTTCCAGAAGTACATGTCAATCTGATTAGTTGAAATCCACATCGTTCATTACACAAAACAGCTGGCAAACAGCTTGCACATGCGCGCCACTCTGATTTTGATAAGCCATGTCTTTACCAACCGTTAATACACCTCCCACTTGATCACGTTTTGTCCAATCGGATTGTCGAAACTGTCTTGGGTATTTATGAATGATTGAATACAGACAAAAATCAACATGTTAGATAAACCCTGGCTTGTCACATTAGACAACCCTTCATCAGGGATATATGTGTGATGTCATCATCAGATCAATGAAAGATGTCTTCATCTCTGGTAGATGCAGACGTTAATACCTTCAGTGTAGTGTTGTTTATTCCATCCGGTCTCATGTTACATGTCTTGGACCCCAAAACAAGTTTCAGCTGTCCTTGTTAAGCTCGGGTGATAACACGATAATATCGAATATTGTGATACCTTTTTTTATTTGATTACAATATGGAGAACCTTTTTAAGTTATTGATCAATCAGCAAATCACGATTACAAAATATATTGCGATTAAAAAAAAGTCGCCATTGTGAGTCAAGTCAGAAGTTCCATGGAAACAAAATTAAAGCAGTCTTTTCAGCTTTTGAAAGTGAGAAACAAAAGCGAATTACTTCAGAAGTACATACATGCTCTGCAAACGAATTAACGGTTTATTGCTCTAAAGCAATCATGCATGAAAGAAAAAATAATCGCGATATGTGTTTGCTGATATATCGTGGATGAAAAAAATCAATATGACCCAAGCTTAGTCCTTGTCATAAGGATAGAATTCTCATTGTAAGTTATAGTAATGCAATTATTTTACTGTGTAAACAAGACAGCTTTACCGGTTATAAAATGTTGTTTGTACATGTACATGCTCAGGTGTACCATTGAGCTATTGCCATTTTTGACTTAGCCACGCCCTAAAACAACCCATGGTAGTTTGGGAAGCAGCTTTTGGACGTCTTAATTTTGCAAGTTTAATTTGAGTAATCAGATAGGAATTTTTTTTCATTAGCTTGCGTTCATCGGATTCTGCCATGATACAAAGCATTGTACATGTACATGTACATGTGTATCAATTTTAAATCAAAAAAGCACCAAATAATAATTGTTTAATAACAAATGCGGCAAAAAAGAAAGTCTAGAACAACAAAATGGGTGGCAAATTCTTCCCATATTGTTTTTTTTATTTTTAATATTGGTTTCTAAACAGTGCGGTTTCGGTTGGTTAACCATCCCAGGACTAGTGTGCACAAACGTACATGATTGAAAATACACACATCTCTCCTTTCATTAGTTGAAATTGAATACAATTTGTTACTTGATAAGGTCATACACCTGTACAATGTGTCAATTATTGTACATAATATACACTAGCTTCAAGGAAGTGTGACCTGAGAAAGTCAAATGCCACTTTACTATGTACATGTACAGTGTACATGTAGCCTGAGGATCTCACATCACATTTTGCGGCTTGTGAATTACGGCAGATACCGGCCGCGCGGCCGCCATTTTACATGTATTTACCCGGAGATTCAAGTTTGACCTTGTGTGCGCTGATGGGTGTCCACGCGCAGTATCTCCAGCAATATCTGGATGGAAGAAGTAAGCGCACCGATTACTGTAAAACTGGTAATTTTCACGCAACATTTATTTTCGCGCTTTTCGCGTAACGATTAGACAGCGCGAATTTAAAAACACACGAATTTATTACCCGCCCGGTGGATTGGTAAGTTACTAATATTTTCTTTGTTTACCTCTACCCCCGGCCCCGTAATGAAGACGTACCTACATGTACATACATGTATATAAGCATTGTGCATAGCGCCGGTGCACGACTTCGGCACTATAATTAGGTCACCTTTTGAAGTGGTAAATACGTGTCAACCACATCGTGTGCATTGTACTACAAGTCAAATATTTACCGTGCGCGAAAGCAACAACCCGCGAATGTGTCGGTAGGGTGGCTGAGCGCGAAAAATTACTTGCGCGAAAATGACCAGTTTTACAGTAGTAGCGTTCATTCGCGCACAAGCCTCAAAGCATGATGGTAGATCTTTGCATGACGGTACCACAATGTATCCAATGAAATCCTTTGAATGGTACGCCTGGAGCCTGTCTCTATCCTTGATAGAATAAAGACAAGGGATCAGTCTAAGAGTACATGTAGCTTCATGGAAGTTGTGACCTGGTAAGATCACCATGTGTCAATTATGGAACAATTGTTTCTTGCTGTGCAATACATGTACAGTGTAGCTTCATGGAAGTTGTGACCTGGGCCCAATTTCATGGCACTGCTCACTGCGGAATTCTGTGCTTATGGCGCATAGAATCACACGCTTTTTATGGCGCCGTAAGCGCAGAATTCTGTGGTAAGCAGCGCCATGAAATTGGGCCCTGGTAAGATCACCATGTGTCAATTATGGAACAATTGTTTCATGCTGTACAATACATGTACAGCGCATGTAGCTTCATGGAAGTTGTGACCTGATAGGGTCAAATGCCAGTTACTGTACAGTACATATGTACAGTGTACATATCATGTAGCTTGGATGATGTGACCTGGTTAAGGTCACCACATGTCAATTACAGGTATGGAATAATTGTTTTGACCTAATAAGGTCACATGCCAGTTACTGTACAATGTGCAGTGTGGCTTCATGGAAGTTGTGACCTGATAAGGTCAAATGTTAATTATTGTACAAAATATGTACAGTGTACAGGTAGTTTAATTTTTTATTATTATTTTTTTTTTTAATTATACAAAAATGTAGGTTACCTAAAAATGTCATATAAATTTCTATTAACCATTTGAAAGGTTAAAACCTTGCCACAAAAATTGCAATGAATTGATGAATAATATCATGTACATGTACATGTACATGTACACCTGTCAGACACAGGATGTGACAGCTGACATTTTGCAAATAGAAAGATAAAATGTAGAATAATAACACACAAATCCACCAAATCAAATTACAGGACATGTAGGTTGTACCGAGCGTGAGTTTCCAGTATTCAATATGTGTACTTCACGTCGAGTAAACATTCAGCTATCACATCATTATTTATAGTGATAACTCATCACATGTGTTGAATATTTCATCGCAGAGCATTCTGCAGTGACTCTTATTAATTCTGATGAGTAGATTTGCTTTTCCTCCGGGCACCCCCATGTAGAATTGCACACATGCCCCACCGTACCCTTTACAGATAATAATGTAAACGAGGTGGCCAATTGCATAAAAACGCAATAGAGATCAGCTTGGGTATAGACGGCATCGGAAATTGCTAAATTATAATGTTGACGCTGATGGGAAACTGTGTGTATTGATGGCCGTTTGTTTGGTGATAAGGGAAACAAGTCCTCTTGAAGACTTTGACACGTCTAGAAAACTGACAGATAATGTAGGGATTGGAGAATAATTTTATGAATTATGACATCCACAGTATGTACTCAACAGGTTTTCATATGGGGGATTACTGCCAATTTCTACCTGTAGATACACCATACGTTTCCAAACTAAGGTACCGCCATCTTTGACTTTTGCTTTAAAAGCTACATGTACATCATTTGTTCCAATTTCTTCTATGCAATAAAATGCTTTACCAACCAATGGTATGCAATTTGACGATATGACCATTTATTATACGGAGATCTGACATCACGCTTCGTGGCTTGCGTGCTAGCTACCAACCAAGGCCCAAGTTGACTTGCTCCAAAACTGAGAGGCCGGTATCTGTGGTTTTTCACGAGCCTTGAAACGTGACGTCAGATCTTTGGGTTAAGGCATTGCCTCCTTTTGCCCTCTGAGCGAGGGCGCTCTTCAGAGTCTTAATGTGTGTGACATGTTTATGGTCTTTACAAAGCCGATTCTGCACAACACCTAAAGCATTACATCAATTTCATTGCCAAAAGACTCCATCAATAAAAACAATCAACAAAGGGGAAAATACTACATCTTTCTGATGATGAAGACTTTGCTTTCTGGTAAAGGGGGACGAGATGACGACCTTGGGGCAGTGGCCTTTTCTTCCCCTCATAAATGCCACTCATTCTTGAGTGACTCATGGGTAAGGAGTCTATAAACAGATCGAGGAATGACTCACAAGATGGGCCTGGTATTGATTTGTCTGTGCATTGCCATTTTCCACTCAGAGTTTTTTTTCACGCTTCATAATTGAAAGCTATATTTGGCCCGGTGTTCAAGATGTTTTTCATTGCCTCAAACCAAATCAGATTCTCTTCTTCTATGCTTGCCATGCAGCCATTAAAACGGGGATAGGCTGGCAAGGAATGAATCAATAGAAAGCATGATTTAAAACTATTTAGAAATGACAAATTGTGATGTTCATTTCAGCCAATAGGTCCGTAGCACTCAATCTTAATAGATTGGCAAATATTTATCTTAAAAGCCTTTCTGGGAAAGCTTCCAAGATGACTTGGTGAGCTGTAAACATTCCTCGGTTGAAGTAATTTCACATCCCAAGACCGGAACCAAACATGTAACGTCATATGTACTGTCTCATGCAAATGTCACGCCTACATTGTAAGAGCAACAACTTGTCAACAACTTGTATGCTTCATGAAAACATCTGAGCCCCAATCTTGCAGCTTTTTATCACAAAACAAATAACAAAATTGTTCAGAATAGTTTTATTTAAAATTTTGAACATCAAACGCTCTATTTTAATGAGAATTTTCACATTACAATATACTGTTTATACTGTACATCTTTTAATGCTGCACTCAGATCTCACACTTAATGTCGCACTTTGTTATGGAACAATTTGGTTCAAAGTTTTTGCATCTGGACATTTTTTTTACAAATATTTGTGTGTTATTCTAATTTTGAAAAGCAATTTTTGAATAATAAGTTGCATTATGCTCTGCGATACAAGTACAATGGTCCACTGAGCCTACATGTATGCTGACCACTGCAACCAATAACATGCAAAATGTAGCTACACTGCATGCAATTCACCTGTCCATGTACGTACGTGTGCATAAACACACATCGATACTGCTGTCCTCTTTGTTTGTGTCCACATTGTTGTAAGACAAATTAATTACTACAGCAAACCTTTCCAGTGGCTCGCAGTGGGGCATACCAACATCTGTGCGGACATTACACGCTTAGATGGACAGTCTCTATAATGCAGCGCGGTCATTAGGTGTTCGTGCGACAACGCGAACACCTCTTGAAATTGTTAGTTTTTTTCTCTTCTCCTTCTCGATGAGATCTTATCGAACATAAAAAACATAGTTCCAAAGTTCACAGAGCCTTCAAACTTGACACATACTTAGACCATAACATGTAGTTGTCAATAAATTTATGACATAGTTTTAGGTAAAGTTGTGACATCATGGTGACGTCATCAGATATATCGAAATACACTAAAATCCAATTTTAATATTTCAAAAAATCATATCTCATGAACCACAAAAGATTTACACAATCTTTGCATCACCTTACAGATCGTGAATTATGTGACATTTAGTACACAGACATGACCTAATCTGACCTCTGCTTCCCGTCGAAACTGGAAGTATAATTGAAAAAATATTCTGAAGCACTTTTATAGGGTACGGTCTGCAGCCAACATGATATGATATTTGGGTGTGCCTTCTGTGGACGAAATTACTATTGACAAGTGACCTTTTCAAAAATGTGACTGATGACATCATCACCTATCACAGCGCCCTCTGGCGGCAGGTTTAGAAAAATAATAAGAAACCATAGGAAATTTGAAAATGACTTCTGTGAATAGTGACATCTTATCTTTTCAAAAAATATGTTTGATGAAGTCATCAATGTTCAGAGCGTCCCCTAGCGGCAGTTTTACAAAAGGGCTTAAATTTCCAATCTCAGAAATTGAACCAAAGCAGGTACGAACGTTATTTTTTCATGATCATGAACCTGATCTGACCTTTACTTCTGGTCTAAACAGGAAGTTCAAATTCAACACATTCTAAAGCAAAATTGATAGGTCTTTTGAATATGAAATTGATATTGTTATAATAAAAGACAATACACCTTTGCAAAATATGAATGACATCATCGATGATAATTTGATTGAACCAGAAGTTGACACGAACACCGTGTTTGTTCTAACAAACACCTGAGCTCTAGTTTTATCCGAGTTTATTAGAGTTTCCATTGTACAGACAGCAAAGTGATGGTTAAATGTATTACTTTTTTGAAGCAATGAGGGCATATACAGTATGCTTGCTTCATCATGTCACAATGAGTGATTTCACTTATCACATGGCAAAATTCACAATTTTCTATTCAATACATAATATGTATACAATGTACATACAAATATTTCTGCCATGAAATTCAAGATTTGCTATTCAAAATTAGCATTAATTACAAACACACACAAATATTTCTACCACAAAATTCACATTTTGCTCATCAAAATCCACGATTTGCCATTCAAACTTAGCATAAGGCCGTGTCCGAATTAAGCTTTTTTGGCTATGGCTATTGGCTGCAGCGGCAATGCTGAAGAATAGGAAGAAACAGTGATCTAGCCATAGCCGTAGCCAAAGCCGCCATTTTGGATACGGCTATGGCTATTGACTGCTTAGGAAGAAACAGTGATCTAGCCATAGACGTAGCCAAAGCCGCCATTTTGGATACGGGCTATTGGCTATTGACTGTTTAGGAGGAAACAGTGATCTAGCTATAGCCGTAGCCAAAGCCGTAGCCAAAGCCGCCATTTTGGATACGGGCTATTGGCTATTGACTGTTTAGGAAGAAACAGTGATCTAGCCATAGCCGTAGCCAAAGCCGCCATTTTGGATACGGGCTATGGCTATTGACTGTTTAGGAGGAAACAGTGATCTAGCTATAGCCGTAGCCAAAGCCGCCATTTTGGATACGGGCTATTGGCTATTGACTGTTTAGGAAGAAACAGTGATCTAGCCATAGCCGTAGCCAAAGGCGCCATTTTGGATATGGGCTATTGGCTATATAGGAATAAACAGTGATCTAGCCATAGCCGTCATTTTGGACATGGCCTAACACACATGTACACACAGGAATACGGTATTTCTGCATAAAAATCGGTTCAAATGTTGCCACTAAGAATGACTCAAAACTAACTTGTACATGTACATGTATAGTCACAACAGTTAAAAAAGGTGCACATATTGTGTACATGTAGTATCCATTTTAATTTACTAACATGTAAAGCAAGTATAAACATGTATGTACATGTACATGTACATGTATTTAAACATGTGTACATGTACATGTACGTACATGTATTGTACATGCTATATAAAAGAAGTTGTACACATATGACCGGCTCCAAAAATGGGTATTATGTCGCAAAATTTAAAAAATGAGTTATATACATAGTTGAATTGGTCACATTATAAGCTTGAATTGGTCACATTATAAGCTTTAATTTGGTATAGGTTTGACCCCTGTGGCATTTTCCATTCTGGAGATATTAATATTTGCATTCATATTTTACAATTTAACAGAAGTGCCTTCAGAGGTACATGTACAGCCCTTTAAACATAGCAAGTGGAAAAAGAAATGAGCTAAAAATAAACTCTCTTGAATGCCCATAGCAACAGTTATGTTATTGATAGGGGGTGTTAAAACCATATCACTACGAAAGCATAACATTGGTGGTTTTTCTTCCCTAAAACGGACAATGAGTAAAACAAAAGACGAAAACAATGCACACAAAAACGTTTGTTTTTTTCATCTTTATTCATCGATATTAATATTTCTGAAAATAAATTATGAAAACATTGATATAATAGAAGTCAACAAAAAAAATCACTTTGTGAAGATTTTTCACCCTCTCCACATAGAACAGACATTACATGTAATAATAGCATAGTGCCACTTAATACCCTTTTTCATAGTATGTACCTTGACTGTACTACACACGTACATACATGTATCAATATGTAATTTATTACATTCATTTACATGTACAGTATATGTACTAGTGCAAGCTTGAATGGTCAATTGTGTCCGAATTACTCTTCACACACGTACACGTACATAGATTTACACATGTGTTTAATCTGCCACATCTGAGACAATGGCCTGGGTGCCTAATAATTACACAGCAACTCCATGAATAGCGATGCCAAATGGTCCATTCCGGTCTGCCTATTTAGTCTAGATACATGCATGTGTACCAACTGGTCCCTGCTGATACCGTGCATCAATTTGTCATGCCCTGCATTAAGGAAGGCATGGGAATCGTCTGGTATTTACGCAGCTAGTTGCACCTCCTGTTTCCATCCCTGGATGATAACGCTGTGTGTACATGTACTTGCCAAACATATTAATAATTGATTTTAAAAATGGGTTAGAAGGCTATGTACGCATACAGTACATGAAGTTGCATTTTCTCAGTCTATTTTCTTACAGTTTCTTTTTTTTTAAATCATGGACAGATGGAAATGAAACCGATTCACTGTACAATAACCCTAACCTTCCCAAATTCCTCCAAAATCCTCTTTGCTAAAGTGAAGGATTTTGAAGGACTGAGGTTATTAGGCATACTTGCCTTTCCATGGTACATGTACATCCATGTTTGTTGTAGTGATTGCAAGGTCAGTGCTTGGGTCACTGGACACTGTTTATTGCTCCATGCATGCAGGGAGGGTCCCTGGCCATGTACATGTACCACAGATTAGAAACACATGTGTACATACATGTCATGTGCTTTGCTTTACTACTGAAGGATTTTGGAGGATTCAGGTTATGTGTAGGCAAATGGGCCTAGGGAGTTAGGGATAATGAACAAATTAGTATGACTGTACAATACAATATTTACTATGAGGTTATGTGTACGTGTGTTCATGTACAGTACATGTACATGTATGTAACACATTCAAACCAAGGACTTAAAATAAATCAGGTGATTGGATGCTATCACAGTGGAAAACAATAGGTCCTCGGTTGTTGGAACAATAGAGGAGAACAATAGGAGGTCCACACATGTACATGTACGTATATTTATGTATACAGACTGTATACATTGTATGTCAATTAAATTCTACAAATCTTTAATTAAAGATTTAATTAATTATTTAAAACAATTAACAGGATCATGAATGCTGTATATCCTAGCACTTGTCCATGTACACATCTGGAATGCGACTACACAACGCAAATACACACTATACATGTACATGTATGTTCACAAAAAATGTACAATATGTTTTCATGTGTACACACAAATCACAAGAACATGTTCCACAAAATGCAGTACATGTGCACGCACACTTTCCTCTTTGTATTGTAAATTGTTTTGAAGCTTTGCACAGTGAAGGAAGAATGGTGAAAGGCTTTTGAGTACGTACATGTAGGATATTTGTTGGTTCTGTGATGAACCTGTGGTTTTGCAACTCAAGGTTTTGAGCAGTCTGCTCTGATTGTCTTCAACTCAAAGAAGTGAATTACATGGTGCTACATGTATGTAACTTGTAAGTTTGCAAACCTTCCTGATGTACTGTAAGGCTATGCGCATCGTCTCAGACCAGCAGGTCTTCCTGATGTACTGTAAGGCTATGCGCATCGTCTCAGACCAGCAGGTCAGCATTTTTAGTTTTCTTTCTTTTTTTGCTATGAAACAATGTCCAATTGCAGCCAAAATTGCTGGATTGATTGAAATTCTGCTGTGTTGTGTTTTAAACGACTTTTCCACATAGGAGTATGAACGTTTGCCCATTTTGTGAGGCCTAGCTCTTAGCCACCAATACTTTGTGTATGTGAAATTTCGTCTGGTTCCGATCACGTATTTCACAGGTTGGCAATAAATAAAAAAGATTACTAACCCCCCCCCCCAAAAAAAACACACAAACAAACAAACATGTCATGACACTGGGAGGGGAAGGGCCCTTAATGTACAGTGTACTACAAACGTACATGTACATACATGTACATGTAGTATACAACACATTCACAAATTACAGCATCCATTTACTCCAGACAACTGTCAGACTTCACATTATAATTCATATTTTTGTAAATTTATGCTCAGTGACACTTCACCACCAGGCCAGACAGCTGATTTTGGCCAGCGCTTGGCACCAGGCATCAGGCACCAGCCACTTCCGACTCAGTTTCAAGGCGGGGGATTGAAGATATCCATGAAGTGCCACAGCTGCAATGCAATTTCTGACGTTCTCGTCTCAGAAAATGGATTTTGAAATGTTGGCATAACACATCTGCATGGGTGCTGTCTCATGCGTATGCAGTCTGCATCAGATGCTGTTTTTTTTATTGATTTTGATACAACCTCGTGTGAAATTATGGAACAATCTTTTTCCACCTGTAACACTAGTAACCTCAAACTGTTTATTTGAAACTCATGAATGATGCTCACATGTAAATACCTGAACCGTCAAGATGTTCACAATGGGTATTGATGAGTTTTTTTGGTTTTTTTTTTGGTTTTTTTTTTTTTTTTTTTTTTTTTACCAATGGAACATTTGATAAGAGGAGTCCTGAGGGTGTGGCCATTAAGATTAGGCATGGCCACGATTTGGGTTTGGCCATAAAGATTATTCCTATTTGAAGTTCATGTAAAAATATTTTTTTAAGCCTCGTCCAACAGACCTTCTTGTCAAGTCCCGACCAGTAGTCTAATTAGTTTAGATCAACACGTTGTTGTATTCTATTTATTTCAAACAGATTACATAATTACTGTTGTCAATTTGATCTAAATTGAATACCACAAATAATGATAGTAAAAAGCAATTTAAAAGGAATAGGGCTGTGCCAGGTATCTGGGTATCCGGATACCCAACCGAAAACAGGCATTACCCAGTTCCATTTTTTGGTTCCAATTACACTGGTCAACAATTTTTTTAAAGTTGTCTGCTTCGGAGATAAAATATGCTATTTATTATGGATTTTGATGTGCTGAATTCAAATATAACAATTAAAATTTCTGATTGGCTACTGTTTCCAAGATATTTAAGTTTTTACATTTTACGGACTATGTATATGGTGTACATAGCAGATTTTTAATCATGAATTATCATACGCTATTCCCATACGTGTACACGTGTACATGTACATGTAGATCTTGAAAACTAGAGCTAATCAACAATTTTAAGCATCATTTCCATTCTCAGTGACCCATAATTAGTCAAGTTTGACTTCATTTGTTTCGGAAGCATTTTGGCTGTAGACCAGTGTTACCCGTAAACGACTTTTTAAAATTCGGACTTAACATTTGAGTGGTGCAAACAGAAATCTGTGACTCTTGAAAAATGTAATGTTTACACTATAACGGACAATTATCTTTAAATTCAAGAGATTGCACTCCAATAAAGAAAAGATCGATGTATGGTATCTTCTGTATTAAAAAAGTCAATTTGTTACCATTTACAGTACATGTATTTGTACACCACCGGAGACATGTTTTCAACAAAAATGAAAACGGGTATCCGGGTATCTGAAGTTTCCTGATTTCGGGTATGCACAGCCCTAAAAGGGAAGGTACAACCAGATTATCAAATAAATGATTCATCACCAAAAAACTTAATTTGAGGTAGGCCTGGACGATAACACAATAATATCATCATGATTGCATTCAATACATTATCGGCTAAATCGACTAACCAGCAGACCACCATTTTATTACATTTAGGTCCAATCCTATAAACTGACCAGCAAATCCCAAAGCACTCGGCTCGTTTTGAAGTGATTTATTTTAGATTTTGGCAAACTAGGCCTACCGATTTGTTTCAGGAATGTTTATTATCTCTTCAACTTCTCGGTAGTACTTTGCTGTAAATGTAGTTCATAAGTATTTCGGTGTCCAATATAACAACTTTATTCATTTTCGGCATTTTTCATGATGAATGGAAAAAAATTATATTGAAACGATAATATCATATGTCGATGATATCATGGCAGACGACTATCGGATATCATCAGGCCTAATTCAAGGAAAGGTGGTACTACATGTACTGTACCAATCATCCTGAGAAATGAATTTTTCTGTGTTTTACATAAAAATGGGAATTATTTTGTTTAATATTCAAAACGTTCCTGGCAATTTTTGGTCTAAAAAAATGAAGAATTCTAAACATCTTGTGAACAATGAAGTCCACATATTCTTTCATCCAGTAAATATCCTTTTGTGTGTACATGTATATCTTTGAATGCAACCTGGTCAAATTCTTGACAGCAAGAAAAAGAATAAAAACATCTGGAGAATTTTTCATCTGATCAATAGTTCTTGTGGAAATAACATGTACTGTTAAATGGCACTCAACTCTGGCAGATGACATTACTGTTGCATTGTACGAATAGTACCCAGACTGCCATTGCTTTAGTGTATGCATCACTTGACCTGGCTTTTTGACAATGCTCTGATCTCCTTCGGTATTGACCACAAGTAAAAATAGCTCTTCAGTCTGTGCCGTTACTTTTGTCTCCATGACAATTAGAAATGGGCCACATTAAAAGGGATCCAATCCAATTTCCATCATTGTAGCATACACCTAGCAATGATTGAGACTGGGTAAAGCAAACATTGACAATCAGCCCCCCAAAAAGGAGACGATTTCGATTTCGTCAAATGCATTTCGGGGGGAAAAACAAGGTTCTTAAGTTTCAAAATATTGACTTGCAAATTTTATGTGTACATTGTACAGTACTAAATGTGCCGGAGTTGTGCAAAGGTGTGGTAACAATATAAAGTAGTGCATTTAGTGTTGTATACAAACACAAAAGCACCTCAACATAATACATTCTCACTGTGTACATATGGCAAACTAGTACTAAATAATCCAGTTACTGAATACATTGTAGATATATACAGTACATTACATGTATACTAAAATTATTAAACCAAGCATAACATACATACAGAGAAAGGAATTGTCTCAACCTTCAGCTCTGATTTCTTTTGTCTGTTCCAACCAAATACATAGTTGCTGAAATATTTTTTACAGTTTTTAATTGAAATTATTTATTTCATGCCCTGGTTAGACCATTCCAATTTTATTAGCTGGTTTACGGATGTTTTAGGTGCTGAAAAAGGTTGTCAGACAGAAAAGAAAAAAAAAATTAAATTAAAATTTTCAAATATTCGGACCAATGTTTGAATATTCGTCGCCGTGCAAAAAAAAATAATAAAAGTACGGATTTCCAATTTTCAACAAAATAAGTCGCCGCATCCATAAACCAACTAATAAAATTGGAACGGCCTTATTTTAGGAGCAAGGTTTGCAGCAGCACCATGTAAACAATCTCTTGAGTTTTAAAAAATACAAATATGTTTCTGAGAAGAACCAGTTTTCAGAAACTGGTTATTTTGTCACTTTTATCACTGCATGCACAAGACAGAATTTCTGAATTGCAAATGTACAGTCTAGAGTATGTGCGTGCGTGCACAGGCACAGTTCCTCTTGTCATCCAATATGCACAATCTGCAGTAAATGCATGCATTATTTGATGCGGGTCTGGTAACATACTTTTCTGGTCTTGAGCCTACTAAGGTGACCCTTAAGATGTCTCGCTCCGTGTTTCCCGCTATTTCCAGAAATAAAACCAAGCTTATCACAGATATACTATGTGTAAAGTTGATGATGGTATCAAACATATCTTGAAATATTTTCATCTGAGATGCTATCGTTTTTAAGAATAGTCAAATGCAGGTTTTTTCCAATAATGTACAATATGATAGAATTGTCATGACGAGCTACATGTATGTACATGTACATCAAAATTCCATGTAATACATTATACAAATATAACATGGTTTGAGGGTGGACAGTCGATATTAGCTCCCCTCGGTATTGGAAGTTGACAAACTAGTTCCCGAGGCGAAGCCGAGGGAACTAGTTTGTCAACTTCCAATACCGAGGGGAGCTAATATCGACTGTCCACCCGAAATAAACTATGTTATATTTGTTTTACTACACCTCATACATATTCAGTTGTTTTACTACACCTCATACATATTCAGTTGCCATTACAATAATAAGGAGCTCGGGAAAACGCGAATTGACATTTTTGTGCCGCCATCTTTTCATGTGTATGTAGCTAGTGCGATGTTCGCGTGTGCGTACTACACCCGTGCGACTGTTCCCCGATTGCTTCGTAAAGCGCATGTGTAGTAGACTGACGCATATGCGACAGTCTACTACGCACGCGTACATGTATTTACCCTGTGCATGAATACTCACGGGCGCTTGGTAAACAGCCAAAATAGCATCTGGCACATGATGGTGAATGGACCAGTGAGAATTCGGCTCTCGATCATGAATATGTATGAGGTATAGTAATATAGAATTAATACAAAGTTCATGTTTGCTGATCTAAATTTCTGAATGCATTTTCACTATTTTCTCATAAATGACATGATCTACAAATGTAATGAGCTGAAACTTTCTCGGGTCGGTTGTTTTAAGTGAGGCACAACAGAATCAAGTTTACCAATGGTTTACTTTCCCTTTAAACTGTTATTGCTCATTATTTTCTTTTCATTTTCTGAGTTGCGACACTTCTGTTCAGCGTTGACGTGTCTATGGAACAAACAGTTTATGACCGCTGTGAACTGTTCAAAAAAAAATCATACGCTTCATTAAACAACAGATGGAGCACATCTTACCCAGAAGCTGTAAACCCCATAGTCCTGCAACCTGGCCTGGTATTTACGATCAGAGAAAAAATACAGGTCCCTGGGTTGTGACATTTTGGATTTGATTGGCTGCTGTTAGCTATGACATACATGTAGGCTATGTTGGCACAGGTAATTCTTACATGTACAGTTTAAACCACAGATCAAAAGCTTACCAAAAGTAATGTTTATTAACAGCTACTTGGCAATCTCTCTCTATTCATGGGTTCTTGTAGTGCCAGATGGCCATGAAATTCTAAGTATCAATTATCCAACAAAACTATTGACTAAATCCATTTTGACCTGTCAGTATCTAAAATGAATTTATGCATACATATTTCTTTTGGATGCATGATTATAAATATTTTTAAAATCCATATATACTGTATACATTAATCAAATACACCACAAGAGAAACAGACAAGGTACAGCATGTACATGTATCGGAGCCACTTGTGACACATAAAATATGAATAACCTTGAGCGAGGTTGATTAACATTGAAACAAAAGAAGAAAAGCAGTTCAGGCAAGTGACTATACTATGTCGTCTACAATGTAAACTGCCTTTTCATATAAATATCATGTGGCTACCTTTTTTGGGCATTCGTGGACGGTGCCCTACAAAAATCCATGATCTTTTGCACACATGTATATCTTCCATGTTGTTTTCAGGGCAAGCTCTACCAGCAGACAGCTGGGACCTCCACGGGATCTCCTCGCTGATATTTTCATGGAAGAGTTTGAGACCTCATCCCTCCTCACTGCCAACCTTTGACCCAGCTTGTGGCTCCGCTATGTAGATGATACCTTTGTGGTATGACCACCTGAACGAGGAACATCCCAGCATCTCTAGGTTCATCTCCATATACAAACATTTATTTTCCATTCGAGGTCATTCATGTACATGTATGTACATGTACATGTGTACTGTGAGAGTTGTATGTTATCATCATCTGACATCAATCAATCTGCAGAACAGGTGACTAATATTTCCTCCATGCCCATCAGTATTGGGACAGGGCAGAGCTCTCTCACGCTTCTTTCCCTGAAGCTTCTTGATATAGTACATGTACTTGTACAGTAGGACTAGACAGAAGCTCAAATCAAAGGGGTATGACAAATGCAATCACCCTCCCCCAAATTTTTTCCTACATCGATTCTCTGTTGTATCCTTAAAATTGATAGGGACACCTTTATAATTCTCCACAATATTTAACATATTTAAATGTATTTGTACATATGCTTCAGAATGCATATCAGCGCATGTAGAATCCTACAGCTTCTGGGGTCCTTGGGTGTTTTCAGACCCCTAGCTACATTATAGTGGCTTCATGCTCACATGGTTCCATCCCCCAATGTTCATAATGGATTTTAAGACCTTGAACGTGTTTAAGATTAACCCTCCTAGTATTGCAGCACTTTAGTGGGAAGTTGCTACATGTATAAAAGGTCAAAATCATTCAACTGCCCATTTTGACTGTTGACCCAAATGTGCATTTTGACTACCCTCAACAATACCAGACAATAGGCCGTATTCATAAAAATAAGTAATTGCTTTTACTAAAGTAACAACCCCCTTTTACTAACCTTTTACTTAAATGTGTATTCATAGAAATAAGCAATGACTTTCAAGTAAAAGCTACAAATTTTAAGCATTAGTAATTGCTTTTTACTTATAAGTAAATGCTAGAGAAATTAGCACCTACTTCAATTTGTATTCATAAAAATGACCTTCGACTAGCATTTACTAGTGATTGTACAAGCACCTAATTTTTGGCTTGCTGTTTAGTCAATACAGACATATCACATTTTCTGCCATGTTTTTACGTCCAAGACCACAACCTAAGGTGTATAACATCAGGCTTAATCGTGATGAAGTCAACCCTACCACTTACAGAACTTTATTTAGGTTTGACAAAGAAAATGTGGAATGGCTTGCAAACACCTTCATACCACCAAATACCGGGACTCGTGGATGGTACTGTAGTACAATAGCAACTACTTGAGAACTTACTAGCCGTGGCAAGTAACAACTGTAATCATTTAGCAAATGGTTATGAATAAGATTTTTAGCAATTGCTTAGACTAGACCTTTTACTTACCTAGCTGTTGCTTTTACTTATAGCATTTACTAGTAAGTAATTACTTATTTTTATGAATACGGCCTATTGCTTTTACCAGTCAAAAACGGTCGACTCATTTTGACCTGTAAATGTACTTACTACACGTAAGGTTTGACAGTGTTTGACTTTTAAGTGCACAAGATATACCTTGGCAAGTATATCAACATTTGACTGATTTTGACCATTGTAGTAGTAAGAAGGTTAAAGGAGTTCTGCTCTCAATATTACTGGAGGAGTTAAATGATAAACGTACACATATGTACCATGTGACCAATTTCATCAAGCTGCTGAGCACATATATTTGCTGAGCACAGAAAATGTTTGCTTAGCAAAAATAGGTTACCAGCCAAATTTGTATAGTCTCTGGCAGGTTCTCGGCTTAAAATTGCTTAGCATATAAATTTGCTAAGCAATATTTTCTGCTTAGCAGCTCTGTGAAATTGGGCCCTGGGCATTGGAACAAGACAATTTTCATCTTCGGGCAAAATTAAAGCAATTGTTTATCACCCAACGAAAGAATTTCACCAACCTATACATGTACATATCGCGGCACCCGCTGCTATAAGAAGGATTCTAGCCAGCCGATCGTCATCGGGCAAGCTTGGTGGTCGAGAGATTAAGACGTCTGCACTGATAAGCAGGAAGTTGTGGGCTCGAATCCTGCCCGAGTCGCCTTTTCACAGACACTCGGAAAGCACTGAGAATATACATGTACATGTAGTGTTATACACACGTCGGTGTAGGGCAAAATTAAATCAAATATTCATCTTCTCCAGGGTGCGTGTTCAAATAATTATACAGGTGAATTAATGCACAGGGTACATGCATGACCCCTGGTTTAGATCTGGGGTGACTTCAGCCTTGGGCAATCCCATCCCCTGGGCAGATAATACAGGTGTGAACATGCTGCAGGGATTGCTGGTCAAAGTGTGAACATGATGATGGGTCAAGAATTACACTGTACAGGACTGTACATGTCATGTATGGTTTGTAGTAGCATCATGTAAATAATCTCTAATAAGAGTTGTAATAATTGTTGGTTCTGAGAAGAACTGGTGAGCCACATCAGTTAAGGGCAAAATCATATTAATTGTTTAATATCCCTGACTTAATTTCAAACCAATTAATTTGTGGTTTTGGTTTTATTTTCAAAACAACCAATCCTTGATGAATCCTTGATGAAGTGTCATTGTATCAATGCTTGGCCTTTAATCTTATACCTAACATACAGCACAGATATCAGAAGTCTATTACCTACATGTACATGAAGTGTGCCACTCGTGTACCAACCTACATGTACATGTAGTCCATAGCATAGTACTCCAAGAACAATGGATTTGGATCATTTGTGACTTATTGTTCCGCAAACGTGCAAGGTCTCAAAAAGAAACAGTGCAGTCTGGAAGACTTACATGTACCCGGCGTGTGATCTCGTGTGCGCACCTTAGCATTTATTGAACACGCCCATTGTTCACCACACCCATTGTTCACCACACAGATTGTTCGCCCGCATCTAGTTCTTTAGGAGTTACATGTAGGCTTATTGTGTGTGCGTGCATTGGAGTACAATGTCGTGGATTACAGCAGGCTGGAACACTTCATGTAGGTAATAGACTTTTGATAATGTACATGTACATGCTTAAGTGCTTTCAGATGGACTTATTTTTTTTATTTTTTTTAAACCAATGAAATACACACAGGTCCTTTCCACCGTAAGGTTGCATTTTCATCCCGTCTGTCACACTTGCGTCTGGCTACTGATCAATTGAATGTCAAAATTAATAAAAATTACTACTACATATATAATTTATTAGATTTTTGCAACATTTTGGAACTGACCACATGAACATTGAAAATTAACAATATCCCATTTGTACATTTGATGACACAAATGAATGCTGAAAGATGTATGTGTTTCTTCATGCGCAACCTACACAATTTCATACACTAAATTCATAGCCGGTTTCAAGACAATATTCATGTACCAAAAAAAAACACAAGAAAAAAAATAATAAATCGCCACATCAATTAGAGGATCAGAGATCAATCTCCTCCCACGATTGGTACACATACGTGACTAGATGCACGCTTCACATGCACTGCATATATATTTGTTCTGGTGGAATTGTTTATAAGAATCTGAATAATAACAGTGTGCATGTATGTATGACAGTGACCGTATGCCCTTGTACATTGTACATGTATACGACATGCAGCATAATGCTACACAAAATTCACAATTTGCTAAACAAAATTCAAGATTTTCAATTCAAAATTAGATTCACATGTACACACAAACAACTTTGGCTCAATCAATTTTGCAGATGCAACATTCTTGAATCCAACTGTTCCCAGCGTATATCTGTAGCAAGGACTTCATAGTTTATAACTACATGTACATGTAGTTCATAAATAGATGGGTCCTACACATGTGATGTAGATGCAATATTTGTAACATCAACTCACTGTACATGTACATACAATGCATGTTTCATGTATCCATGTACATGTACAGTACGTGTATGTGTGTAAATGAACACATTGTATAATAGAGTTACACTATACCCTTAAGGCAAGCTCTTATCCTGCTATTTATAGATTTCTAATACAGGGATCACTTTATAAACACACGTTACTATTTTTAGTGCTGGTGACTAAAATAACTATATGTGTTATTATCCATTTCTGTAAACATGCAAACATACCAGTACATGTGTATGGTTATGGAAGCATTAAAGAGACACAGTAAAAAAAAATATTACTCAGCTGAAGTCATAATTATGAGATATTAAATCATGACTTAAGTTGAGTAATATTTTTTTACAACGCCTCTTTAACGTTTCACTTATGTACATTGTACAGTACAATGTTACTAGGTTTCACAGTTAAATAGTTTGTGTTTTAACAAGTCGTGAGTGTATAGTGAAAATATTTAAAATGTTTAATTCAACTTAAAGGGAAGGTACAACATTGGTAATGACCAATTGGTAATGACCAACTGGTAATGACCAACTGGTAACGACCAACTGGTAATGACCAACTGGTAACGACCAACTGGTAATGACCAATTGGTAACGACCAACTGGTTATGACCAATTGGTAATGACCAACTGGTTATGACCAATTGGTAATGACCAACTGGTTGTGACCAATTGGTAACAAAGTATAATCTAAATCTTGTTGTAAAGTTGGTGCAAGTATCAATTAACCTGAGAAATTATTCCTTCTAAAGTGAAACAGGCATTTTTATGTACAATAACATTTACAAAATGTACAATGTATGTTAAATTTACAAAAACTTGCCAGATGGCAACTTTTTATAACATTAAAAACAAAAATAACATGTAACAGTTTCTCATTGTCTTCTCAAAAACATGAGCTCCTATTGTGATGAAAATATATGTCTTTGACAATTTTGTTATTGTGAAATCATTAATTTTAAAGTATGTGTTTGCCTATGTTATCATTTTTATTTTTATATTAACAATTCTGTACCTTACCTTTAAACACTTATATTTAGCTTGGTAGGGGTTTCCAAAGTTCAAATAATAGTCACTTTTCTCTCAGAGTAAATAGAATTTATGAATAACAAGTCAATAAAGTTTCTGCAAAGTCCAATGACTTTGGCAGATTGGTCTAACCCATCCTGATGATAAGAACTTCTGCGTGCACAGCATTTCCATTGTGTCATGTGTGAATAACAGCAAAGCACATGCAAACATCCATACAATTTTTAAAATTATTTTTAATCAGCTTACAAATTATTATTTTAACTGATCCTTGCCATTAGCACAGACTCACAAATTATTAAGTACTTTCCATGATACACTTAGCAGAAAAAAGCTAGTCTGAACAAACAACATGCACAATAGCGTGTATTTTGATAACTACAGTACAAATATTTTTAGAATACTTTGTCACAATCAAACAAAATTCAAACAAAGCACTCAAACAAATTTTTATAGGGATTCACATGTTTACGTAGGTGTATAATTACTTCTACATTTCTGAAGCATTAAGTCGTTGTCGGTGATGTATTTCAAGCCCTTTTGTATACATGTTTACAAGTATATTACAAACACATACTCTGGTATAGAAATGATGTACAATTTTACAGAATGTGATGGCACACAAGTATATGAACATGAAATTAAAATAACCCAACAGACAGCTTGACAGACAGAAACAGAGACACAATTTGGACACCAGACAGACAATAAACATCCAAGTATTTTTTTAAATAGAAATCTTCTTGAGGTACATATTGATTGATAGACTAGGTGTTGAAACATCCTTGTAATATTAATTTGTTTCTCCAAAATGTATTTTCAATTTGAGAAATTGGTGATTTGTTTTTCGCTGTTTTCCCCCGTCTGAAAAAAGAACAGTGATTGTGGTACAATGCGTATGTTCAAACCACAAACTGAACAAACTACATACATCATGCAAACACAAGTATCAGTATGCCCAAACATACTCACCAAGGAATACAGTCTGTCGATCCACTCTGCTCTCCTCCATAATGTACTTGTCCCCCAGGAACTCCGCTGTCGCAGCAGATACATGAACCTTCCCCGGAATCCCTGATGCCTCCATCTTGTTAGCTGTGGTAACAGCGTTGGACCACACATCAAACTTGAAACGACGGTTACCAATGATGCCACAGAGGACCTTGCCAGTGTGGACGCCAACACGCATGTTGACTTTCTCGCCCGTGTCATGGCAGAAGTCCTTGATTGCTTCGATCATGCTCAGGCCCATGTTAACGCAGCATTCGGCGTGGTCATCCCGCTTTTCTGGGCAACCGGAGACGCAGTAGTAACAGTCGCCTAGTGTGCAGATCTTCTCGCAGTTGTGCTGCAAGCACAGGATGTCAAATCGGCCAAATAGATCGTTGAGAAGACCAACAAGTTCACTCGCATTCTTGTTGGCACTCATTCTAGTGAAGCCAGCGATGTCTGCAAAGAGAATACTGACATCCATCATAAGATTCATGTAGAATGTCCTGAATATGGCATCGCTCTTCTCAGCTTTTTCTTTTTCTGATTTTTTAAGAAGCTCCCTGGCGATGACGTCAGGCATGAGAGAGTGGATAGTTGTCTCTTTCAGTTGCTTCTCCATCTGGTGCTGATGTCGAGCAACCACGGCCTGCCCAATCTTCATAAAGGTGTTACGGGATCTCACCTGGGACATGAAGAACACATGGATCCCCATCAGGTGGACACAGACATGCAGGAAAAGCTTTGTGAAAACTGCTCCGGCGGTGGCTTGTGAATCTACATACACGAAGTACAGCAGTTCGTAGGCCACTGAAAATATCAACATTGGGATGACGATGTACAGAAAGGGCATAGGTATCATAGTGTACATCATCAGGATTGTCTCTATGCACACAGCAAATGTGGCTACGCTACTCATTGTCACTGTGCAAACAACATCACCATTGCTGTACGACGCAAAGGTACCTAACGTCAGTCCACACAGGCATAGACCAAGCAGGATGGATGCCTTCAACTCATGCCTTTGATAATGCTTAGAGAGGGTGAAGACCAGAAGAATGATACACAGGGCTAGGAGGCATCCCACGGCCAACTCAAACATGATCCAAGATTGTTTGTCATCTTCTACATCTTCAAGACCTTCATCTCCCGGCAGATGCCCAACAGTGTTCCGTATAGGAAGATAAACCAACCACACCACACAGGCGGCAAGAATGTAGCACAATGCATAGCGGAAGCGCCTACGGATCTGGGAGAAAGAGTTAATCTGAAATTGCTCCTCGATGATGCTAGAGTCAAACTTTGGATTCCACCAGCTGCCCGAGGCTCGCTCAAAGAGTTTGGGACAGAGACTCCTTTTCCTGCTACTGTTCTCTGAACTGCGCCGTCGAAGGGTAACCTCCACTGGAGTTTCGTCAGCATTCGGGTTGAAATGAACTTCGATGTCACTTGCATTGCCTGCCATTTTGGATGAGCTGGGAAGAATTCACTTCAGAACCATTTCATAACTGTGGGTAAAACAACGCGAGACGGGATTGTTAAAGTTTATGGCAACAGGACTGGGGGGGGGGGGGATTGAGAAAAGTATCCACAGGTCACTGGTAGATAGGCCATGTGCCCCTCTTTTCGCGACCCTGGATCTTCCCCTGAGTGTACTATTGGAAACATTTACTTGTCTTCAATAATTCAATCCATCAATAAATTACCCCCCCCCCCCCACTGATAAATCCAGGACTTAAATTATTTTCTATTTCTAAGGGTAAGGCAATTTTCCAGTGCTAGAGGGCACTTCTTTTAGGAAATTAAAGTGTCTATGGTGGTCAGATCACCAAGGACCAAGACCAGGAGCAAACAGAGGCAATTAAATTGCCTCTGTCTGCCAGAAAATTGTACAATAAATTAGCAGCCCCAAAGTTTACAATAAACCAAAAGTCAAAAACCAAAACCAAAAATAATGAAACAAAATAATGAAAAGAAACAAAATAATGAAATAAAACAAACCAAATTTATTAACGAAAGAAAATAAAGCAGAAATAAAATACATGTTAAAGAACAAATAACAAAACCAACTGAGGCAAACCAAACAAAGATAAAATGTAAAAATAAAGTTGGAAAATTCCCAGACTGGAATTCCTCAGGGAGATATATGAAACGGCGTTCGGTTTACAAATTCTCATTCAGAAGGGCATTTCAATTGTCCAGTAATAACCTGCCTTTTAAACATATACAAATATACATGACAGATTATCAGATTAGGAACAAAAATGTCATGGGTATTTTAATTGTAACCAAACACCAAACCAACCTCTTCAAATGTTTCCATGAAGTTAATTTAATCAGATACTGATGGAATATTCTGTTCATTTCATTAGATTAGTTTAGCCATGAATATGATATCACAAAATGAAATCTGACACGGCGCAAGATCCCTGGAGATTTGAACACTTTGAAAAATTATGATAAAAAACATTTATGAATAGTGATAGTACGGTAGACTTTGAGAAAGGGGTGGGGGGGAGTTGTTGAACCTTTTCCTTACTCAAGATTAAAATCTTCCGGTAAAGTTGTTTGCCACTTCAAAGTGACAAGTCCTTTGCAATTCCCACTCATACTTGGCAAATATATTGCACTATCGTAATCCAAACTCATACTAGCTTATTTATGGACATGTCTCTGAGGTTTAAAGGGAAGATACAACATTGACAATGTTGGCAAAACTGCTTCTATGAGTATGCTTACTCTCTTTGAATCAAGATATACATTGAAGGGAAGGTACAACATTGGTAATGTTGGCAAAACTGCTTCTATGAGTATGCTTACTCTCTTTGAATCAAGATATACATTGAAGGGAAGGTACAACATTGGTGATGTTGGCAAAACTGCTTCTATGAGTATGCTTACTCTCTTTGAATCAATATATACATTGAAGGGAAGGTACAACATTGGTAATGTTGGCAAAACTGCTTCTATGAGTGTGCTTACTCTCTTTGAATCAAGATATACATAAGGGAAGGTATAACATTGGTAATGTTGGCAAAACTGCTTTTATGAGTATGCTTACTCTCTTTAAATCAAGATATACATTGAAGGGAAGGTACAACATTGGTAATGTTGGCAAAACTGCTTCTATGAGTATGCTTACTCTCTTTGAATCAAGATATACATTGAAGGAAAGGTACAACATTGGTAATGTTGGCAAAACTGCTTCTATGAGTATGCTTACTCTCTTTGAATCAAGATATACATTGAAGGGAAGGTACAACATTGGTAATGTTGGCAAAACTGCTTCTATGAGTGTGCTTACTCTCTTTGAATCAAGATATAATAAGGGAAGGTACAACATTGGTAATGTTGGCAAAACTGCTTTTATGAGTGTGCTTACTCTCTTTGAATCAAGATATACATTGAAGGGAAGGTACAACATTGGTAATGTTGGCAAAACTGCTTCTATGAGTATGCTTACTCTCTTTGAATCAAGATATACATTAAAGGGAAGGTACAACATTGGTAATGTTGGCAAAACTGCTTCTATGAGTATGCTTACTCTCTTTGAATCAAGATATACATTGAAGGGAAGGTACAACATTGATAATGTTGGCAAAACTGCTTCTATGAGTATGCTTACTCTCTTATTAAAGGGAAGGTACAACATTGATAATGTTGGCAAAACTGCTTAGAGTATGCTTACTTTCTTTGAATCAAGATATACATTAAAGGGAAGGTACAACATTGATAATGTTGGCCAAACTGCTGATATGGTTATGCTTAACTCTCTTAAATTCATGAATAGGTTAAAGGTGATGTATCACAGTATTACATTAAAAAAATACTTGGTGTAAAGTTGATGATGGTATTGAAATCTTTCTGTCTGAGGTGCGATCACTTTTAAGAAATTATGTCAAATCTGATTCACCAATTATGCACATATCTGAATTTTGTTACCAATTTCGTGTTCGCCAATCAAAATTATCTGAATGTATTTTAAATATTTTCTTGTAAACGACAAAATAATGAGTTGAAACTTTCACAGGTTAGTGTTTCTCTATTTAGATGAATTGGGATGTCACACTGGCAAGGTCCTCATTGGTATCCATATAGAGTAAGGTTGGGAGTTTACCTCAGTCGGCAAATGAAGCATCAAAGGTACTAGAACAAGGGTTGGTCCAGAATAAATTTTCAGTCGGCAAACCTAGAGCTATGGGTTTGCTGATACAGAATGTATCGTGTTTCTAAGCACTGAAGATCTGCCAGAGTTGTTTGTAATCAGTTGTTTTTACTTTGTAATACAATACATTGTATTTTACTCACGGAAAGAACTGCAGTTTTGGGTGGCACTTCATCTTGTCTTTGTGGTGATTTTTCTTTTATTTTTGGGGTAATGTCAGTCGGCAAATTGGCTTCCACACCCGAACAAAGAAAATGCCTTGTGTATGTATGTATGTACACCTGTACATGCACATTTATTGTGCAGTGCATTATCATACTATTTATAACTACTTACAATTGGTTAAAATACACGTATCAAAAAGGTAGAGAAATATTTTACATGAAGACAACATGCCTGGATGTGATTTCAATATTTTGATTCAGTCTGTTTTTATTCCACTTCTTTCTAGTTGTTAGTTTTTTAATCAAAAAGAGGGACTTTAACCTGTGGGTCCAGTGAACAAAAGTTAACCTTGTCCATTGAGATTATTCTGTGCTGGAGACAATTGGCTTTTTTCTAGTAACTGATGTAGGTGCAGCATTGAACATTTATAAATAACAATCTTATACAGTGATATATGTATTCACTTATAATACATTGTATTTGTGGTTTTCCATCACATACAAATGGAATTTGTACTTTCAATCTCACGTCAACACAATTTTGGATTGACAATTTTAAAGGGAAATATATTGGTAAACCTTCTATTCACTTCATGTGAAAGGTTAATAATAATAATAATAACAATAATAATAATGTGTGGATTTATATAGCGCACGTATCCACCAACTAAGTGGTGCTCAAGGCGCATTATATTATTATCCCTGCTCATAAGGCTCATAAGGCTCATAAGGCTCATAAGGCTCATAAATCATTCCTGAAACCATCTCAGCTCCCTGGGGAGTATACAGCTCAATTGCTGCCATTTCTAGCGCATATAGAGCAAACCAACTCTGCCTTCACAGGTACCCATTTAACCCCTGGGTGGAGAGAAGCAATTATGATTAAGTGTCTTGCTCAAGGACACAAGTGTCACGGCCGTGATTCGAATCCACATTATGTTGCTAACACCAGAACTTGAATCCGGTAAGCTAGACCGCTCGGCCACGACACCCCATATGTACCGTAGTAAATACATATAGTGCCTGTACTGTACATAATGTACACTGTGTACAAGAAAATAGTGAACACACTTTCAGAAATGTTGATTGATTTAACTTCATATTCATTTTAACATACATGTAGTATGAACAAATTATAGTACAGTTTGTCATCAAAGTTCATACTTGGAGAATAATTTGACATTTCTTCAAAACAAAAGCTTCTTAGTCAGAGAGATTTCAAGAGAGGTTTGATTCCATCATCAACCTTACACTAATGTACGTTTCATGTCAAACTATGATTTATGCTTCTTTATTTTTACAATTCCTTTATTAGAATGCCAAAGGTATACAATGTCTTTATTTTTTTATCAATACAAATTTGAATTGAAATTTTGATCAAACAAAATACATGCAGTTAGGAAGAACAAAAATGCGTATAAAATTATGCGCAATACACAAGGTCATGGTTCATCTTTGTATACATGCTACCAGCATGGAGTTACACCATGGAAAACTATTAAGGAGATCTATATTTAGAATTGAAACCCATTGTTGAATGACCCTATGTCTGCAACATGTACATGTAGATGGTATTTTGTAATGTACACCAAGTACAAGAACACACATGTATTATCTATGATTGTAGTATATAGCAGTTGTAATCCATCTAGCCTGGTACTTGGTTTAGATTTTAAAAAACACGCCAGCCAAGTAACTAATCATCCCTAACACTCTTACCACAATGGTGTCAAACACTGCTCCTTTAGTTTAAGTTGCTTAAAATAGCAGTTTGTACTACATTCCATTGCAACACTGCACACATGCATTATTTCTCTCTTTCTGCTATGTCATGAATGAGTGAGTGTGCTATGGACTTGCCCATTGGAGTGATCAGAATTCTTGAATTATTCTATTATTAGCATTATTCACAGAACTGATTTCCATACATAAACTGAACGAAATACATTGTACTTAAAATCAGCAAAGCATGGCCAGTGTCTCCATGAAATCTACCAATATGGGTCACTAAGCGTACATCAAAATATATGGATGAAGATTGAAGATTGGACTAACAGATCTTGAAATACTGGTCAATTCCGGCAATTTGAGAGACCAAAATAACTTCAGAGATTTACATGTACATGTACATGTACACTGTACATGTATGTGCATAATATATGTACATGAAGCACAGGATGTCATGTTTTCATTGGATAATAATCTTGGCCTTGTTGCCCCCTCAAGTACATCACCTTTTGTTTTACCTACAATTTCAGGAAATTGTTTTCATTGGAATATTGATAATTTCCTTTTAGAAAGGAAAACAAATACATACTTTGACATGATATATCTTTCACAAAACAGTTGTTATTTTTAACAGTAGAAAAAACTGCCAAAAATGAATTTATTACAAGACTAACCATAAATTAGTTTCTGTGTATGTATTTACTGTTAAAGCATATATTTCTGCTGAGTATGTTTGTGAAATGTGTCATTTTAGAGTTGTTTGTTTTCACTTCAAGTAAAATAGCAATGTTCAGATGAAAAATAAAGTTTCTGGAAATTGCGTCAATACAATGTACATCTTTAAAAACATTTGCACAGACATTCTGACATTCTAATGGAAGCTCCCTTCACTCAGAAAAAGTGTCCTTGCCCTTACAAGAATAACATCCCAGGCCTGATGTACATGTACATGTACATGTATATGTCGTGTATGCAATTTTGTGAAATTATTTTGTTTAATAATGCATGACTCATTTTTGTTCTTGATAATATTGATCAATTCTTGGCAATTTAGTTTTATCTTACAATTTGTCTTTTCTTTAAATATTAATGAGGAAAACAACTACTTCAAAATGACATATTTCACAAAATATTCATAAAGGAATTGCTTTACAGTAATTAAGAGAAAACCCTGAAAATGGTAAGCCAGGGTCCAACCGCCCAAATTGCATAATTTGTTTTTGCAAATTTGACTGGTAACCAAAGAAATCTGCTAAGCAAAACTTTCTGTTAAGCAATTTTTACTCAGAGTTACCATGTAGAGCTAGTTTTTTTTTCTACATATCGAGCAATTTACAGAGAGATTATCCAGCCACGTAGGAGAGAATTATCAGATATCTTTATCATCATCGATTTTGGTAAAACTGTACATGTATGAAATTGTCCCCATGTCATGAATTTATTTGGACACTTATTTTACTAAAGTATATTTAGACAAATACTTTGTGGATAATAGTAATTTTCCAATCCAAAACAGCTTGCTGGAAATAGCCAGTCACATAGTAAAAAAGGGGAAAAAAAGGAAAAAAACCACTGGAGAAAAGCATCAAGATTTAAGGCGAACTAGTCGCTGCATCCCGCGTTGCCTCAGACCCACGCATCGGCATTTTTAGTTTTCTCTTTTTTGAGGGGTATAAAACAATGTCCAATTACAGCCAAAATTGCTGGATCGATTGCAATTCTGCTGTGCTGTGTTTTAAACAACTTTTTCACATAGGGATATGAACGTTTGCCTGATTTGTAAGGCCTCTCTTAGGCCACCATATTTTGTGTATTGGAATTTTGGTCTGGTTCCAATAACCGCGTACACATATCTACATGTATCACGTCTTTCACTGCTTGGCAAACAAAAAATGTGCCACCGTACCGATTTTGAAGCCGACCTATGACCAGAAACCAGAGACTTACAGTCAATATCCATACTTGTGCAATGTTGTTAGTTATTAACATTCATTCATTCATTCATATAACCATTTGCACTCAAATGATCTTGAGGAAATTTGAGACTTTACACGATATATAATGGTCATGTTCTGGTGCCACAGAAATTGTCAATAATCTCCATCTAAACTTTGTAAAAGCCCCTTAAGTTTTTGGCAAATTTTACCAACATTTTAATGATCAAAACCCAATCAGACAATAATTATTTCACAATATTAAGTATCGTACATTAAAGGGGCAGTATCGTCACGATCAACATGGCATGGAATCGGAATGCTTGTTTTAGATTAACAATAACAATAACAATAACAATAACAATAACAATAACAATAACAATAACAATAACAATAACAATAACAATAACAATAACAATGTGTGGACTTATATAGCGCATGTATCCACCAACTGAGTGGTGCTCAAGGCACATTATATCATTACCCCTGCTCATAAGGCTCATAAGGCTAATACATCATTCCTGAAACCATCTCAGCTCCCTGGGGAGTATACAGCTCAATTGCTGCCATTACAGCGCATATAGGGCTAATCAACCAACTCTGCCCTCACAGGTACCCATTTAACCCCTGGGTGGAGAGAAGCAATTATGGTTAAGTGTCTTGCTCAAGGACACAAGTGTCACGGCCGGGATTCGAACCCACATTCTGCTGCTAACACCAGAACTTGAGTCCGGTAAGCTAGACCGCTCGGCCACGACACATACACTGTATATTACGTTGCTGCTGCCATCGATTCCATGCCCTGTCGAAAGTCTGCTCTGATCATGACGATACTGCCCCTTTAAACCAATAAAGTAATTGCATTGTAAAACCAAACTTTATTAATTTAAGATTACATGTACGTAGATTTACCAGACATCTGTATATTGTTGTTGGAATACAATGTCCGTTTCTTACTCTATGTATTTTAATGTTGAGGTTTGATCGATCTAACAAAAATCAAAGTCTCTCAAAATCTGGTCCGAAAGTCGAACAAGCTGGTCAAAAAAAGAAAGAAATTGGGCACAGTGTCCCCTAATGTGACACACTTTTTACAATTGTACCACTACCATACAAAAAAAGTTCAACCAGAACATAGGTTGAACAGTTTATAAAATGTGATTCTTCAGAATGCGGGAATTTGTTCTTCCATGTAAGCTTGGGCGATAACAGTATAACACGATTAATATCGATTATCGCAATACCTTTTTTTTAAAATTCTATTACGATATCGACAAATTTTCGAGATATCGGCAAATCGCAATTTAAAAAATATATCGTGATGAAAAAAATATATCGCAATTAAAACAAAAATCGTGATTGTGAGTCAATTCAGAAATTCCGTGGAAACAAAATTAGACCAGTCTTTTCAGCTTTCGGAAGTGAGAAACAAAAGCGAACTACTTCAGTGGTAAGCTGACTGTTTGATCAGAGAGGAGTTTTCCCACAGGGCGTTGTTTCTCTTAATCCACTGCCACTCAAAGAAAACTATTCAGAAAGATTAAGTGTGTTATCAGATTGAACAATGTGTAGAAAAGGTTTACGTCTCACTTTCTAGCCATGGTGGTCTCTGATGCTCTGATTAAATTGCTATATTATATTGGTATAGTGGCTGGATGTCTACATGTAATAGATCAGGCTTGGGCAGTTTTCAGTTTTTTGGCTTTACCGCCAGGGGAAAAAACATGGTTTCCGGTTTTACCATGATTTCTTTGTTGGAAGAACAGAAAAATAATTAAAAGGTCCTTATATAACATGTTACTGATGTTTTTCACCGCATAATCAGAGGGTAATACAAAACTACTATTATTTATTCCACTGGTTATTCATTTGGATGAAAGAGATTTTTCTAAATGTTTGATGTTACGAAACATAAACCAGGGTTTGACCTAAACTGTAGTCCGCTGGCCTACAGCCACATTGCCAGTTAAAATGGCAGCAGACGGGTCAAAACGCCTTTCAAAGTAGTCCAGTGGGCTTGTCAACAAAATCCTAAAGACTGTACTAAATCCTTGTTATTTTTACTTTATATTTGCAAATCTTATTCCCCTGATCCATAATTTCATGATTTTTTAAATATACTTGCATCGGGAATTTCAGCTCATAAAGGTTTGGACAGGAAAAAGGGGAATTCTCCACAAGAACGCAATACATAGCCTTCATATATATACGTAGACACAAACCACGTGTGAGCTGATGGGTCGTGGTTGAGGATCATGTGCCTGTTTCTGCGCGTCGTGATTGGATAGATTTGCATAGTAGTAAATTTATATTGTTCTTCTTGCTCGATTCGTTCTTATTGTTCGATTGCTCATATACATATACCTGTACATGTATGTTCATTATAATTTTTTCGATAATATCGCGATTATTATTTTTTTTCACGAATGAGTGCTTTAGAGCCGATAATAACAGGGATGTACCCATCTACAAGTGTCACAATAAATTGCCAGTGCTTACCTGAGCTGAGAGACACGTGCAATCGCGCAGTTCACAAGTGCACCATGGCCATTGGCAAATTCATTTGCATAATAATTATGTGGGACGGTTACTGTGTCGTGCGTCCCAATCAAATCATCATAAATAAATAAATATATAAATATAAATATATATATATATAAATATAAATAAATATATAAATATAAATAAACTTCACAATTTTTCCTGGCAGTGACAATACCAGACCTATAATACTTCACAAAATATGTATGTTTTCTACATCTGTAAATATAATTATACATGATTGTAATTATATTGCAATTCATTGTTATTGTTTTATAATTTACACTCCATAAAAATACAACAAAAGAATTCCCCTCCTGCCTGGCATGTGCCGACAAAAAAAATTTACCCTTTGACATAATGGTACATTCCTTTTGCGTTGCGCAAGCAAGATGGCGGCCAAATACTAACACGTTACTGCAGCGAAGAAAATCATTTTTATTGCTAATTAAAACCACATTTTCAAAAACTGAAACTCTTTATGTATGCCACTGTCTCTTATAAACATATTTATAACTTTATTTTTGAGTTTTCAGTGCATTTAGAACGTGTTGTCGTTAGTTGTTGTGAGTTGTGAGTTGTCGGTTTTTAGTAGGACCACAATTCTATTGTACTTTGTTAAACAAATTTGCCAATGTCCATTGTGCACACGAGAATACATACACACGGTACCCGTGTTTATCGGCTCTAAAGCAATCATGTGTGAATAAAAAAATCGCGATATTATCAAAAATCGCGATATGTTTGACAATTATATCGATATCACCCAAACTTACTTCCATGTAGATTGATTTTCAAGATGTTTTCTTATCTTTCTGACAGTTTTAAAATGGGTTCGCCGAGCTATGTATTTTATGAGGAAATTGATAAAAAGCTAGTAAACACCTCAGTGATTGTTTGTAAATTTGGAGAAACTTTAAAAGATTGCTGAGAAAGCCCACTAGAGGATAAAATGTATTTATTGAAGGGGGAGGGGAAGGGATAGGGGAAGGGGAAGTGCCAAATTACTAATACGTGTACTAGGGAGTATGGGGTAAATGTGCCATCAAATATAGCGTCATCATTTTGTGATTCATTCGTCTGCGCTTGTGTGAATCAAAAAAATGTAAATTTATTCCTTACTTTACAAGTCCGAACGCAGAACGTACTCCCAAAAATTGAAAAAGCTTACCAATTTATTTAAAGTTCAAAAGGTTTCATCTCACTCGCTCATAATCAAAATCAGCAATTAACTCAGTTACTGGCAGGCTTGGTTCAATCATATCAAACAGTCAGTCCTTGATCCTTGATTGATTGAAGATGAATCGTTGGAGGACAAGATCAGTTCCGTGTTCCCCAGAGCTGGACCAGACGTTACGGCCAGATGTCCCGCTACACTCAACTCTATCACACGGTTGAGACAAACGTTACCGCTAGCAATCATACGGTGTGGGTTATTATAGGAGACAAGACACCGTTCGCATGTCCCGTCTTGCTGCGACTTTCCAACTGCACCTCCAGCTAGCTCTACAGCAAAGGATGAAGAGGCTTGTCATTGGCGATTCTTTACATCCATTCTGCAACGAAATACATAAGGAGGGCTACCTAACCTCATCGATGATCACCGGTACGATACCATTATTATGCGCTACAGTGTACATGTACTATGTACATGTACAGACAGTACGTGCGTTGGCGGCGCTGATGTGGCTGCGGACTGACGATATTACAAATAGAGGGCGCTGTTACTACATAATAGCGCAAGTTTATGCGCACACAAAAATAAACACTAAATGCAATTTAATACTCATTTTTACGCCTCATTGGGCTAATCTAATTTTACTTCAAATAAAGAAATGAACAACAGTACGATTCCAATCTTTCCGCTATATTTGGAATTGTATTATGCCCGACTGCTGCAAACTGGGAAAGCGAATATTATACATATGTACATGTTTGCAGCGGCGTAGCCACGGGGGAGCTGGGGAAGACACGTCCCCCCACGAAAAAGTCCTGGCTACGCCGCTGCATGTTTGTATATCGTCCATTTTGCCTTTGAGAAAGAACCTGCTAGGTTCGAAACGCAAGGACATTAACTACTATTTTGCATTTATACTATACTGGTCTTTAAGCCGGTTGTTAAGCAGTTTGCAACAGCTAATTCTCTATTTATATTAGACCATGATTCGTGGGACATTCGTGCATATAGGCCTAATTATGTTCATTTAGAGTATAATCTGCTTTAAAGGGATGTGTCAAACGCAATTGATTATTACCCGAAAAATAAATAAGAAATAATTATCAAAAAGCTTACCGCGGTACTTGGTTTTGAGATGGTTAAGTCTATACCAAACATCTTGAGAATTAAGAACTTCTATTCTGTTTAATAATAATGTTATTTATAAAATTAAAATAAAATAAAAAATAAAATCTGATGATCCATTACCACATTAGCCTGAATTAAAGATGTAACGCCCGTATTTGGCAGAAGTAACAAAATCATGGAAAATGGACAAAGCCCCCTGAACCTCCTGTATGTTTAATTTTGAAGGATTTACAGACTCTACATCCCCACAAACAAGAAACTAGAGGTTAGGGCACAATACAGGCCACTTCTTTCTTTCCTTTGTGGTTATTTCTCTTCTTTCAAGAAAATGTTGAGGCAAAGGGAGGCAAAGGCTTGCATATTTTTTTTATCTGATTGTAAGGGACCATGGTTTATTGAATGACACAATTAAAAGGGGCCGCCAACGTACAAAGAACCATACAAATATGCCAAATAGATTTCCAATGGGTTTCAGAAATAAAAATATTATATATAAAAATGTGGAAGATTTCTTGGGCCACCTTGGATAACAGGGACAAGATACAAAATTGAACTTACTAACACATAATAAAAAATAAAAACCAATCGAATTTAATACAGTGTAATGCTCGTTGTTAATTTAATAATACTCATAAAACCACCAGCCAGTAAATTAATTACATAACGGCAGAATTAACACAATACCAATGAATAAGAATATCTCTGCAAAAACTGTAGTGTTAAAAACATACATACACCAGTGGTGATTATATCGGACAACTCACACAATATAAACACCATGAAAGAATAAAGTTAACACCGCTGGTGTTATTTTAACACCACAGTTTTTGCTGGGTAAGTAATATCGCTATTTAGTTAAAACTACATCTGATTAAAAACAAAATGTGTTTAGCTAACGACAACGTGTTAGTCTAATTATTCCAAAGCTTGTTACAAAATAAAATTGGTCTCAACTCTTTAAAATACCTTGAGCTACTTCATTTAAATTATATATATAATGTATTTATATTGGACAAGCAACATTCATGCAATGTACAGCATGGGGAATAATGTTTTAAATGCATTTGGATTAGTAGTCAAAAATTCCCTGCAATTTACAACTCTTTCAGAACTAAACATTAATTAAAAATAAATAAAAAAGTATTCACATTTTAAAGTTCTTTTAAAAGCCAGTATACACTGTTGGTAAAATGTCTAAAATATATCCACGCTTTATAAGAATCAAGAGATATGTATAAAAACCAACCTTTTAATTCAGCTTATTTTCATGTTTTGTTAACAAGAAAACAGTGAAAATGCATAAAGATTTTTTTGTTTTCCTTTCAATTTGGAATTTATGTCTCGCAAGGACACAAATTCATTTTGTTAATTGTACTAACATGATAGCACTTGAGACGGAAATATCTCAAGAGATGTTTGATTCCACCATCATATTTACACCAAGTTTCAGGTACATCAGTGATCATTCATATTTTTCGAAAATACCAATAGTGTATAGGGGCTTAAACTGATTATAAAGTGCAATAAATCTTCACAGTCGTCACTGGCAATTTTGAATCGTGAAAATCTTGAAATATTTTGGGAGCAAACTTTTTATAACGAAAGGAATCAACATTTGCCATGTGGTAGCCATTTTGTTTTTGTTGACATACAAGGCTACGGGAATCATAGTGAGGTTAATGTTCAGAATAGACTGGTACCTATGATGTGTTGAACCACTTCATATACAATCCTTACATGCAGTTAGGATACTTGACGGTGAGGGCCGCTGTGTGAAAAAACTTTAAAAACTACTGTTGATTGATAATACTGGCCACCTTTAACGGCGAAAAACAAAACCACATGCAAATGGCTTTATGATGATGTCAAGATTTTTAAATGCCTATTTACACTTTCCAATATATATTCAGGAAAATTCACATAGCCATTAAGTAGTTTTAAGCATAAACTGATCAAAATGTTTGGCTCTCTGTGTCCAACTTCGTTAGGATCAAGGGAATATTTTTTATGCAAACATGTTTTGCTGCCCAGTAATGCAAAATCAGCTGTTGAAGTTCTATTAGCATAAATACAAGCGAGGTTGCTTATAATAACTGGGATGTTCTTTCAAAATGTACTTATTTTGCAGATATTTATTATTAGCAACATAATAAAATTAATGGTTTTTGTTTATAAGGGATGGTACAACATTGGTAATTACCAAATGACTGAATAATTATCTAAAAGATTTCTTGGTGTAAATTTGGTAAAAGTATCAATCATGATGATGAGAAGTTATTCAGACTGAAGTGCTTTCATCTTAGAGTAAAAAGGGAATCATTATATTTTTAGTTTTCTGATACATTTCTTGAAATGAACTATTAAATACCATTGTTGTACCTTACTTTAAAAAAAAGTCTAACTAAATGAGTGACAACTTCAGCACATACGTGGCAACTCCCATCTTAAAATCCAAACATTTTATACACCATTGCACATTTCATATTTCAGAAAAATCAATTCACACTAAATTTTTTTTTTTTAAACTGCTTATAATAAAATGCAACTCCTTCCTACAATATTAAACAAGAACAGATGATGGTGACTGGGCTTTTTTTTTTTTGGGGGGGGGGTTTAAAAGCAACATCTTTGGTTAAAAATTGTGCCACTGGTTTTCAGTCAGAATAATTTGTGTGTAGTATTTATAAAGTGAATGAATACATTTCAAAATCCAAAACCCTTAAACTGATTTGAGATTTTGACTTCTTCACACACCATTTAGATGGATAACATCAAAGCTTAAAGTAATTAAACGCTTGAATAAACATTCAATAAAACCATTTTAAACTATATTGAACATCTTAAGGGTAAACTCATATAACTAAAGTTACAGATCGAACCTTGACGTGCAATTATTCTGTGGTTGGGAAACATCACTAGATTAAATATTTAGTTGATTGGAAATTCAATTAAAAACACTTAAAAATTCAAAAGTAATTCCATAATTAAAATAAATCTTATTTTCCTGATACATTTGATGTGGCTTCCCTTATTTCACTGACCAAATTGATTTCCTAAAAAATGTGTGATGGCTAATACCGACTGTCACACATCCTTAAAACTGTTGCAAATCCTTCTCAAAAGCATGCTGTGGACTAAAACATGATAATATATACAGACAATGAATCATTAATACTATGTACAAGCATCCAACAGCAGCACACTGGCAAAAACATTGTTTAAAATGCTCACAAACCACTGACCCTATATTCTGCGATTAAACCAATGAACATATGCATCTAAAAAGAGTGCAAGCTTACAGATACACCACAACACCAAATATCTACAATTGGAGAAAGCATGGGATAGACAAAGTGAAAACCACATAGATAAACAGGCAAACAGAGAGATATTGACCTTATGCATATGATGCCATATAAACTAAAGTGCACCCTCGCTCAGAGGACAAACCGAGACAACTTTGTATTGGCTCACCTATGCACAACTCAATCAAATTACAACCCATTAAGGGTACATTTTTGGAAGGCTGGCTCATATTTCACTCAATTCAGAAGCAGATTGTGATGCCTAAATCTGAGATTTGTGTAAATGATTCGCAAAAGTTGAACACACTTTCGACTTTTTAACATGACTGCGAAGCAAATCGTAAATGTCAAAAGCCAAAACTCTGGGTGAATGATTCATAGAATTTGAACCCATTTGAACTTATGCAAATCTTTTGCAGCAAACTGCTGACATAAACATTGCTTTTTATTCGCATTCAAGCATGAACCTGCCATCAGATGAGGCAAGTATTGTGTAGTTTGAGCATACTGAATTTTCACAGTTACAATGGAATTCATTAACATCACAACAAATGAAAGCAGATAATCATATGGATCTAGAGAAGCCATTTTTTCTCCATGCACAATAACCTTTTTTCTTTCCTGTACGGCTATCAATCTTATTCTATTTCCAACAGACAGCAATTTCATGTACCAATCGGATAATAAGTTCAATGTCTCACAGAGCATGAACAAACGTCTTTCTTTTAGCATTCGACCATTTTGAGCATTTTTCACATCTCACTATGAAGAACTACGTATTTCATACCTTACAACTTTAGAATATCAATTGCAGTTGATGCTAATGCAATAAACACTGTTGCACCGGCAGATGGGACCTATCCCATAGGGTCTGTTGGTTGGGAATTGGCCATTAAATTTTTTGAAAATTTCCCCACAACTTCAACTTGTTGAAGCTAAACTTGGGTTTTAAAACACATTCTGTTTCGGCTTTTTTGCCCCTAAAAACACAGATTCCGGTGTGGCTCATCAAAACAATGTTGATCTTGGCCTTAGCATGTTTTCTCCACGCGACAGTATGCACAGGCGCAGGTGAGTTCGTAATGTCGTTACGTAGCTTTGTACAGAGAGATTGTGCTTTGCATACCCATATGGAAGACAGTGTACAAATAGCAAGTTATCTCCTCTGTGCACAACACTGCCCTCTAGTGGTGAACACGGAGGAAACCGGGAGTGTTTGGTTTTTTGTGTGTTTGTAGAAAATTCCAAGAGCCTTCAATTCCAACTGCAAATGATATTTGGCCTAACAGACATATTTAGGTAGCCTTGCCGAAATTATGCACAAGAAAAACTGTGTAGGCCAGCATGCCAATTATAAGGTGCTAATAATAAATCTGATTGGTTGATAAAAGGATTTCGATTAGTGGCTGCTGATTGGCCAATTGCATACACACATCAAAATCGTATGCTCTGCTCCCTCTCGGAACGTGCACAGAAACTATAAATTGCGCCCTCACGGAGCAGAATCTAAGCCCTCACTTGTTCTTGGATTGAACACAAAGATTGTGTCGACTTGGCAGTCAGTGCATATTCACTCTGTTACCCCGGCAACCTGCCAGACAATGAGATGACTCCTCTCATTCCTTGCTACACGTGATGAGTTCGTTAGTTCATCACCATAGTTATTACTGGTTGCATTTTCCTCTTCGTCATCACCATCACTATCACCTAACAAAAAATGAGAAACAAAATTTTAAATGGAGCAGGGGGTAAGTGCAGTGAGTTTTCGATATCCAGTCTTTGATAGTATTCAATACTGAGTCTCTGACAGCGAGTCTGTGACAGCGAGTCTGTGACATAGTCTCTGACAGCGAGTCTCTGACAGCGAGTCTCTGACAGCGAGTCTCTGACAGCGAGTCTCTGACAGCGAGTCTCTGACAGCGAGTCTCTGACAGAGAGTCTCTGACAGAGAGTCTCTGACAGCGAGTCTCTGACAGCGAGTCTCTGACAGCGAGTCTCTGACAGAGAGTCTCTGACAGAGAGTCTCTGACAGAGAGTCTCTGACAGAGAGTCTCTGACAGCGAGTCTGTGACAGCGAGTCTTCAATAGTGAGTCTTCAATAGTGAGTCATTATGGATAACTGACCAGCCCTGAAATCAATGTAGCCCTCTCCTCCGCTCATCACCAGCATATTCTTAGCAGCTGCCTTCTCCATTGGACTTTTGCCTGGGGCTGTGTCTAGTGTCGAACCCGAGCTTGTTGTGGTGATACTCCCTGCAGTGCCTGGATGCAAGCAAGGAAGTAAAAAATATCATATGTCAAAATAACTGTATGAGGTAAGATACATGGTGAAAAGAAAGTGAAATATAACACTTTTGTTTTTCTTTTTTTTGTTGAAATAATACAAATACAGAAGTGGTTTCATATTCCACTATAACATAAAAGTACATAAACATTGTATGGTGTCGGTACAATATGGTTCCATCCCAAAACATTATATATGCAACTGAACTTATATTTGCATAGATTCTCTTGAAGACAATCAAAGTATACCGATCGAGTTTCTCATCACCGGTTCTTCTCAGAACCAACAATTATTACAACTCCTAAGGTATTGGTGCTACCACAAACTATACTCCAACTATACTCTATATAAAACTTCTAATCCTTGTTAAAACAATTGAGTTGTGCAACAATGTTGTATCTATTACCATAGATTTTGTTTTCGCTGAATCAAGTATACAACGGACAATGGCATTTTGTACACATACACAATGCCCTAGACTCAGAGACTGGTTGCATTTTCACCACAAGTAGGCTACATTGTGCATGGTACAAATATATAAGCTTGCTGTTTATTTACCTGGAATGGCTACAAAGAATTTGACAGCATCCCTGTGTCCGTGGAAGGACAGCTGGGCCTGAGTGATACTACAGAATGGTATGACGTTCCCTGGTCGGACATTATCTGACTTGCTATCTGAGTAGACCCTGATGACAGCCCCCGGGCGGCTGCCTCCAGCTGGTGTCGGCTTGGTTGCTGTCATGAGGAGCAATGTTCATCCATTGATTTTGGTCATTAGGTTTGTATTCATTCATATGCTAACGTTTATAAGATTGCAGCCATTATAAATGTAAAAAAAAAAATTAAATTAAAAAATAACAAAAAGTAACAAAAAATTATTTCTCACTAAAGGAGGTCAGAGCACACTGACCGAAACGTTGAGTTACCCACAGGTTCTTCTCAGAACCACACAACTCGAGAGAAATTATTATATGGTGTTACCGCAAACTACTCTATTTAACAACAAAAAAGTAATTAAAAAAAGAGTTTTAAAAAAAGGAAACAAATAGTAGAAAAGAAATATAAGATTTAAGGCTTTGCATGGTGGAATATCGATATTGTTTCGGTTTGCGATAACACCGTGTGTTTATCTCAACTATCGCGAAGCTGAGGTACTGGTTCTGAAAAGAACCTTATTGCACAACTCGTATCTCAACCTTCGTTAAGTGAGAAAGGTTCAAGGGAGAACCAATGTCGGGCAACTCGTTTTTCTCTACTGTCGCTAAGTGAGAAATATGGTTCAGGGAGAACCATGGGGACTTCATGGGTTAATATGGTTCAGGGAGAACCATGGGGACTTCACGGGTTAATATGGTTCAGGGAGAATCATGGGGACTTCACGGGTTATTCTCAACGTTTCGATTAGCCCGCTCTAATCTTTGTCCTGACGAAGATTAGAGCAGGCTAATCGAAACGTTGAGAATAACCCGTGAAGTCCACATGGTTCTCCCTGAACCATATTAACCCCAGAAAAGAAATAAATAACAATCCAGAATGCAGACTAACATCCCAGTTATAAGTACTGGCCCAGATGTATTTACTCTGAAGTATGGTTACGTACTAACTAATGAATTGACTTACTTTCCGTGAGTGGTATTGAGATGATGACACCATTCCCGGTACCCACCCATAGCCGGTTACAGGCTATCATCAGCGCAGTAATGCGTACAAAGGAGAAACCAAGCTTTCCAGTGCCTGAAATCAAAAAAGTTAAGAATAGCATCTTATTCACAAGAGAATTTTTTTAATTTTTCTTGAAAGTGACAGTAACTCAGACAAAATCTTATTAGGGAAGATTGATGTCATTACTAACTTCAAAGTTTCAAATTACAAATAAAATTTTGTTCCTTTTTCCTGAGCTACCAATTCTTAACCTTACCATTTAAACTACTGAAATTTTCTAAAATTCAATATTTGATGACTTACCGAGCATCTTGCTAACATAAGGTTCAATATCCACATCTTGTAGATGTTGGTATGTGTGTGCGTGATATAAACGCAGTGTACTGTCTAGCCTAATAGATACCCACACACCATCTCCTTGCCAGGCTAACTGACGGACTTGACTCTCTTTCCTTGGATGAGCATCAAATGATCGCTGTCAAAGATAAATTATTTATTTATTTTTATTCAACATTCATAAATGTCCAAGACAGATTAGATGACCTGATTAGACGTGATCACGTGGGGGTCGCATTAACCCTAACCTTCCCAAATCCTGCAAAATCCTCTTTGCTAAAGTGAAGGATTTTGGAGGATTGAGGTTATTAGGCATACTTGCCTTTCCATGGTACATGTACATCTATATTTGTTGTGGTCAGTGCTTGGGTCAGTGGACACTGTTTATTGCTCCATGCATGCAGGGAGGGTCCCTGGCCATGTACATGTATCACAGATTAGAAACACATGTGTGCATACATGTCATATGCTTGCTTTACTACTGAAGGATTTTGGAGGATTCAGGTTATGTGTAAGCAAATGGGCCCAGGGAGTTTCGGGTTAATGGCTGGTAAAAACAGCTGCCTACGCAATAATAACAGACCAGTATGCGCGTTAACATGGGATTAAACCAATCAGACAGTAGAAGTTTGTATTTGTGTCACATGGACTCAAATATAGATTTAGAGTCAGTTTCTTTGAAATTTTGAAAACAAAAGCGAGATGGGGCATTTATGAATGGGAACAACAGTTTGAAGCTCGGTCTTTAACCCTTTCATTACCGATTTGTTTCAACAGGATGTCCCACTGGTTACCGAATTGTTTGCCCAGTCATGCATGAATTCACACATTATTGCACAACAGTATGCATCCATTTACAGGCACTTTTTCTAAACTCGTTTTTCATCATGAAGAATTTGTTGGAGAAAGATACATTCAATGAAATGATTGTTGCTTACGAAATTCCCTTTCATATGATACTAAAGTCATTGGCATTGCATATAAAGTGATCGGGTTATTTACTTTACTTCCCCTGACTTCATTTCACAAACACAGAGAGCATTTTGGTCACATGTGTATGGCGTTCCATAGCACAAATGGCCATTGAAAGGATCGACTTGTATTATGTCTGATTTCTATAAGAGCAACATGTAGGTTGGGCTATACCATTAGAAAGATAAGGAATCAGTCTTTCCAACCATATATAGCATGGGTATTGACTGCGAAGAAGGGAAAAAAATACAGCTGGAGTGGAGTGGCCGAGCGGTCTAGCTTACCGGACTCAAGTTTCTGGTGTTAGCAGCAGAATGTGGGTTCGAATCCCGGTCGTGACACTTGTGTCCTTGAGCAAGACACTTAACCATAATTGCTTATAGGGGCAGAGGCAGTTTAACAACTGCCTTATTCTGGACTAGTTACCCCTCCCAGTCCTATTCGCACCGTGAAGAGACTGGTTATTAACTTGTCTTGTTTCGGTGCGAGGGGCTGGTTTCTTCAGTGTGGAATCGTTGTAACAACTCAATGACTTAGTAGCCCCACCTTGGAGTGTCCATTGGCCTTGTGTGGGGCTAATTGCATTAAAAAAAAAAAAAATTTTTAATTAAATTAAAAAAAACCCAGCTGTTTTAAAAGCTGGTCATGATACTCCCAATTAAGTGCTGTGTGTGTGGTGACCTTGGTCGACTAAAGTCACCAATGGTAAGCAACAGGGGGTATGTGTGTTGTCAACTAAAGTCACCAATGGTAAGCAACAGGGGGTATGTGTGTTGTCAACTAAAGTCACCACTGGTAAGCAACAGGGGGTATGTGTGTTGTAGACTAAAGTCACCAATGGTAAGCAACAGGGGGTATGTGTGTTGTCGACTAAAGTTGCCAATGGTAAGCAACAGGGGGTATGTGTGTTGTAGACTAAAGTCACCAATGGTAAGCAACAGGGTGTATGTGTGTTGTCTAATAAAGTTGCCAATGGTAAGCAACAGGGGGTATGTGTGTTGTAGACTAAAGTCACCAATGGTAAGCAACAGGGGGTATGTGTGTTGTCGACTAAAGTTGCCAATGGTAAGCAACAGGGGGTATGTGTGTTGTAGACTAAAGTCACCAATGGTAAGCAACAGGGGGTATGTGTGTTGTCGACTAAAGTCGCCAATGGTAAGCAACAGGGGGTATGTGTGTTGTCGACTAAAGTCGCCAATGGTAAGCAACAGGGGGTATGTGTGTTGTCGACTAAAGTCACCAATGGTAAGCAACAGGGGGTATGTGTGTTGTCAACTAAAGTCACCAATGGTAAGCAACAGGGGGTATGTGTGTTGTCAACTAAAGTCACCAATGGTAAGCAACAGGGGGTATGTGTGTTGTCGACTAAAGTCACCAATGGTAAGCAACAGGGGGTATGTGTGTTGTCGACTAAAGTCACCAATGGTAAGCAACAGGGGGTATGTGTGTTGTCGACTAAAGTCACCAATGGTAAGCAACAGGGGTATGTGTGTTGTCGACTAAAGTCGCCAATGGTAAGCAACAGGGGTATGTGTGTTGTCGACTAAAGTCGCCAATGGTAAGCAACAGGGGGTATGTGTGTTGTCGACTAAAGTCGCCAATGGTAAGCAACAGGGGGTATGTGTGTTGTCGACTAAAGTTGCCAATGGTAAGCAACAGGGGGTATGTGTGTTGTAGACTAAAGTCACCAATGGTAGTGAAAGGGTTAATGGAATTGCATATCATTGGTAAAATGTCTGTAAATGAATCCATACTTTGTAAGAATCATAATATATGTTGGAAAATCAACCTGTTTCAGCTCATTACTTTGTGTCATTAACGAGAATATTTTGAAAAATGCATTCAGATTCTTATGTGGAAAATTAATTTCTTGTTCTTTTGCAAAAAGAATGACTTAATACTGAAATTTAGAATATGAAATGAAGATAGGAATTTATTAATAAGAATACAAATTTAACATTTGGTTTTTAACACAGGGTAAAGACTTCAGGGTTGGTTGTGGCCACCTTGCTCTTTACACAAGCCACTATATATATGGAGTGCCATGGTCGAGCGGTTTAGTGCATCGGATTTGTGTTCTGATGGCTGAGTCGTCAGAATGTGGGTTCGAATACCACTGGGGTGCTTGTGTGCTTCTCTCCACCCAGGGGTAAATGGGTACCTGTGAGGGCAGAGTTGGTTGTTGTGTTTGATTAGCCCTATGCGTCGAAATGGCAGCAATTGAGCTGTATACTCCCCAGGGAGTTGAGATGGTTTCAGGAATGATTTATACGCCTGAAGAGCAGGGGTAATAATGTAATGCGCCTTGATCTAGTTGCTAGGATATGTGCGCTTTATAAGAATCTTGTATTTTTATTATATAATCCTATTGCTGGTCTTACCTCTACTTTCAATGTCTGTGGATGTATAACATGAATTTTGTTTCTAAGACCACACCAGATTCTATCATACACAAGAACCATACATCGTATTGACTGCTGTGGTCGGCCAAGGTCCAACACATGGTAGTTGTTGGGGTCCCATTGTCCATCTGGGAAGAGGATAGAGAACATATACTGAACAGCAAAAGAAATGCAAGTCCGAGGTCTTGTCAAGTTTTCAAACGGAAGACAAACCATTTTGATTCTAATCACTCATTTAATGAAAAATGCTTTCAATTTGTGAGCTGAAAGTGACTGTTGAAATTGCATTGCAAGATTTTCACATTTACCACAGTCCGCCAAAAGGAGATACCCCCCTCAGTGAAAAGTCAGTCTTTTCAGTAGCGTGTATGTCCACCTTGGGCTTGCACACAGACGGTGCAACGTCGCCTCATAGAGTTCACAAGAGTCTGGAAGAATGCCTGAGGCAAGTGGTTCCACTCAAACACCAATCTCTGTTCCAACTGTGCAACTGTAGTTGGCTGTCTCCCGGCAGCTATCCTACGCCCAATTTCGTCCCAGACATGTTCAGTAGGAGCCATATCTGGGGAAAGTGACGGCCATGGAAGAACGTTGATGTTGTTGTGAGTGAGACACGCCATCGACACCATTGCTGTGTGAGGACGTGCATTGTCCTGTTGGAAGAACTGCAGTTCAGGATGTGCAGCAAACATTGGAACAACATGAGGACGAAGAACATCATCTCTATACACGACAGCAGTTTCACGTTGTCGGAAGACATGAAGCTGTGACCTGTGGTTGTAACTGAACGCTCCCCAGACCATCACACTGTCACCACCCCATCTGTTTGCCTGTATGACACAGCAATCCATGTAACGTTCATTACGTCGACGCCAAACACGTAAATGCCCGTCAGCATGTGAAAGATGGAAGCGAGACTCATCTGAAAAGAAAACTTGGCGCCACTGAGCATGTCGCCAACGTTGATGTTGCCAGGCCCACTGTAAACGTCATTGACGGTGTTGTCGTGTCAATATTGGCCCTACATATGGACGTCGACAGTGGAGTCCTCCATTCCGTCGACGTCTAATGGTATCGGCGGATACTGGTCCTCTTGGTCCCTGAACTAAGGCTGCTGTTCTTGATACTGCTTGAATACGGTTCCTTAGATGAGTGACCCGGATGAACCGATCTTGTGCAGGAGTTGTCAGGAGTTGATCGACCAGAACGTGGACGATCAGCAACGACCCCTGTCAGCCGGTAACGTTGGGCAAGTCGTGTGATGGTGGTGAGATGACATCCAACTTGTCTGGCTACATCGGTTGCAGAGATACCGCCTTGCAACATTCCAAGGGCCACTCCTCTTTGCACAGTCGAAAGTCTTGGCATCGTTTGCGTAAATTGTACACCTTCTAGAGCGAACAACGAATGTTTTTCTGACACAGCCCTTTATAAAGGATGCCTTAGAGTGACAATCCACGTGTTTCACCAACACCTGTCAATGCACGTGCACAATTCATGGTTTAACTTCACTGTGGTTGCGTTTGTGCGAATGTTTAGTATGGACGCCAAACTGTATGACATTACATCACCTGGACTCATTACATCATTTTACCATCATCTTTTCTAACATGCGAATGGTTACTATTCTGAAATTTCGTTTTTTCGGAACTTGCGTTTCTTTTGCTGTTCAGTATATATACATTTGGGGAACAGTGGGTGGTGTATACTTTATTATTTATTTGTATCTAGTGGTTTATTTCTGGTATTGAGTGTCTTGTTTCTTATAAATGCTGGGTATGAAGGGTTACTAAGTTACAAAAGTAATAATGCTTTTGAAAATGTACAAAAATAAAAATAATAATAATCAATAAAAATTGATAGTCTGAAACATTTGTTCTTTATTATCAATTTCATTTTTTGAAGAAAATAAAGTATCCGTGAATTTAAACGTCTTGTTAGATAATACAGGCATATAGAGGGCAGCAAACAATGAACTTTGAACCCAACTGACCTGTTGACCTGTGGAAGACTGCTATTGTGCCATTGGCCAGAGCTGCAAGGACACGGCCTTTGGTGTGCCTACAAATATAAGAAAAGGATATCAAATAGTACATTGGAGCACCAATGAATTCAGGGAGGGGAGGGGATGGAGGTGGGTTCCAAAGGGGGCATTTTCCCCAAATACTTTTTCCAATCAAGAAAAGAAAAACATATATATTGTCGTCATTATCCTGCAGTAAAGTAAAAACTTTTATTCCATAAAATTTAAGATACTTACACTATAGATAAGATAGAATTTTTGAGTTTGATTGAATGCAGACATCTCCTCCATTGAGAGACGGCTGAGTGGATATGCAACCTAAAACGAGACAAAATATACTTAATATGAATCAAGATATACATACTGTACGTATGTATTCATACCAACCTGTTTAAGTTACAACTTCTTTCATTGTCATTAACAAGAAACTAATTCAAATGCATGTGATAACAAGCTTCCAAGGAACAGAAATTTAGTGTACTTTTGTTGTCCCTGACCCGCATAATATTGTTTTGTTTTATTTTTTGTTCCAATAATCTGTATGCTCTCCTTTGAATCATTCTCATTCTTACTTCATAATCATTTTCATCATGCTCATTTTGCTCATCTAGTTACCCTTCTAAGTACGACTAGTTGCGGTGACACCATGTGAAATGCTCAATTGAGTAGTAATTAGTTGTGAAAAGAACTGGAGGTACAACTCGACGTTTTGATCAGTATGCTCTGATCGTCCTCAGAAGTTACCCTTCTATCATTACATTGTTTGTATTTAATTATTTGTTGTGTATTTTGTGCTTTTAGGTCATTTGTCTCAGGTATTTCTAGCTGTTTGCTTTGCTCTATATTTCTGGTTGTATTTGTTTTGTTGAGGTCGAATAAATAATAATAATAATTTGTTGTATTCATTCCAACAAGGAATTTCATTTTGGAGATTATTTCACTTATTTTACTAATAAGATCAACAACAATGTATCACCAGATGTTTGACACTATCATCAACACCAAGTAAGTTTTGATGTCAAACTGTGATCACTGATGTTACTCAAGATTACTAATAGTACATAGGAGCTTTAATACTCCAAGATAAATCAACAGACTCACTTACCATCCATCCTGTGCCCCTAGCCACATTGTTGGCTTTATACTACTCATCTTCTCTGCTTCCTCATACATGACGTCATTCTCAGTTGGAGTAGCCGATAGTCCGTCCTTCAGAAGGTCACTGGCTCCGGCTGTACTTGACCGGTGTCTCAGAATCTCCATTGGAATGGGGTCAGTGGTCACACCCAGAGGGTCACCTGAATTCTCTGAAAAGGTGACAAAGGGGAGAAATTATTTGGCCACATTCAAAAAACCAAGATATATATGTACAAACCAACCTGTGAAAGTTTCAGCTTATTTCATTGTTAAATAATGGTTATTGGCCTTACGTTTCAAACGTACATGTAGCAGGTTATTTCATTGTTAAATAATGGTTATTGGCCTTACGTTTCAAACGTACATGTAGCAGGTTATTTCATTGTTAAATAATGGTTATTGGCCTTACGTTTCAAACGTACATGTAGCAGCTTATTTCATTGTTAAATAATGGTTATTGGCCTTACGTTTCAAGCATATGTAGCAGCTTATTTCATTGTTAAATAATGGTTATTGGCCTTACGTTTCAAACGTACATGTAGCAGGTTATTTCATTGTTAAATAATGGTTATTGGCCTTACGTTTCAAACGTACATGTAGCAGGTTATTTCATTGTTAAATAATGGTTATTGGCCTTACGTTTCAAACGTACATGTAGCAGGTTATTTCATTGTTAAATAATGGTTATTGGCCTTACGTTTCAAACGTACATGTAGCAGCTTATTTCATTGTTAAATAATGGTTATTGGCCTTACGTTTCAAACGTACATGTAGCAGGTTATTTCATTGTTAAATAATGGTTATTGGCCTTACGTTTCAAACGTACATGTAGCAGGTTATTTCATTGTTAAATAATGGTTATTGGCCTTACGTTTCAAACGTACATGTAGCAGGTTATTTCATTGTTAAATAATGGTTATTGGCCCACGTTTCAAACGACATGTAGCAGCTTATTTCATTGTTAAATAATGGTTATTGGCCTTACGTTTCAAACGTACATGTAGCAGCTTATTTCATTGTTAAATAATGGTTATTGGCCTTACGTTTCAAGCATATGTAGCAGCTTATTTCATTGTTAAATAATGGTTATTGGCCTTACGTTTCAAACGTACATGTAGCAGCTTATTTCATTGTTAAATAATGGTTATTGGCCTTACGTTTCAAACGTACATGTAGCAGGTTATTTCATTGTTAAATAATGGTTATTGGCCTTACGTTTCAAACGTACATGTAGCAGCTTATTTCATTGTTAAATAATGGTTATTGGCCTTACGTTTCAAACGTACATGTAGCAGCTTATTTCATTGTTAAATAATGGTTATTGGCCTTACGTTTCAAACGTACATGTAGCAGCTTATTTCATTGTTAAATAATGGTTATTGGCCTTACGTTTCAAACGTACATGTAGCAGCTTATTTCATTGTTAAATAATGGTTATTGGCCTTACGTTTCAAACGTACATGTAGCAGGTTATTTCATTGTTAAATAATGGTTATTGGCCTTACGTTTCAAACGTACATGTAGCAGCTTATTTCATTGTTAAATAATGGTTATTGGCCTTACGTTTCAAACGTACATGTAGCAGCTTATTTCATTGTTAAATAATGGTTATTGGCCTTACGTTTCAAACGTACATGTAGCAGGTTATTTCATTGTGTCGTTGACAAAAAAATATGCAACAAAAATTAGATTTTTCATATTCGTTCTGATGTGGAATTAATGTCAAGTCTTTGGAGGTTAAAAATCTATTTACAAAAAATAATTTGATTAATTGTACTAAAATAATAGCCCACTATCACAGACCACTACTTTGAACTAAATATACTGAAAGCTGGTCAGTAAAGAATTCTGTTCCATTTCCAGGTTGAACTTGTTTTATGAGAGTTCCAAAAAACAGACATTACCCGTGTCTGTGCTTGAGGTGGAGTTGCCTCGTCCGAAGTGCTGCTCTCTGACCAGGCCTTCCATACCCACTGTGTCTGGCAGGGGTGCAGTGGTCGCTGCCGTGGTTAAAGACTGCTCAACGTCCTTCACCGAGGCAATGTTGGAGAAGTTGGTATCGCCGACTTCTGCTTTGAACTCAGAGGCATCCTCGCTACGACTGCCGTCTCCTTGGGAACAAGATGAGTGGAATAGATTATCATGGGGATGGAGGTGGGGGGGGGGAGGGTTCAGAAGGCAAACACATCTATACATCTAACACATTTATAATAATAATTTTGATGCTCTTTTAATAATAAAATGAAATGAAAATGAATACCAATGAAAGAGAAAAAAAATTCCTTTTAAAGCCATTGTACATAAACTGTAATGTTGGGAAATCTACTTCTTTGATCTGAATGCATCATTTGCTTGTGAACGACATAAAGTGATAGGCTGAAACTTTCACAGATTGGTTGCTTAATGTATATTTTGATTCAACAAAAGTTAGCATACTCATAGAAGCAGTTTTGCCCACAATACCAATGTTGTACCTTCCCTTCAAGACCCTACAAAAATCACATGTGATGCATACAAAGCAGAAATCTTTATACATAGATTTACTTCATATGTATATATTTTTTACTTTTTATTATTTTTTTAATGTAAACTTATAAGTCACATATAAAAAGATTTGTTGGATATAAATCTTGCTTTGCTTACCTTTTTCAGATGATGGTGTCGAGCTCCTGGGCGTGATGGGTACACTGACCGTTACCAAGGTGATTGTCCCTACGCCACTGTCACTACCGCTGCTGGTTACCGAGTTGACCGATGTGGTGTCATCCACTGCTTCAATATCCTCTGATGGGTAATCACTCTCCATTGCTCCTGGAGGTTTGGTCAGGGAAAAATGATTAAACAGACGGCTACAATCGTTTGTCATCTTTAAAATGTTCATTGGGAGACAGAGGTCACAGTTTAGATTGGAGCAACTGGGACAGATCCAAGATTTTTGAAGGAGGAAGGTCTAAATGGTTGGAATATGTGTGACTGGCTCTGGCAAAACCCTAAACTTGGACCCAATTTTCAAAAGTGAGATTTTGGTATAGTTTGATTCTCTTGATATTCCTCAAATGAAAGAGGAAAATCTAGAGTTGCTTTGTTAAAAATATTCTTAAGCACTCTCCAGGAAACTTTGGAAAGAGCTTACAAAAAGTTGCTGTAAATAACGTTTTTTAAATTCAACATTACAATTTATGTTTTCTCTAAGATGAAAGTACTTCAGATGAAATAATTTCTCTGGATGACGGATACATGTTCCAACTTTAACTCAGTAAGTTTAAAAAATAATAATTTGTTAATTTGAAATCTGGCAATTGCCAATGTTGCATCTTTCCTTTAAGGGAATGTTAACAATTAATTTTTATTCCCAAATAAATTTTTGGCATTTGCCTTGTTTGAGGAGGTGATTGAAGGGGTTGGGTTGGGTTGGGTTGGGTTGGGTTGGGTTGGGTTGGGGAGTTTGTGTGAAAGGTTTACTGGTTTGGGGTTTCAAGATGTTGTTACCTGGTACACTAGCAATGCAGAGAATGTGAGGATCCTTGACTGGGAAGGCATCCAGCAGTGCCTGAGGTTGGTTAGCGTCGATCACAGTTACTTTGCTTATGTCATGGTTCGTCGTGCATATCCACACTAATGATGACAGTTGGTTCTTTCTGCTCTCACAAATTTCTTTCTGTTGTTTCTGAAAACATCACAGCAAACCACCAAAAATTATCAGAAAATATTCCTGGGCAATCTTAGTGACGACTGGTGTAGCAGTCTTTAACCTTGGCTAATTGTTTCATCGGGATATGGCATCATCGTACAACAATTATCATGGTAGTGTAAACTCGCATCATTGACTCAATTGTAAAAGAACCTTAAAGAAAAGTTGGCTTTTAAAAAATAAACCAAATGGTTGAATTTTAAGTTGAAACTTACTTAGTGTAAAGCTGATGATGGTATCAATCTTCCCCAGAAAAAAAAGGTGCTGTCACTTTCAACGGGACAATAGCATCACAATCAGAGCAGACTTTCAACAGGGCATAGAATCAGTGTTGTTTAAGATGAACACAGTGACCAATAATTACTAGCTCATTTATGCAGCAGCAATGGCAATATAACCTTATCATGTGGGTATTACTTTCAGTCACTGAGTTAATCTAAAACTAGCACTCTGATTCCATGCCCTGTTGATCGTGACAAAATTGTCTCTTTAAGAAAAGTGAAATAATTTTCAGTTCAAATGAACTGTTGAGAACTCAGCTGATATTGTTGGATGCCCATGTGTTTTAAACTGTAATGATTTCTTGATGCATAACATTCAATGATGCGTAAATTCAATACAAAGCATAAAATATATGATTGAGATGAGTTAAGTGGGATCAAGTATCGATGAAACTGAATAAGAAATTATTGGTTGACCATTACCCAATGAAATACATGTGAAGAGTGCTCAACAAATTCATGTTTTTATTTTAGATGTTGTTTTCTATTACATAATGCTCTTTGGACATGACCCCAAAAGGCCAGGGTCAAGTTTCAAAAAGCCGCTAAGCAAAAAATATTGCTTAGTAAAATTTTGCCGAGAACCGACCTGCCAGAGGCAATATACATTAACCTGGCAAATTTGGCTGGTAATCTATTTTTGCTGAGGACACATTTTTTGTGTTCAGCAGCTGTATAAAGTTAGGTCAAGTTGATATTTCATAAAGTAAAGTGAATTATCACATCAAAAGATTCAAGATTCAAGGCAAATAATTACAAGATGCTGGACACATTTGAAAATTGCTTTGAATTTGCGTTTGCATAAAGCATGAACTGCCCTAAAGTCAACTGTGGGCTGTTAACAGCATGAAGCTTATCAAGAAAGCTTAGGAAAGAAACGTCATATCTGGAAGAGTTAGCATCTAAGGCTAGTTTGTATAGGACAAAATACTTTGACCCTGTGACACCTACTGTGATCTCGTCATCGAGCCTGTCCAACTCGGAGTCAGATCGCGCTTTCCTCTCCTTGTTATCTTGCTCTGGCAAACTGCTGGAGTAAAACACACTGGCCCCTACGATAGACCCACCGTCCCTGGTCCGACCACCTGTTAGATTGACCCCCGCCGCACACCAAATCTGCATGCACAGACGAGACAGGTCTTTTACACGGACTGAATGTCAGACGGAACGTTTAGAACTAACAGAGGATTGGGGTCTTACAACAGTGCTGATGATGCAGTTCAAAGGGTATTGCATGCAAGGTTTGGAGCAGAAGAAAGTAAAATAATAAAAAAAATGAAGCAAAATTTGTTTTTTATAGAACGTGGAACTCCTTTGACTTCACATTCACTTTCTATATGAACGCCTTGATACCAACCACTGATGAGTCTACTAAAGTTGAACCCTTTTGTTGAACACACTTGGGGTGTGATCTCACAAAAGTTAAAAAATAAAATTAAGAATGGGTAGCAGACCTGGGTCTTCCTTTGGTCTAGAGGACAAAGTCCCCTGCTTGTTAAGATGCTTATGGTATCTCTCATACAGCAGTAATGAACAGGTAGGTAGTAGGGTTGGCTGGGTATGTGTGTTGACTGGGTGAATTTGTTTATGGTGTGAATTGAGGACTTAAAAAGAGGGAATATTGAGTCCTTGGCTATCGGTTATTATTTGCAAATGTCCTTGGTTGAAAAACACGGACACATCATCAATTAATTATTATTATTATTATTATTATTTTTATTATTATTTTTTTTGGGGGGGTGGACGACGGAGGAGGCAGGGGAGTATGTGCAGGTGGAGGGGATGGGTAGATGTTTTTTGTGTGGAGGTGTGGAAATGACAGTCGGATGGGTTGAGTGGATGGATGGAAACGATGCTTGGTTAGTTGATTTGTTAATAATTTAATGATTGGTTAGTCTTCATCACACTTATGAATATTCATGCCCCTCAAGGAAACAGTTCAAACAAAGGCATAATTGTCTAACCTTTGTTCCTAGTTCTTTCTCTGCCAGCGGTCGACAGAATACAGGTACAGGTACCCCTATAAGGTTAGTAGGCTGCTGAGAAGGGCCCTTAGGTGGGCTGGGTAGCTTGGCTGGTAGGCTCCATCCATATGCCTGTACTCTGCCATCATCTTTCCGTACGTGAGCTTTGACTTTTTTGTACTGCTCTCGTTTGTCTTTGTTTCGCTGGTTGTCACTGGTTACGGTCAAGACAAGGTGTTTTAAAGGGTATGGAAGGGAACTGGTCAACTTACTTCATGTAAAGCTGATGATGGTATCAATCTTCCTTAGAAATAACGTTGTCTGAGGTGCTGTTACTTTTAAGAAAAGTGAAATAATTTCCTGTTCAAATTAAGGAGAGTGCTCTTGCCCAAGTCCCACGTTAGAATGAATACAAAATATCTGAATACATTTCCACTAATTTCTTGTTTATAACAACTCAACGTTTAAGGTGAAACTTCCACAGAATGGTTGTTTAATGTTTATATCTTGATGCAAAGAGTAAGTATACTCATAGAAGCAGTTTTGCCAACATTACCAATGTTGTACCTTCCCTTCAATGTATATCTTGATGCAAAGAGAGTTAGCACACTCATAGAAGCAGTTTTGCCAACATTACCAATGTTGTACCTTCCCTTCAATGTATACCTTAATTCAAAGAGAGTAAGCATACCCATAGAAGCAGTTTGGCCAACATTACCAATGTTGTACCTTCCCTTCAATGTATATCTTGATTCAAAGAGAGTAAGCATACTCATAGAAGCAGTTTTGCCAACATTACCAATGTTGTACCCTCCCTTTAAAATGAAAAAAATAAATAAATAGAAAATAGGTGCGTTTCTGGTTATTCGCCCCCACCTAGTTTGGACTAGATTAAATATGTCCTTTTTGTTAGATTGAAATAACAAAACAAATCAAAACAAAAATGGAGTAAACATTGGTGAAAACAAGGTGTAATGAGTGCCAAAATCCAAGATGAAATGGAATAACTCATTAAAAAAAATACTTTTTACCGAGAAATCTTCCACAGATTTTGTGGTGTTATTATTCCTTGATGGTACATGATTCAATCAATGATTGTTTCTCACCTTTCGTCCAAGAATTCAAAAGCTTTGGTCCTGTTGTCAAGTGATGCTATCGTCTGGCTGCGCTGTTTTCCGGATGGTGCAACATGGGATGTGGGGGCATTGTAGCGTATGTTAGCATGTGGGTAGACTGGTTTCCTGGCTGGAGCTGCCGGCGAGGTGCTGAACAGATTACTGAAGCTGTGGAAGTAACAAGTATCGGCTATGAACTCTTATATTGCATTAACGCTAACCACCCCAAATCCGGCAAAATCCTCCAAGGGGCACTTTTTGGGAAAAATTCAGCACTGTTGGAAACTGGTACTTTCACCTCTTCAAATGGGGCAAAATTACTACCTGGCAAGAAGTACAGGCCACAAGTGCTGAATATGAAAGATCAACAAAAATGCACGGTGCATTTTGAAGAATTCAGGAAGGTTCCTAGCCATAATACTTAGGGAGTTAGGGTTAAACAGAGAAAGTTTGAATGAACTTCTTCAATATCTTATTTGAAATTGATAACTTTGGTGACTCTTCAAAATTAATTTAAATATAAATCTGGTGTAAAGCAAAGCAAATTATGAAATGCATGAGAATACATGGCTTAACTCAAATTGAACCCGAATTTACCTAAAAGGAAAAAGTAAATTGGATGGAGGGGGATGGGGTAAATACTCTATTCGAATAGTCCCCTCTTGCATAATACATTGCAAGTGGTGATGAGTAAATGGCACTAACACTATGAGCCCCCCCTCAATGTTGTGTCTTAAACATTTGAATAGAGTTAACTATCAATACTTCTTAGACTATGTGTTTAAGAAATTATTTTGTACTCCCCGTTTTTTTATTGTTGTTCGGAATTCTTTTGTTATATTTTACTATATTGTAATTTTATTATTTGTGACCCAGCATGACAAAACCCATAAAAACGTCCCAGAAATAAAAAATGAGTTATTGGTATCATATGAAAGGGCAACTATTTAGATTTTCAATGGTGAAAAAATTATATCCATCATGCATTCTGTTGGAAAGTTATGGACTTTGAAAGTTGAAAAACAATGAAATTACGATTTCGAGAAATACAGGATGTTTTGAAAAAAAAACGCACTTACAACTGCAAAATGGTGCTCGGAATTTCGCTTTTTCACACACTTATAAATCGATTTCAGTAATTTTGTTTGCAGGAAATTGTGAAATAAACATCCGGGAACTATAATCAGTAAAACCCTAAAAGGCCGTATAACACCCCATTGGTCGAAAATTGGCTGTATCTTGGATTGGGGTTCAGCGACTTTTTGCGGGTTTCACCGTGCGGGGTCACATTTGTTATTTGTTATTCATCATGTCATTGGCACTGTTGAATGTTGTATGAAAATAAATAAATAAAGAGCCCTCTACAGGTTATGCACAGAGTGAATAATACTTAATTGTGAAATCCCACAATAACTTACAATTTCCAGATGGATGACTTGTTCTTTTTGCCTTCAAACGATGGATGTTCTCTGGAAGCTCTGCAGGAAAAAAGAGAAAAATAATTCCGAAATGATCGATATTATATTGTTTCGCAAGACGAAATCAAAAGCTGCTACTATAGAAATACACAGAAAGTAGCGACCTATGCTCTGAGGGCAGGCTCTCATGAGCAAACACATTTGATGGTTTAAAACAAATGTAGCCACATCTGATGCTGATTTTGTTATGACTACTGAATGATAAATGTGCTTGGTTACTCAGTCAGCTAGTAATTTAAAAGAAATTAAGCGGCAATACTAGACAATTGTTGGCACACTTTGACACAATAAAAAGTATCTCTGAAAACACACCTTCCTGTTTTAATTTTTGCTGCAAAAAATCTTCACTGAATAGGGGATGGTAAAGACATCTTTACCTGATCATTTCAGTCCACCATACAGCTTGCTGTAGTTCCATCAGACGTTCCTTATACTGGTTTCTCTCCATCAAGACTCTGGCCATCTCAACACGAGTGAAACGTTTCCTCTGTGCCATGGGTACTCCTTCATCTTCATCCACAGCGGCTACCTTGTCATTTTCCTCTCTTATTCTTTGTAAATGAGTTTGTAGGAAAAAGCAATGTTATATAATTCATTTGATTTTGCCCTCATACTGATTTAAGGTTTGAAGCACAATACAATTTTATTCACATGAAACTCACATCATGTACTTGGTATGAAGTTAATGACAGTATCAAACATCTATTAATTTAAACTTTTCCTAATATGTTCACAAATCATAGATGCTGAGAGAGCGACTTCTTCATAATTCTAATCTTAAGATCTCTGGGTTTAAAACCTACTTCTTCATTTCTTCCTCAAGCTCTGTGATGCGAAGGTTGAGCCGTCCTTTGGTCGTCTGTAAACCGTTAATCTCCTGTCGTTGGACCTCAATTTCCGACATCAGCTCATCTACCTTAGCAATCAGATCATCCTTTACTACATTCAAGGCATTCCTGGAAAAAGAAACAACAATTATTTAAATCCCAAAACACATGTCTTTATTAAATATTTGTTCAGTTAAACCTATGGTCAAATCATAGCATGAGTCAACCCATTGAAAATTGTAATTCATCCCATCTTCTCTGTTTTCAACCAACTTCATAGTTGTTGACATTTCTGATATTACTCAATATTGCTCATGTAAGGTTTTGGCTGTGGGGAGGAAACCTTTTTTTCTTTTTTTTCTTTTTTTTAAAACATCCTTACTAAGTATTACTCTGTATTTTTATCTCTATATAAATGATGGGCCCAAACGAGGGGCCCAAATGATGGGCTATGCTGGATGGGTCACCCTCCTAAAAGATGGTTATAAATAAAAACAATAAATAAAGGTTTTAGGGTTTGAAAAACCACTTACTTTGTGGCCCTGAGTTCTGAGTTTTCTTCAAGGATGTTCTCAACTTCCTTACCCATGCCTGCAGAAATGATGACAAAGATCTACAAGTTAATCAGCCATTTACTTCATCATATCACATGACTGCATGAAAACTAACTTGCATAAATAAAAACGGTCATCTTTGGTCATGGGAATAAGACAGATTTTTCAAAATTTAAGCTTTTCTCACAAAGAAATATACTTACCTTTGAAACTTCCTGTTTTCAAAAACCTATTCAAAAACAAATCTACTCATTTCTAAGACAACCAAATAAGCTAGTCACATTGGTATTGAAACGATTCTAAATGAAATACTTTAGCAACTTTACAGAATTCTACCAAAAAATATATCAGGGATTTTACAGAATACATTATATAAAGAGTAATCCTTTTAACATCTTACGCAGTCTGTTGTGGAAATACAACTTTTAAAACAAGTATTTTTTGTCACTACCCCAGTGAAACAACATGGATATAGAAGATTTTGAAATTCCAACAAACCACTGTGATAAAATATTTGATCACATTGTCCTCTTTAGTGCCCTCAAGTGTGTCTTATAATGTGCATCTTATGATGTTCAGTAAATGTAACTTAAATGCCTACAACATGGACTATGTGCTCAGTGCAAGATCTAATGAGGGCGCTCTTTACACAAACAGATGTGTCCAACACATTCGCTGGTTCTTGTTTTGCCTTTTACATGTATTTATATTAAATTTATTAACAGTAACCAGGGAAGAGTTTGCACTGTAAAATTGCTGAAGAAAATCCTGAATATATCGGACAGAAAACCTTCTCATACTCGATGATTGATCCAACAAGGTGTTACAAAACATAGAATAGGGTATGCTATTTGGAAGGTGGGTGAGAGAGGACGACATGCAGCAGAAAGCACTCCTGGTTTGTATTTAAACTGACTTTATATAAACATTTAAGCAGTGGTACTGCAGTAATATCATTGCATAATTGCTATGGTTACGGACAATGAAATGGTGCCACAGAATGCCCTGAACTTGGAGTCTGAGTGCTTTTTCACCGATATAGGGCTATGATGTGCACAGAGCGGATCCCTTGGACAAAAAATCTGCAAGGAATATTGTACATTGTTTTTCCCCCTCTGATCAGGTTCAAGCCAACATTTTGGTTAAATATTTAATTTTCCCAAAGGGAGAGAGTGGACATTGCAAATATTTATCTTGATTTACTGAGCCATATAAACACAACTATGAATTCCCCTGGTATCATAAAAACTGGACTCCATTACTGAAGGCGTGTTTTCATTGTCCATTGACAGCTGTTTTCATTCACAATCCCATTTGTTATTTCTACCAGATGAGAAAATACACAAAGCCATGGTTCTTTTTGGATTTCAATTGGAGTGAATCTTCTTAATTAAAGGGATTAAATTCTGTAACATTTGACATGCACACAAAATATATATTAAGTTTTTTCATGCATTTTCAAATACCATACAACACCAATCTGTGAATTCTTAATATAATAAAACGAACCCAAAAATCTACATCAAGACAGTTGATCAAATTAACTGGTTTTTTTTTACTCAGAAACTGTTTTTGGTGGGTACCATTAGACTATAATACCATCACAGCATGCACCAGTGAAAAGTGAACACGATTACCATCCAGTGTCTTACCGTAAAAATTATCTGGAGTCATGACTGTTAATTTCAAGAGGATGCAGCAGAGAGGTTGGGGGAGAAAGATCACAGCAAAATGCATTATTAGAATTCTTGCCATTCAAATGTTGTCATCCATGTACACTTGGTGCTTATAAAAACACAATTATCAGTGCATGCATTGTAATGTAGAAAATGGATCATGGCCGTGACCTATTTCAAATTGTAATACATTTCATATTTTCTAAAAAATGACAGCATGTCAAACAGAATAATTTATCAACGAAATGTTGATATCATCGTCAACTTTTGTAATTATCAATGAAATGTTGATATCATCGTCAACTTTTGTAATTATCAACGAAACATTGATATCATCGTCAACTTTTGTAATTGTAATTATCAACGAAATGTTGATACCATTGTCAACTTTTGTAATTGGGTAATTACCAAAGGTAATTAAGTACTTTTCTGCTTGAATAGCCAATCAGCTAATAGTTCAACACATAAATGGGGTACCAGACAACATGAATACCAGTTATAACTTCAATCAAAAGATGGGATGTCGGTCTTGATAGAGTTGTCTCACACTAATGATCTTGCAAAAATACATGGCAAGTATGACAAATATGATATGCTGGGGATGATATACTTCTATAGGTAATACACAGTGTTTATAAGTACGCCCGACTCATTCACAGTGTATATGATCCTGACTCATTGGTACTGAGCAGCTGTATATTGTGTCAGTGCACCTGTCTACTGTATATATTTGTCACAATTTCCTTTTTCTTTTTTGCAATAGCCGTTTATTATTCAAGTCGGTTATAATTTTGTTTAAAGGAAGGCACAACATTGGTAATGTTGGCAGTACTGTTGCCACGAGTATCATACTCAAGATATAAACATTAAACAACCAGTATGTCAAAGTTTTAACTTATGAAGTTAACAAAGTGAAAATGCATTCAGATTTTTTAGGAAAGAATACTCTGTCCTAAATTCAAACTGGAAATTATTTCACTTTCTTTTGTTAAGCGACAAGACCTGTTCTTCTATTTCACTTTCTTTTGTTAAGCGACAAGACCTGTTCTTCTATTTCACTTTCTTTTGTTAAGCGACAAGACCTGTTCTTCTATTTCACTTTCTTTTGTTAAGCGACAAGACCTGTTCTTCTATTTCACTTTCTTTTGTTAAGCGACAAGACCTGTTCTTCTATTTCACTTTCTTTTGTTAAGCGACAAGACCTGTTCTTCTATTTCACTTTCTTTTGTTAAGTGACAAGACCTGTTCTTCTAAGGAAGATTGATACCATCATCAGCTTAACACTAAGTAAGTTTCACATCACAATTTGACCATTTAGAAATTTTTGAATAACCAGTCCTTATATCTTACCTTTAAAACATGTTCATTTGTTTGAAGAAAGGTAATTCAAATAATTCAAATATTTGTCGCTGAAAGTGGATAAACCAACCCTGAAAATTCTGAGAGTCGATACTGATGCAGGAATTAAAACCAAATGCAAAATCAAAACCAAACATTTTACAATTTGTTCCATTATGGCTAAACAAGCAGTGATTAGAAGTGTAGAGTAAACCTAATTTGTTGAAGTGTTTGAAGTGGGCAAATTGTGTAAATATCTGTGGAGACTCAGACAAAATATCACCCAGCCAATCTTGACATAAACAAGAAGGGAGAGAGAGAGCCAAATAAAAAGGAAAACCCAAACCCACCATCAAAATGCTAAAAAGCCTTCCCGCTTGAGACTTTTCTGCAAGAGTCTCCTAAGACACTTGTTCATGCATCAACATGCCTGCTACATACACTGTTGTTAACACATCAGGCTAATCATAGCACAGACTGAACCGGGGAAAAACAAATTGTAACTATTAACCAGATATCTGCCATCATACCCATGCTTTGAGTGATTAGTGCTGCCAGACCCAATATTCATGTTTCTATGAAAATTGTTGTATAGATATTTTTTGATTTGCTGCTTAAAAGATGTCACATTAATTAATAGACAACTTTTCACAAATAGTTTAAAATTTCTCAAAATAATCATGAGAATCATGGTTTTACAGTAAAAACAAAAGGTCCTGTCATAGATTCATGAGGGTACTTAGTTAACCCCTTGTGTACGGTTGACGGCTATAGCCGTGGCCGGTGAATTAATTGATTTTCCAGCTGCATTTGCTGAGAATTCGCCTTGAATAGAAATCTTCAAGAAGGCTGATAGTTTGGTGGACCATATTGTTCTTGAAATGGAGTGTTATATAATAGATTGGGCTTTCGAGAGCATTCTGAATACAGCCATTTCATGAGATTTCTGAACACCGGCCTTTCAATTACATTATGTGGGGACTTCACATACGATGAATAGGGTATGCCCGGTTTAACTTGCCCGCTTATTGTTCGGTCTATACGCTTGGCTGAACAGTGGAGTTGTGCGCATGTGCGCATGTCCACAGCCGGGTTTGACCCGGTGCTCCACGGCCCCACAGATGTTCCGTGGTTGGCCGCAACCACTTTCACTCTCGGTAAAAATAATACTGTACGCAAGGGGTTAAAGACTTCAAAACCAAACTTCTGACAATTAATCTTTGGAATATCTCATTTAAGAATATTTTTCTTTCTAAAAAGCAATGTTCCAATTAAAAATTAAAATTGCCAGAAATTGCTGGTAAAATAATCCCAAAAAGACGGAAATACAAACAAACAAAACAGCAAGTGAAACAAAAATCTTTACTTCCTAGATACTTTTTGAGTGATATGAATTAAAACTGCGGTGCCGGTTACTGGTTATATAAGCTCCCACTACAACCACATGGGGAATGGAGGTCAAACGTTAAAACACACAGTAAAAGGAATTACCATCAAAACCATACGATACATCACTTTCTTCACTATCTTTGGTTTGCAAAATAAAAATGTCAAACAGAAAAATACAATTTTACATTTACTACTAAAACTACTAACTGGCAGTTGTGCTTGAAAACAAAAGGCAAACAATGCACTAACTGTATAAAGGTGAAACTTGTAGCTTTGCATGGTGAGGAGGATAAGTAAGACTAATTGCAGTGACACCATGTGAAATTATCAATTGAGTAGTAATTAGTTCTGAAAAGAACTGGAGGTACAACTCGACGTTTCCATCAGTATGCTCTGATCGTCCTCAGGAGAATGCCGGACTCTGGAAAATGTTGCTGCTTAAGTAGACTGCTGGAGGATCATCCCATGAATGGATGCTGGAGGATTAGTTCGTTGAGGCGCGCAGGCGGGATGATCCTCCAGCAGTCTACTTAAGCAGCAGCATTTTCCAGAGTCCGGCATTCTCCTGAGGACGATCAGAGCATACTGATCGAAACGTCGAGTTGTACCTCCAGTTCTTTTCAGAACTAATTACTACTCAATTGAGATTCCACATGGTGTCACCGCAATTAGTCTTACTTAACTGTATAAAGGAAACATCTATGTTTAAATGCAACATCAACGGACGTGTATATTGGGGATGTGGCAAAAAATCTAATTGCTGAAAAGGTTATAGGGAAGGCACAACATTAGTTATTTTGGCCAAACTGCTTCTGGGAGTACTTTTGTTTGAATATATATAAACATTAAACAACCAACCTGTGAAGGTTTCAACTTATTATATTGCGTTTTTAACAAGAACATTGTGTAAATACATTCAGATATTTTGATCAGCAAACATTTGAATATTTGAAACCATCATCAACTTTACACCAACTTCTCTGCAAAACTGTGATCATATGTTTTTCAGAATACCATTGTTGTACCTTCCCTTAAAAAAATAAATAAAACTCCTGCAAATTAGTGATTTGTTAATTTAAACAGAGCCATGCATTATTTCACTAAATGTGTTGGATCATTTAAAAGTGACAACATGTATGTTGATTAGTAACAGATCTTTCTTTTTTAGAATTACCTCCATGAAAAATAAAAAAACAACTTGGGATTTCAATTACTTGGTCTTTTAATTTTGCATATTCCGTGTTATTCTTTATCACCCAAACTGTGTTTCATTGGTACATTTATATTTTCCTTGGAAAGAGAAGTAAATCACATTTCAATCAGTAATTTGTCTGAAACGATAGCACTTGAGACAGAACAATTTCAAGGGATGTTTCATATTATCATGATCATCAAGTAAATTTTATGTACAACTGTGATCATTTATGTTTTTCAAGATATTCAATAGTATATATGGGCTTCAAAAATTAACCAGTTCGCACCGGGAATAAAAAAGGTTTTCCGAACCCCCGTGGCGGGTTTATTTTTACCACACAAACACGAACAATGGTGCTCACCAGAGCATGACCGGGGAGACCGCGTCTTCCACCATATGCTTATGGCTCGTTGCCACGTCGACCGGGAATCTATACAAAATTCCCGAGAATCCTGTGGCGTGTTTAGACGCTCTCCGATCCGCTGTCCAAAAAAAAATGTGCGTGTATACACGGCCTCCGACGCGAACTGGTTAAATCAACAATTTTTTTAAAAACAAATGTTTAAAATTTCAGTGTTCAATTATTGAAAGATATCAAAAGGAAAGGAAGAGCAAAAATAGAATCTTGAAGAAGTGAGTATTTATGTTTTTCAAAATTACCCCAAAAATATCATGGGAAAAAATGACTCACAAGTCACACGGAATATACATCTTTAAAACCAATCTTACCAACAAACACAACAGGTATACATATACATGTAGGTTTGGGGTACAGTACATGAGTTAATGATATCAAATGAGAGATTAGTAGTGTTAGAATACGTACCAGAAAATTCAGATGGGTCCACTGCTTGTTCAAAGGCATGCATAGAATCACATGACAGTTTGAATTGTTTGAGAAGATAGCCTTCAACGTCTAGAGGTTAGACAACCAAAGATATCAGAACAAATAACAATGTGCAGTCAGTCTGTAGACTTTACTGCTTTATTAGTTATGTCGTATCAGGTCGTGAACTGGTAACAAGTCTGCAGAGTTTGTAAGAATTATAGCAGCTATCTTGTCCTGTACCACTGAGTCTGCAGACTCAGTGATCTTGTCTTGTGCCCTTCAGCATGACACATCGAGGAGTGTGGGTTTTGATCATGTCAAGGTCACCAGTCTATGTATGTGTATAATATGGATGGATGCCAAGTGTTGGATTGGATTGGATTGCTTACACATATGAATGCTAGAAATTCAAGATGGCTTCTGTGTAAGCTGTACATGCAATCTTGGTCGTACACATAGGTACACGTAATACTAGATAATGTTGCATATCTTTTATCTTTGCTGTGAACTAGGTTATTACACAACTGGCATAGTTGGAACGTTTGTAATTTATAGACTTCTATGCTAGCACTCTTGATGGGAAGTGATATCATAGTGACCTCATGTTAACTGGTGTGACCTGGTTATTTCCCATGTATAAAACAAATATTATATTCAACTAACTGACTCTTACAAACTCAGAAGAGAATCTTCAACATGTTCAGTTATTTTGTGTGTTAATGCAATTAAGGGACAATATCGTCACAATCAACAGTGCATGGAATCAGAGTGCTAGTTTTAGATCAACAGGGCATGGAATCAGAGTGCTAGTTTTAGATTAACTCAGTGATTGAAAATAATACCCCACATGATAAGGTCATATTACCGTTGCTGCTGCATAAAAGAGTCAGAAATTTTCATTCACTGTGTTCATCTTAAACTAGGACACCAATTCCATGCCCTGTTGAAAGTCTGCTCTGATCATGACGATACTGTCCCTTTAATTCAAAACTTTCTGCTGTTGAATCTATGGTTTGATCATGCACACTTGTTCATCCATTCAAGCATAATTTCCATGTGAATTTATTCACATTTAAGGGAAGACACAACATTGGTATGAGGTAATTCGTTTAACCCTCTAGTTTTCAAGAAATATGTCCTTAAAATAATCTTATACAACAAAGAAAAACTGTAACAAGTTTTTTAAAGTTTTGATGTTTTACAAAAAGTTGCAGCAGCTTTGTGTAAATTCGACAAAATAATTCCTGTTTTCTCTCAGTAAAAGCACTTCAGATGGAATAATTTTCAGGATGATTGATATGTGAAGTAACTCTACACCAAGTTAAGTTCTTAGATAATAATTCATTAATTTGATAATCTGGTCATTACCAATGTTGTACCTTCCCTTTAAGCTCCATCCAAAAATAATATGTACAAGGGGTTACATTTAGGACCTCACACAAGCAGAATGTTGTGAATAAGTTTTTAGTAGTCAAATAGATGATAGTTAATTGAAGAACTTATACCAATGGATGATGCAAAAAGGTCAGAGTATGCTTCAATCCAAGAATGCTGAATGATATTAGCAGAAATACTTATCAGGCATTTTGATGAACTTATTGAACTTAAACATAATGGATTATTTTTATGGGGTTAATAATGAAAGCGAAACTGTAATGCTGAAGATATAAACAACAAAAATAGACGACCAACATTTCTTATTAGGGTACTCTGTGGACAGTGGCTTTTGCTACTGTCCAACAAAACCAGTTCTTTATATAAATGCATAATATGTAAAACCTGTTGCAATAATTGATTGATATTGGGGGCAGGGGTGTGACCGATTATTACCTGAGATATTAGCCCCTTCATCCATCTCGGTAATTAACGACGGATCTAATTCATCGTAGATTGTGGTGTTACCCTTGCCATCTCTGTAATGAGAATTAATATCAAAATAATATTAATCTAATGGATAATTGAAGGGGATTGTTTGAGAGGTCACAGGGAACGATTCCATTCAACAAGTTTTCACAGCATTTTTTTTGGCAAAAATATATTTGTGTGTGTATGTAATGCTGTTTTTGAATAGCAAATCTTAAATTCCGTGTAGTATTTTGATGTCAATACAAACGAAATCATTCTCTGGGGGTCACAACCTCATCTTTGCTTTTCATCATTCTTGAATTTGTTTCAATACACAAAGTCCACTGATGTAATTTACACAACTCATCACAAATACTGGGGTGATTTTGTACACTGAAGAGGTAACTTGGCATGGGTGACATCAGGAGGTCATTTTTCACTTAAGAGGAGCTTTTTGTTTGACCTCAGAATTTTCTGAAAATCAAGACAAAATACGTTTTACAATATTTGACTGCAATTTAGATGATAGTACTTATGTTGTTTAGTTTCCTTATGATATAAACCCCTCTTTTAATGGAAAAGTCAATTATTAATATTAACTGAGAACTCCTCTTTAAACTGGCTAGGGCATAGACTTGATTAGCATATAGTTATTGTTTTTCTAGCATTACCCATTGTTCTTTTCATATACATGTATATTGTATGATGATAATGCATGTAACATGAGATAAATGGATAATAGCAGAGGTGTATTACCTACGTGAAATGTGCCAGCGCTGCTGTAACCCACACCACGACATTGTACTCGAAATGCGGGCACGCACAACAAGCTTGGTTACGGGTTTTGCTCCCTCTGCCCAGCCTGCCATGGGGCATCATGGGATAGGCGTTTCCACGTGAAACTAGTTCCTAAAGAACTAGACGCAATCTTAAACTAGACGCAGATGAACCATGAGCTGTGGGAAGAACGCACTAAATGCTAAGGTGCGTGCATGAGATACAGTTCTCTCACACGCCGTATAAGTCTCCCAGACTGCACTGCTTTTTTTTTTAGACCTTGCACGTCACTGTATGGCACAAAAAGTCACGAATGGGCCAAATCAATTGTTCTCGGAGTACTACGCCATGGACTAGGTTAGTAGTACACGAGTGGCACACTTCATGTAGGTAATAGACTTCTGGTACTATGCCGTGGACTAGGTTAGTACACGAGTGTCACACTTCATGTAGGTAATAGACTTCTGGTACTATGCCGTGGACTAGGTTAGTACACGAGTGGCACACTTCATGTAGGTAATAGACTTCTGGTACTATGCCGTGGACTAGGCTAGTACACGAGTGTCACACTTCATGTAGGTAATAGACTTCTGGTACTATGCCGTGGACTAGGTTAGTACACGAGTGGCACACTTCATGTAGGTAACAGACTTCTGGTACTATGCAGTGGACTAGGTTGTGTACACGAGTGGCACACTTCATGTAGGTAATAGACTTCTGGTACTATGCCGTGGACTAGGTTAGTACACGAGTGTCACACTTCATGTAGGTAACAGACTTCTGGTACTATGCCGTGGACTAGGTTAGTACACGAGTGTCACACTTCATGTAGGTAACAGACTTCTGGTACTGTGCCGTGGACTAGGTTAGTACACGAGTGTCACACTTCATGTAGGTAATAGACTTCTGGTACTGTGTCGTGGACTAGGTTAGTACACGAGTGTCACACTTCATGTAGGTAACAGACTTCTGGTACTGTGCCGTGGACTAGGTTAGTACACGAGTGTCACACTTCATGTAGGTAATAGACTTCTGGTACTGTGCCGTGGACTAGGTTAGTACACGAGTGGCACACTTCATGTAGGTAATAGACTTCTGGTACTATGCCGTGGACTAGGTTAGTACACGAGTGTCACACTTCATGTAGGTAATAGACTTCTGGTACTATGTCGTGGACTAGGTTAGTACACGAGTGTCACACTTCATGTAGGTGAGACTTCTGGTACTATGTCGTGGACTAGGTTAGTACACGAGTGTCACACTTCATGTAGGTAATAGACTTCTGGTACTATGTCGTGGACTAGGTTAGTACACGAGTGTCACACTTCATGTAGGTAAGAGACTTCTGGTACTATGTCGTGGACTAGGTTAGTACACGAGTGTCACACTTCATGTAGGTAATAGACTTCTGGTACTATGTCGTGGACTAGGTTAGTACACGAGTGTCACACTTCATGTAGGTAATAGACTTCTGGTACTATACCGTGGACTAGGTTAGTACAGGTGGCACACTCATGTAGGTAACAGACTTCTGGCACTGTGCCGTGGACCAGGTTAGTACACGAGTGTCACACTTCATGTAGGTAACAGACTTCTGGTACTGTGCCGTGGACCAGGTTAGTACACGAGTGTCACACTTCATGTAGGTAATAGACTTCTGGTGCTATGCCGTGGACTAGGTTAGTACACGAGTGTCACACTTCATGTAGGTAATAGACTTCTGGTACTATGCCGTGGACTAGGTTAGTACACGAGTGTCACACTTCATGTAGGTAATAGACTTCTGGTACTGTGCCGTGGACTAGGTTAGTACACGAGTGGCACACTTCATGTAATAGACTTCTGGTACTATGCCGTGGACTAGGTTAGTACACGAGTGTCACACTTCATGTAGGTAATAGACTTCTGGTACTATGTCGTGGACTAGGTTAGTACAAGAGTCACACTCATGTAGGTAATAGACTTCTGGCACTGTGCCGTGGACTAGTTTAGTTCCCGAGTGTCACACTTCATGTAGGTAATAGACTTCTGGTACTGTGCCGTGGACTAGGTTAGTACACGAGTGTCACACTTCATGTAGGTAATAGACTTCTGGTACTGTGTCGTGGACTAGGTTAGTACACGAGTGTCACACTTCATGTAGGTAATAGACTTCTGGTACTATGTCGTGGACTAGGTTAGTACACGAGTGTCACACTTCATGTAGGTAATAGACTTCTGGTACTATACCGTGGACTAGGTTAGTACACGAGTGGCACACTACATGTAGGTAACAGACTTCTGGCACTGTGCCGTGGACTAGGTTAGTACACGAATGGCACACTACATGTAGGTAACAGACTTCTGGCACTGTGCCGTGGACTAGGTTAGTACACGAGTGGCACACTTCATGTAGGTAATAGACTTCTGGTACTGTGCCGTGGACTAGGTTAGTACACGAGTGTCACACTTCATGTAGGTAATAGACTTCTGGTACTATGCCGTGGACTAGGTTAATACACGAGTGTCACACTTCATGTAGGTAATAGACTTCTGGTACTATACCGTGGACTAGGTTAGTACACGAGTGGCACACTACATGTAGGTAACAGACTTCTGGCACTGTGCCGTGGACTAGGTTAGTACACGAGTGTCACACTTCATGTAGGTAACAGACTTCTGGTACTGTGCCGTGGACTAGGTTAGTACACGAGTGTCACACTTCATGTAGGTAATAGACTTCTGGTACTATGTCGTGGACTAGGTTAGTACACGAGTGTCACACTTCATGTAGGTAATAGACTTCTGGTACTATGCCGTGGACTAGGTTAGTACACGAGTGTCACACTTCATGTAGGTAATAGACTTCTGGTACTGTGCCGTGGACTAGGTTAGTACACGAGTGGCACACTTCATGTAGGTAACAGACTTCTGGTACTGTGCCGTGGACTAGGTTAGTACCAGTGGCACACTTCATGTAGGTAATAGACTTCTGGCACTGTGCCGTGGACCAGGTTAGTACACGAGTGTCACACTTCATGTAGGTAATAGACTTCTGGTACTATGCCGTGGACTAGGTTAATACACGAGTGTCACACTTCATGTAGGTAATAGACTTCTGGTACTATACCGTGGACTAGGTTAGTACACGAGTGGCACACTACATGTAGGTAACAGACTTCTGGTACTGTGCAGTGGACTAGGTTAGTACACGAGTGTCACACTTCATGTAGGTAATAGACTTCTGGTACTATGCCGTGGACTAGGTTAGTACACGAGTGGCACACTACATGTAGGTAACAGACTTCTGGCACTGTGCCGTGGACTAGGTTAGTACACGAGTGGCACACTTCATGTAGGTAATAGACTTCTGGTACTGTGCCGTGGACTAGGTTAGTACACGAGTGGCACACTTCATGTCGGTAACAGACTTCTGGTACTGTGCCGTGGACTAGGTTAGTACACGAGTGTCACACTTCATGTAGGTAATAGACTTCTGGTACTATGCCGTGGACTAGGTTAGTACACGAGTGGCACACTTCATGTCGGTAACAGACTTCTGGCACTGTGCCATGGACTAGGTTAGTACACGAGTGTCACACTTCATGTAGGTAAGAGACTTCTGGTACTATGCCGTGGACTAGGTTAGTACACGAGTGTCACACTTCATGTAGGTAATAGACTTCTGGTACTGTGCAGTGGACTAGGTTAGTACACGAGTGGCACACTTCATGTAGGTAATAGACTTCTGGTACTATACCGTGGACTAGGTTAGTACACGAGTGGCACACTACATGTAGGTAATAGACTTCTGGCACTGTGCCGTGGACTAGGTTAGTACACGAGTGGCACACTACATGTAGGTAACAGACTTCTGGCACTGTGCCGTGGACTAGGTTAGTACACGAGTGGCACACTACATGTAGGTAACAGACTTCTGGCACTGTGCCGTGGACTAGGTTAGTACACGAGTGGCACACTTCATGTAGGTAATAGACTTCTGGTAATAGACTATACATATTGATTTACTTTCATTTTAATACTGTTGTATTTCAAGTAAATATTTATACAGTGTGTGTAACCTGTTTCCTAAGATCAACAGGGCTTTTGACCACAACGCTACTGACTTCCTTGTGTCAGTGCAAGGATATATGGGTTTATTAGTCAGCAAATTCATTCTCTAACAAAAATGACATTACAACCAATGTCTCATAAAAGTAACTTTGATTGCTTTCATTGTGACTTGTGTAAAAGTTACATTACAATGTTTGAGGATCGGGCAAATCGTTTCTCAACTATCGCTAAGTGAGTATGTGATTCAGAGAAAACCATGGGGTTTTTCTCTACATTTCAATTAGTATACTCTAATCATCAGTATCCTCACTTTGTGACAGTTGAGGTACGAGTTACCCAATATTGGTTATCTTTGAACCATAATCTCACTTGGCGAAAGTTGAGATACTAGATTGCTCCAAAAAGTTCTTTTCTGTACCTCAATTAGCAATAGCTGAGATAGACACGTGATATTACAATGATATTACCAATGTTGAACACTCCCTTTCAATCATTATCTAGTGTTGAGAACGGGTGAACTCTTCAGGGAACATGTGAAGGAAGATCAAGACAAAAAAAATGGCAAAAGAAGGAAATTCCTGTGTAAAACCTTGGGACCTCTTACCCTCTAAGTTCTGGCATATAATTGGGCCACCTAGTCTTGTCTTTGAGCTCTGGTGTGCTGTCAACGATTGCTGCCAACTCTGGACTCATGGTACGGTTATCCTTCTGTGGGCTTGTGACTGGGAAACAATAAGAGACACAAACACATGACTAGTATGTAAAGTAATAATCAACAATAACAACAAAGACTGTTTATATGCTGCTCAGATCAAGTTGGTTGCTGACATAATTAAAATGTCACTGATGCATGCAGAATAATTGTGTTAATAAACTTAGAGGTTAGGTATAAGAATCAGGGTTCTCCCCAGGATTTTTCAAAACTGTGGTTTTTTTATTTTTGGCGATTAAATCTGCGAGCGCGTAGAGCGAAGCCCTTCACATCATGGGGTCCGGGGCCCACTTAAGGGCCGTTATACTCCCGATCCCATAAACAAGCATTGCCGACACAGAGTTTTGAAAGGGAATTCCCCCTGCATGTGCAATGTACATGTACATGTATAATTCGCACATACATGTACACAGGGTCCGTCCGCTGTCCGTGCAGTCAGCTGTAGACTGTGTGTGCAATGCATGCAGTGTGCACGTGGTTCATGGTTATTCAGGACCAGTATCACGTGCCATTTCCACACGTCGCGAATGGATAAATTTGCATAGTATCTATTATATATTTTTTTCATTGGCTGTTTGATTGAGTGTTATGAATATGTTCATTATGTTGCATATTCATATTTTTGGGGGTTGATGTTTCACTGTGGTTTCACTGTGGTTTCACTTGTGCCTGTCTTTGGGAAAAGAAGCGCCTTTCTAATGAGTCTGGGAAAGGGAATCAGTTCCTAAGTGAATCGTTGTATAAACATGGCGGCGATATGCGATGAGTAGTACAGTATAGCCTGCATTCATGTCTCATTACGAGTTTTCTGTGATGTGAATTCCAGTGGATGCGCCGTGTATGTAATGATACACATGTTGACATGTAAACAGAGTGTGTTCGGTGTAGGCCTGCAAACCAAAGTTGGACTATAACTAAAACTGTGACATGACAAAGACATGATCGTTTTTGCTACCAACAATAAAGGCACATGTATTAAAAAAAAAAAAAAGGTGCGTATCGGGTGAAAAAAGTGTGTATCCACAATTTCGGCAGCATATCAGCCAAAACTCTTTGCGTATCGGGCTGATACGCTAGCTTGTACGTGGGGAGAACCCTCAGAAATACAATTTTTAAAAATTCTCAAGATTTAACGTACATGTAAGCTGCGAAAAAATTCTCAGCAGGTTTAGTATCATCACCAACTTAAAATTTGTTTAAAGATTATATTTCAGTACTTTTGTAATCGGTAATTACCAAAAGTGTACAATCCCTATAAGCCCATCAATATTAACACAACAGTGAACAACTCCTTAAACCAAATCCTCCAAAATCCTTCTCCAGGTTTTGCTTGATTTTGATGGATTCAGTACTCCACAGTATAGCCCAGTGAATACCGCATATGTAGCCATGTGTACCAAATCCATCTAACTCCACCGGCTGCTTTTGATGGATTCAGTACTCCACAGTATAGCCCAGTGAATAGAGCATGTAGCCATGTGTACCCAAATCCATCAAACTCCACTGGCTGCTTTTGTTGGATTCAGTACTCCACAGTATAGCCCAGTGAATAGAGCATGTAGTCATGTGTATCAAATCCATCAAACTCCACTGGCTGCTTTTGTTGGATTCAGTACTCCACAGTATAGCCCAGTGAATAGAGCATGTAGCCATGTGTACCCAAATCCATCAAACTCCACCGGCTGCTTTTGATGGATTCAGTACTCCACAGTATAGCCCAATGAATAGAGCATGTAGCCATGTGTACCAAATCCATCAAATTCCACCGGCTGCTTTTGTTGGATTCAGTACTCCACAGTATAGCCCAGTGAATAGAGCATGTAGCCTTGTGTATCAAATCCATCAAACTCCACCGGCTGCTTTTGTTGGATTCAGTACTCCACAGTATAGCCCAGTGAATAGAGCATGTAGCCATGTGTATCAAATCTATCAAATCCATCAAACTCCACCGGCAGCTTTTGTTGGATTCAGTACTCCACAGTATAGCCCAGTGAATAGAGCATGTAGCCTTGTGTATCAAATCCATCAAACTCCACCGGCTGCTTTTGTTGGATTCAGTACTCCACAGTATAGCCCAGTGAATAGAGCATGTAGCCTTGTGTATCAAATCCATCAAACTCCACCGGCTGCTTTTGTTGGATTCAGTACTCCACAGTATAGCCCAGTGAATAGAGCATGTAGCCATGTGTATCAAATCTATCAAATCCATCAAACTCCACCGGCAGCTTTTGTTGGATTCAGTACTCCACAGTATAGCCCAGTGAATAGAACATGTAGCCTTGTGTACCAAATCCATCAAACTCCACCGGCTGCTTTTGATGGATTCAGTACTCCACAGTATAGCCCAGCGAATAGAGCATGTAGCCATGTGTATCAAATTCATCAAACTCCACCGGCTGCTTTTGATGGATTCAGTACTCCACAGTATAGCCCAGTGAATAGAGCATGTAGCCATGTGTATCAAATCTATCAAATCCATCAAACTCCACCGGCAGCTTTTGTTGGATTCAGTACTCCACAGTATAGCCCAGTGAATAGAACATGTAGCCTTGTGTACCAAATCCATCAAACTCCACCGGCTGCTTTTGATGGATTCAGTACTCCACAGTATAGCCCAGCGAATAGAGCATGTAGCCATGTGTATCAAATTCATCAAACTCCACCGGCTGCTTTTGTTGGATTCAGGACTGTGTATAGCCAAGCCATGGATGCTTTGCATTTGCTACTGTACCAATTCCATCAAAGTTCAACAATTAGGGTACCTTTTTACTTCATGGTGATAGATTTTGGAGGATTTTGGATGGTTCCAAGCCAAAATGCCTAACGGGTTAGATTTTTGTAGGTTTTCCACTATTTCCTGTAGGTAACTTCTTATCTACATGTACCTCTGTCATTATTACCTGTGGCAGCATTGGTGGTGTCCACACCAGCCTGCGTCTCAATGGTCTTCTGTGGGGTTTTCTTTGCTTTCTTACTGTCCAAATTCTCGTTAAGTATCTCGCGGTCGGGTGATGTCATGATCTCATGATGCAGATTAGAATCATTCCCTTTTTGGTTTGGCAGAAACTTCTTCTGGGTCGTGCTTGGGGAGGCCAGGGCGTCGTCGACTTTCCCGTCGTTGGTGATGCCCCCTTCATCCTGATCCATGAGGATGGGGGACTGGGGACGGTTAAGATTTAACCTGGAGGAGGAAGGGAGATCAGACAGGAAACCGGTTAAAACATTATCTCTGAGTTTAGAGGAAAATGTTACTCTGGATGGTGCATGTGAGAAAGACATCAACATAGGTGCCAGAATGCTTATTCAAATAATAATGAGGGTAAGCTTACAAACAGCTAAAAGGTGGTGTGGGGGGGGGGGGATGATATATGGATGTAAATAAATACTTAGTTAAAAAGAATTATATGCATCTCACTGTAAAGCGCTGTGATACCGTTTGTGTAAAAGCGCTATATAAATGCCTTCATTGTATTGTATTGTATGATAGCAGGGCATTGTGGAAAGTGTATACATGTATCTCTCTTCAGGGATTACATTTAGGGCAATAACCTGCAAATATGTACACAAAATGGGCAGGGAAGCACTTTTAATGAAGGGGGGGGGGGTCTTCCTGGTTCTGGCACCTATGTTATACATGTATATGAGTGGATGACTGAATTGTTTGTGCCTAAGAAAAATAAGGTTATTATGAAGAGTGGCTTATCACAAGTACCATTACAAAAGATGAAAGACAAGGAATACAATTCCAACAACAAAATTCACATGTCTGATTGCCTCCAAAAAGCCCAAACACTGGTTGTAAAATATCTGTCCCTCCCCCACCAAAAAAAAGCCTTTAAAATCTTAAGCATAACAATACATATACATGCGCTTGTGTGTGTGTGTAAACAATTAAAAATGATTTTTTTAAATTTGTATTGATATATTTTTTTGGATATTTGAGAAAACCCTTTAAGCAGTTTTGACTTTCCCATCACATAGCTGTGTCACAGTTATCAACCGGCCCTAAAAAGGCAAGGATACAAGATACTCAAAGAAATCACAGTGGATAAAACAAAATTTCACAGTAGACAAAACTTGAGCCATTGACATACAATGTAGTGCAACAAGTGCCTTTAAGCTTCTGCTGTAAGTTAATATCAGAAGTCTATTACCAATTGTGCCAGTCGTGTAATACATGTAACTTAGTACACGGCATGTTGTACTCTAAGAACAATGAATTTGGGGACATTCATAATTCTGTATGCCACAGACTAATGCACAAGGTTTCAAAAGTAGCAGTGTTAATCTTGTTACTACTGTACATGTACACATGTATGCTCATTGTACAAACACATATTTGGAGTACAACGTCATACACTGGGTCAAAGCAGGCTAGCATACATGTACCTCATGTATACATGTAGGTAATAGACTTCTGGTAATATACATATGTACATTATAATACAAACATAGAAACTAAGTCAAGAATCTTGAGGACAGAGCAGAAATGATGAGACTCCCCCCCCCCCCCCACAAACACATGACGTCGCACTGCAAAGCTTGTGATAGATATCTACATGTACTCTAGCAGACATTTTAGGGTGCTTGACTTCAATGTAAAATGGTTGGTAACACTCACAGCTGTGGCATGCATTGAACAGAAAACACGCCTACATGTACCAGCAAATGATACATTTTCAATGCTTGCTTGCCAAGCTAATGAAGTCTAACGCACGTATAGTCTTTTTCTATTAAATTAAAAAGGATGGAGTTCCAGTCTAGAAAAATTAAAATGTAGTCTGGTTCTTGTTTTGAAATGCATTAGAAAGTATCAGTGGACAGTCAGGAAACCAGCCATCATCACTTTCCAATTTCAGGAATGCATCATAGGTAAAGTCACCAAGAGTGAACACTACGCAGGAAAAGTAGACAAATTACTATTTGTACTCTAAGTGCTTCAGTTCAGTTAATAATTGTCTCCTTTCTGTTTTGGTAGTTAGATATTTGCAGTTTGTGTCTTAACAATGGCTTTTAAACAACCTACATGTACGTATGATGAAAACTTGTACAGTACTTTGTTGATGTCTTAGTTTTTCATGTGTTACGCATTTCTTTTTAATTGATCTGATTGGGCATCCTGTCAGAAGCTGTGTTTACACCACAGGTTAATTCTTCAATGTCTATGAGATAATGGTAAGCATGTCTGAAGGGCAGTTTGTTCAATTTGTGGGTGTAACAGCAATTGGAGAATGCTAAGAAATAGCCAGAGACATCAAAATGTACTTTTACTATAACTGCTACACCCTGATAGAGACACAGTAGTGGTTGGTAGTAAATGATGTTATTAAAAAAGTTATTGATTAAAGACAATCACCATGATGGATATTAATATTAGCCGATTTGTAAGCATATGTGTGGGTAATGTATTAAAATGATACTGGAGCACATTAACACTGAACATTGCTTCAATGAAAGCATTTCTCTTTTGACCATCACAGTATTCACAACTTCAAAATAATAAAAACATTTCACTTTTGACAGAGACTTTCTGTAGACATATAATTGTGTACAGTGATACCGTGTGGAGTTTCGGATGCAGATTTTCATCATAACAAGCAAACAAGTTGATTTTCAAAAAGATTTTAAAATTGAAAATCAAATGTTTAACATGCAAAATAATTGCTTGCTTTGTTGATTGAACAAAGGCATATATTTTCAAGTACTTTAAAACAAATTGAAAATTTCAGATTACAATTTTTATAAAGCAAAACATTTTCAGCTTTGATAGTTTTACAAGTGCTACACTGCGTGAAAGAAAGAACCCAACACCACCGTGCGAACAAAATATACAATTTTGAAGTAGACAGTTGTCAACTTAGCCTGGCGTTTGTTTCTATTGAAATGGCTGGGCAAGATTAGCACAAGCCAATAAACAACAAGGAAACTGCATAACAATACTGTTTACAATGCATTGAGGAGAAGAAGAATCTGTAAGAGAAAGAGAGGGAGAGAGGTGGAGACAATAAAAAAGCAATCATGGGTTATTATTATTGAGTAGCATTCTCAGGCATTTCATATGGACACCTAGGGTCCTAGTTAATATCCCACTGCTGCCACCAATGAAGCACACAAAGCCTTCTTGAAGTCATTTGGTGACTCTCTTGGAAGGGTTGTATCCAGGAGGATAACTAATTCAAACCGATTTGATTTATATTTCAGTAAATTTGTCATCGGTTATCCCTTAAGTTTGACTTTTAGCTATTCTGCAAGCATTTTCACTGGACCGCATGTTTTTAGGTAGGCCTGCTTATTACAAGAATCTGCATGGTGGACAACAATTGTCAAGAGGTAGGACAAAGAGAAACAGGGATTCTTTTCATGGCCCATTGGAATAAAATGTGGAAATATAAAATAAAAAGAACTAGGATTCAGTGCAGTCTTTGTAATTCTGACTAGCCAGCCAGACTACTCGGAGAAGGGTTTTGAGTAGTTCGCCGCTATTTTAACTGGCATTTGGCCAGTAGACCACTGGCAACAACCGTTTTTTGCAGCTAACTTCTCTTCCCTAAACCTCATACATGTATCTTTTTCTGACAGGTCTGTATGTAAATTTTTTTTTTTCAAGATGCTTGACAGAGCATCAAATATTCCAAATCCAAAGATGAACAGGCAATGAAATCATGGATAAATGGATCACATCGTAATCCCACCATTTTTTGGAAACTCTTGGGATATACATGCAAGCTACATTGTGTACTGTGCAAGATATTGAGCAATGCGGAAATGGAACAGACTTTGTCATCCAAGCTTGTTTTCAACAAGCAGTTATTTTTTGAATAACAAATTACATATTTTACATTCAATGGCCATGTCTGTGAACGAAAAAGCTTCTACAAATTATTTCAAAACCCACGAATAGTGTGATTACTTACATGTACAGGTATAAACATTTTCCAATCCAAGGACAAATAATGTACAAGTCTATCATCATTTATTATCTCTGTTCTCAATACAATTGATGAGTAATGAAGCTTTGCATGTCAATTAAGTGCACATCTAATGAGCACAGTTTTTAACCAGTTCGTGTCGGAGGCCGTGTATACACGCAATTTTTTTTGGGACAGCGGATCGGAGAGCGTCTAAACACGCCACAGGATTCTCGGGAATATTTGTATAGATTCCCGGTCGACGTGGCAATGAGCCATAAGCATGCGGTGGAAGACGCGGTCTCCCCGGTCACGCTCTGGTGAGCACCATTGGTCGTGTTTGTGCAGTAAAAATAAACCCGCCACGGCCGGGTTCGGAAAAACATTTTTATTCCCGGTGCGAACTGGTTAATAAGCCACATGTTTTTCACATTTTGCCCAAATGACACAACAGGGATTTCCAACAGACCTTGAGACTTGAAGTTGCACATATGTTACGTATGATCCATACTTTAAATTTAATTATCGTTATTTTATGGATCTGTTTTCTCATATATTTTATATGGATATGAAGTTCCAAATATTTATATCCAAATGGTTGTCTTGTTTCAGATAAAAACTCAATAATAATGTTTGTATTTTTAAACCTAGGACTCACTTGAATAACCTGGGGCTGCCAACAGCATCAGTCTGTCCAACCATCTTAAGTCTTTCAACGTGTTCCATATACTTCTGTAAGACCTGAGAATAAGGAGCAACATAAGAGAATAACTTGTTAATTCAACGTCATACCAGAGATGACAATGCTGCTATCCTGCCTCTTAATGTAACAGCACGGATTAATCATTAGGTCAGGGGTCCAAATTAACACTAGTCCGCTAATCCGAAGCTTGTGGTTTCAGCAGCAGGACTACTAGCTGCTGGGATTTGGGTAGTCCGATGGGCTGGTGAAAAAAATGAAATAAAAATTCAGCAAAAACTTCATGTGTGTCGCATGACGAATAAAATGAATTGCATGATCTCGGCATGATCTCAGCATGATCTCGCAAGAACATGTTGCTTACCAGCTCACGGTTCATTTCTTTTTCTTGTATTTTTATGCACCATTTTGCAGGACTACTTAAAAATGAGGACAAGTAACATTTTGACAAAACTACATGTTGTCCTGTGGGGTACCATAAAATTCAAGTTAATTTTGACACCTGCATTCGGGTCATGCCTTTTTATGACAATTGTAATTATGTTGGTTACATGCTTTTATATGGGTGCGTGACCAAGATTTCCAGCGATGCTAAAGGTAAGAAGGAACTATTCGCCTAATTCACGATACATATGAAAGTGAGGCTGTAATTCTCACAACCACACTCTGTCGCTCTGCACCAGCGAGAAGGCCCAATAATCTGATAAATCCAAAGAAATGTCCATTCCTGGCATAAGGAATAAATAAATGAGTGTATCTATTTCCTTTAATTTACTTAAAATTCAACGACATTTGAAAGCAAGGTTGCCCCTGCAAAACAAACAAAATTAGACAGGTTACTATAATGATCATGTACAGGTACACAACCTGCTGTATTCAGGGAATGAGACATAAGAAGGTGAATTGCTAAATGAGGGATGGTGTATTTAGCCATTCGGATTGGTGGTAATACAGAGCTACTTACATGCTCATATTTAGATGGATGATAACTGCTCATGGGTAATAAATCTGTAGAAACATTGTATAGTGCTTGAACAAATTATGCTAATCAAAACAAAAAATTCAAAATGTCCTCAATCAACTTGTAACTGTAATAATTACTTCTATAAGAAACTTGTCATGAAAATATCAAATTATTAACACATCTGAATTTAACTTTTTAACATGTAAACATAACTTACATTCTACATTATGTACAATACATATATGTACTTTGTACATAAATTACACATATTTCAATGTCTACTGATACTGATACATGTACATGTACATTAAAACTCTTTGTATCGAAACACCCTTTGTAAAATTGTATTATACATAATGTACACTGTATGTTACTCAACCTTTGTATTCAATTTGAGAAGATGGGGTGCTTTCCCTGTTTTTCACCATCCTGAAAATAGAAACAGCTATTGTTGTACAGTATATACCTCATCATCATCACATGGTTATGTTGCCTTTTGTTATCATTTGCCTCAATTCACTGATAATTATGTTGCTGATGTCATATCAAAAACTGTCATATCAAAGGACTGTTCTAACCAAGTAACTAGCTCCACTTTTATAAACTGTCATATCAAAGGACTGTTCTAACCAAGTAACTAGCTCCACTTTTATAAACTGTCATATCAAAGGACTGTTCTAACCAAGTAACTAGCTCCACTTTTATAAACTGTCATATCAAAGGACTGTTCTAACCAAGTAACTAGCTCCACTTTTATAAACTGTCATATCAAAGGACTGTTCTAACCAAGTAACTAGCTCCACTTTTATAAACTGTCATATCAAAGGACTGTTCTAACCAAGTAACTAGCTCCACTTTTTTTTATAAACTGTCATATCAAAGGACTGTTCTAACCAAGTAACTAGCTCCACTTTTTTTTATAAACTGTCATATCAAAGGACTGTTCTAACCAAGTAACTAGCTCCACTTTTATAAACTGTCATATCAAAGGACTGTTCTAACCAAGTAACTAGCTCCACTTTTATAAACTGTCATATCAAAGGACTGTTCTAACCAAGTAACTAGCTCCACTTTTATAAACTGTCATATCAAAGGACTGTTCTAACCAAGTAACTAGCTCCACTTTTATAAACTGTCATATCAAAGGACTGTTCTAACCAAGTAACTAGCTCCACTTTTATAAACTGTCATATCAAAGGACTGTTCTAACCAAGTAACTAGCTCCACTTTTATAAACTGTCATATCAAAGGACTGTTCTAACCAAGTAACTAGCTCCACTTTTATAAACTGTCATATCAAAGGACTGTTCTAACCAAGTAACTAGCTCCACTTTTATAAACTGTCATATCAAAGGACTGTTCTAACCAAGTAACTAGCTCCACTTTTATAAACTGTCATATCAAAGGACTGTTCTAACCAAGTAACTAGCTCCACTTTTATAAACTGTCATATCAAAGGACTGTTCTAACCAAGTAACTAGCTCCACTTTTATAAACTGTCATATCAAAGGACTGTTCTAACCAAGTAACTAGCTCCACTTTTATAAACTGTCATATCAAAGGACTGTTCTAACCAAGTAACTAGCTCCACTTTTATAAACTGTCATATCAAAGGACTGTTCTAACCAAGTAACTAGCTCCACTTTTATAAACTGTCATATCAAAGGACTGTTCTAACCAAGTAACTAGCTCCACTTTTATAAACTGTCATATCAAAGGACTGTTCTAACCAAGTAACTAGCTCCACTTTTATGATCTGTATATCTAAAATATTCATTGGAAGACGTACATGTAATTACATGTATATGTTTTGATTTCTAATAGTGACAAGCCTAACTGCATTGTAAATAATAATAATAATAATAATAATAATGTGTGGATTTATATAGCGCACATATCCACCAACTAAGTGGTGCTCAAGGCGCATTATATTATTATCCCTGCTCATAAGGCTCATAAGGCTCATAAGGCTCATAAATCATTCCTGAAACCATCTCAGCTCCCTGGGGAGTATACAGCTCAATTGCTGCCATTTCTAGCGCATATAGAGCAAACCAACTCTGCCTTCACAGGTACCCATTTAACCCCTGGGTGGAGAGAAGCAATTATGATTAAGTGTCTTGCTCAAGGACACAAGTGTCACGGCCGTGATTCGAACCCACATTATGTTGCTAACACCAGAACTTGAATCCGGTAAGCTAGACCGCTCGGCCACGACACCCCACGAAAACATATGTTGGGAGTTCTAAATCAGCAAACCTTTTAAGACTGAACAGATGTTTGGTGTTACAATAAACTGATTTGTGACAAGTCTTGGCATAGTTTAATGACAGACAAAGCTGGAGAATGGGTTCATTAACCATGTCATTCACATGGTCTAATAAAGGCATGAATTTTTGCTACCTCTCCCTAGGTTGTGTACATGTACCTCTCCCTAGGTTGGGTACCTCTCCCTAGGTACATGTAGGATTCTGATGATAATTTATGAAAAGAATCACAAGCGCCAATTTGTCAATTTGAAGGAGAAAAAAAAAAATCACTTAAATTACATGTAAACACACTTTAAGATTGTTTTGTGTTTGTTAAAGTTGACCAAATGTATGTCAAATGTTACTGAAATGCATTAATTCCACTCTTTGTTTACCCTAGAAATACATGTGGTACGTATGTACTAGGCCTAACATACTGTAACATTGTACACACTTATGACAACAATTGCACCACCATATGTCCTTGGCAATTAATTATTTCATGATGGTAAATGCATGCAGCGTCATGGAAACATGTGACAGAACAAAATGAAATTCGTTCACCAAAAATGTTTTCATATACAGGACAAAGAAATGTTATCTTTTTAATATCTGTTAGTAAAAGCCATAGCTTTCACTTTATATCAATTAGAACATTTCTGCATTTGGAAAGAACAGTATTTCTTTTTTAACTGAGCGGGAATACATTTAACATGCAATTAAACTCATGATACATGCAGTTCCTTTAAATCATTGATCAGTTTAAACAATTCTTCATTTGCATACAACTATTCACACTACATTATGCTCAGATGTCTAAAAGTACATGTACAGTACATCAATCTGTTTACACACCACTTGGAAACCCATCATTGCAGATGCAATGAATGCACATGCCCAGAGGGTGTATGCACTTAGCATGTAAGATCAATACACATGATGAATATTCATAAAGGGCAGAGTACATCGCATATAATACAATTTATACTACAGGTTTTTTCACTGCTTTTTGGAGAGAAAAGCATAGTTTGTGGGATTTACACAATAACAATTACATTTTTGCAAATAGATTTTGTATAATTTTCAAATCTGTGCTTAATTTTACGGAATTTTAATACATTTTTCTTAAGTAGGAAATTAGTTTTCGAAACCACCATGACTTCAAAGGAATAGTCATAAGACTAGTATCTAGATTTATAAAGCAAGGTTAAAAAGGGTTTTTGCCTCTTATGGCATATGAGTTGACCTAATTGGTTGCTTGTGCGGAATCGCTAGCAAGAGATTTCGGAAACATAATATTTGGAAACTGTGGCTGTCGGTTGTCTCATGCACTGACGCCCTAATCAAAGACAAAATATATGAAATCCTTCCATCACTAACTGGCAGATTTCCAGGGAATTTAATTAAGGGCACATTACGTGTAAATCAAAAGCATGTTTTGGTCTGAGGTTAATCTAAAAGAAATATGTTGTAAAATTGTATACATTTTTTTAAATTTCTGTTATTTTTTTGCTGATGTTAAAGTGCATGTATTTTACTTTGCTTTTATTATGGTTTCTGATTTCAAATGTTCCATGAGTTTGTTCAAATTAAAATATTTACTGTAATCACAGTTACAATGGACTTACCCACCTACAAAAATGTCTTCAACATTATAACATTTTAGCAGTGTATAAAATACATATAATCAACAGGTTGTAATTAAAGGGACAATATCCATGTACAACAGGGCATGGAATTGGTGTGCTAATTTTAAATAATACCCCACGTGTTAAGGTCTGTTGGTGCTGCATAAATGAGCCAGTCATTTCAGTCACTGTGTTCATCTTTAAAAATTTCACATTAAAAAAATAATTTAATATTAAAAATCTTTCCTTTAGAAAAAAACTAGTATAATATTTCTACAATATTTATAGTAAAAGAATCAATGTATCAAAGCTTCAAAATTCTGCGAATAAATTTAGCAATTTTGTAAGAAGCAGTAACAACATCCTTGTGCAACAGACAGAAACTGAATTTATGACCAGTCTGTTTTGAATTTTTCAGGCTAATATTAATAACAAAAAGTAAAGAATTTATTTTACAATTGAATATAGATTTGACAGACAAGATATGTCACATACATGCTTATGTGTTCATGTATTCATGCCCAAACCTATTACATGTTTAGTATCTCCCTAGGCTAAATGTATATGTTCAATGAATTATTCCCAGATAGAAATTTGAGCGTATGTGTAGATTTTCTAACAAGACCATCAGTGAAGATGTAATATACGGTAGCAGACTTCTCTGTTGTCAATACATGTAATGCCATTACAGATGCTGTAAATGACACCATGTTCAAGTGCATAGCCAATCATTTGTCAAGAGGACGGGGAACAAAAGAGCTAATGGAAAATTTTTGCCCCCAAAATATTTTGACGGAGTTCACAGAAAAACAAACTCTCCCATTTTAAGGATCAAAATGAGGTAAACTATTTGGCTGTGGGTAATTTGTTTTTGTTTAATTTGTATTTATTTTGTTTTACATAATAAAAACAACAAAATAGGCAGGGGGGGGGGGAGTGACCCTCCCTGGCTATGCGTTTATATTTCCCAAGTCGATAGGTCCTATGAAGCCAACTGTGTCAGCTGTGTATACAATTTTCATATCCAAACTGCTGGACAACATTAAATGCAAGCATAAATGTGTTTATAATAACAAGTGAAAACACGTGTGTATAACACAGGTAGAAATGATGACATGATATACGTATACGCAAGTGCATGAAGGCAATGTCAAAGTAACTGACTTCACAAACAACGGATATTTGTTGGGTACTTGAATACCCAAAAAATAAAAGAGGTCAGGATTTCACCTGCCCATTGTTAACAGTTGTAGGTGATGGAACAACTACAGTATACATTTCTTTCATAGTGGTTTCTTACCATTCTCATGAAATAGGTGTACATCTATAAAAACAAAAACTATGAAAATAATTAGGAATGTACATGTAGTTTGCTAATATTAAAATATATCTCCTGTCAATGAGGTCCTTGCCACATGAATTTTATGCCACAAAATACCATTGTACATACTATGTACACTGTAGTACATGTGTATAGATCATGTGTTTTTGCAAATGTTTTTGCAATTATTTCAGAAATGTTTGCAACTTACAATAAATGGTAACTGACGGTACGCCTGGTCGGGCAATGGGTAGGTTGTGTGGGAAATTCTTTTTCAAAGTGCAGCGAGTGTGAAAATCACTGTGTTAACCTGCTATCATGCACCTTGACCATGAGTTCTTCATTACAATAGATTAATGGTGATTTCAACATCCGAATATTGGTTGAATTACCCAGGCCATATACTCACTTAGATTTGTTCACTGTTCATGTACAGGATACATTCGTGTACACGTGCCAATCAGCCAACTCATGGTTGACTTCAGAAGCTTTTTTAGGCCAAAAAAAAAGTGTCTGGTTTCTGGTCATCGGTCGGCTTCAAAATCGGTGCAGTGAAGCGCTTTTTTTTTTTTTTAATCTTTTTTCCCCCAACATTATATGTAATACAGTGCGGCGTCCACATTTCCCATAAACAAAGTATGGTGGATAAGAGAGGTCTCACAAATCGGGCAAACGTTCATACCCTACATTATGTGAAAAAGTCGTTTAAAACACAGCACAGCAGAATATCAATCGATCCAGCAATTTTGGCTGCAATTGGACATCATTTCATTGCAAAAAATAAATAAAATTAAAAAATGCCAACGTGCGGGTCTGAGGCGACGTGCAGAGACCAGACACGTTTTTTTTTTGCCTTATATTCCAAAATCAGAATGTGGGGTACATGTACATGTATAACAACCCTATGGCTGTTCATGTACACTGATTCGTCTTATTATTAATAAGATCATGATGTGAGATTGAGGGATTTCTTAGCCGGCTCCGTTCATAAAACCAACGCCAACAGCATAGCAGATCGCCAGGGAGATAATAATTAGACGGTTAAAGGTGTATCTCGTGTTTTTCACTATTTAAATGACAATTTCCAGAAATGTTCTTTTTCATTGGAACATTGCTATTTTACTTGTGGAAGTGAAAACAAATGGATTAAAATAATTGTGAATAACATGGCTACAGTAAATGTGTACTGAAATGAATTTATGAATGGGCTTGTCATTAATTCATTTTGGCACTTTTTTTCCTGTTAAACCAAGCTTCTGACAACTATTTTGTGAAATATATCATTTAAAAGTGTTTGTTTTCCTTTCTACTAGAAAATTATCAATGTTCCAATGTTCCAATTATCAATGTTCCAAAAGATGTGTACATCTTTAATGTTTTAGTTCAATATGATGAAGTTGATCGACATTTACCATCAGAAATCAATCTGGGGATATAAAATGGGAGCAAATGTCCCATGAGCTGATCTATACATCAGCTTGGAATTACTGAAGGTGGATCTCTCGTATGTTGTCTCCATCAAATGTTTAGCTCCTTAGAATGATAACATCTTCAAAATGAAATGATAACATCTTCAAAATGAAATGATATCTTAAAAATGAAAACAAAAACACCACCAGTGGGTTTTCTTTTTTTTATGGAATCTTCAATTTCAGAATGTATTGTAATTTTGTGTACTTTGTTTGTACATGTAAAGTTCATATTTGAAAAAAAAATGAATATTGTTTTATTCACTTATATTTTTATAAACTCTTGGGAATATTATGTTAGGAAATAGGTATCTTTTTGGAATTTCTTCACTAAATACCCGGATTTTTGGTTTTGGTTTGCCTATCTTAAATATTGATTTTGTGACTTTATTTCATCATTACTATAGAAATAAAAGTGGGTTCCTAATTACGATAAAAGACAAACAAAGTACTACCTGATTAGAGGCATCCGAACGTACATGTATCTAAACAAAATAGTGTAACCTTCTGTAGTAGTCCAGGACAATCTGGACATATGTACATGTATTTATATTGTATAAATCTGAATACTGTGGTCACCTGTCTAATGTGGACACTTCTCATCATTGATCGCAAGATCCTTGCTTAGTATACTATTAATGATTTAGTATCCATTAAAACCTTAGAAAAGCTAATTATACTTCAGTAGCCATGACCTCGGCCAATACTATAGCTGTACAACACATGGAATTCTCAATATATAAATTGTACATGTACACCTGGGTGTGAGTTCACAAGGTGACTGAACCAACAATTGACAGGTTCCCCCAGTCAATTTGGCTGCTCACAAAATTTGGTGCCATAATTGTTCCCAAGAGAAAGTTATAATTTGCTACCTGAACTCCATGAATGATGTATGGTCTATCTTGATTGAGTTTTTGGTCATTTCTTCCTCAAAATCAAATCTGTTTTAGCTACTGTACATGATTTGACAAACAATTTGAGGTTGCCCAACAGGCGACCATCATTAATCCCCTAGGTTACCCCAGAGAATCTTAAGGTGCCCCGGGCAACCCTGTTGCCCAACAGGCGACCATCATTAGTCCCCCAGGTTACCCCAGAGAATCTTAAGATGCCCCAGGCAACCCTTAACTTTGCACCCTGGTACAATATGTACAGTACATACAGTCTTCATATTGGTGCATCCACAATCCTTCCCAGAGTATTAGAATCCTTATATTATTTCTACACGCACAATATAATTATGACCTTAAAGGGTGCCCCCAATAATATGCTCCTTGTAATAAATTAGACTGGAGACTAATCATACATGTAATTTCCCAATGAATGTGGTAATTCTGAACAGGGCACCATACCCGCAGGGCTGGTCTACATTGAATCTGATGTGATCTAGCAGTGCAGATGTTTCATTATGACCATGTACATCATGTACTCTATGGAGGTCAATAACAGCCACCAGGGAATTAAACTTCCGTCAAGAGTTACAGAATGTACATGTACAATAATTAAGAACAGGGAAGTGGACCAGGTCAATTTTGCCTGAACGCAGCTGTCTTGATCAAACTCATAATTATGACACGTACATGTAGTTGAGGTTTTACTGGGAAGGCTCAGCCGATGTGATTATAATACATGTATGCAGATTTAATTAAATTATGTTTAGTTGTAAGACTTCAGTGTCCAACTGTGATGGCAAGGCCAACTACACGTACGTTCATAGTTTAACTGAACTTAGCAAAACTTCAATTGTGTATTTCGTGTAGCATTTTGCTGTAAAAATCTTTATTTTGGGATTTTCCTGTACATGAACAGGCAATGTTTAAAAATTTTTTTTTTTAATTTGATTAAATCCAAATTATCTCTCAACAAGCTTGTTTTGTTTTCTGATATCAAGTCTTCAACACTACAAATGATAAACACATAATTGCAGTAATTGAAACCAAACTACATGTACTCCAAAACAAATTTGGGACTGTACAAATGTACATGTAGTTTGGCAACAAATTTTAAAATATAAAATAAAATGTGCATTTTGTTTTTCAAAGCACTTGGAGAACAACCCAATAGTACTGAAGAGGTGTTATTTTGTAATATTTTTTATTTACTTCGTTATTTCTTAATATGGCATATAACCTCTCTATTACAAAAAATTGCCCTTTGTACTCGATCATATTTTTCTGTACCTTGAAATAAATAAATGAAAATGAAATAAATAAATGAAAATGAAATGAAATAAATGCATCCAAACTTTGAAAAATGAAAGTATACAAATTTAATGCATATTTTGTTACAACCGGAAAAAACAAACACAACCGCACTGCTTGATTAGGTAGGATATACACACTGCTTGATTAGGTAGGATATACACACTGCTTGATTAGGTAGGATATACACACTGTTAATCATGAGGAAAATGAATGTTACTATTGGAATGGAATTCACAATAACTCTTTTCTGATTTAAGTAATTACGTCACCATCCATGTAGGACGCTCTAATACACACATGTACATGTACATGTACATATTATTATCAAAACACAAGGACATGTCATTTTTAATTATTTATTTATTTATTTTTTGTATAAAAAAATGGTAATAGAATGCTTATTTTGGCGTAAAATTATTTGGGCCTCAAATATGAAGACATGAATTTTTGTTTTCAAAGACAAAGTCAAAATTGATGGGTAATGTTATCATGTTTGATCATTCTATGAATCTTAATGCAAAGTATACGTATAACACATTATCCCTAACTACCTAGGCCCATTTGCTTACACATAACCTGAATCCTCCAAAATCCTTCAGTAGTAAAGCAAGCACATGACATGTATGCACGCATGTGTTTCTAATCTGTGATACATGTACCGTAATTTCCGGAATATAAGCCGCGGCTTATACGTTGATTTTGACACGGTAAAAGTTGCCTGCGGCTTATACGCGGTGCGGCTTATACGCCGAGGTATGAATCTTGAAGAACAAAACACAATGCACAATTAAGCAAAAATCGTTGGTAAACAGACAGACACAGAAACCTAAAAGCCTTTATTGTTCGTAGTGAAAATGGTCTGGTTATTGTCAGTTTTAGTGAGCGGACCTCGATACACACAGATTTATTCAAAACTTCTGAAAAAAACGTTGCAACGTTTTAGCGCCAGTGACATCAGAATCCACGACGTAGATCGTAGTCTATGCCATGCGTGTACCAGAGAGCCAATGGGAAAATTCGTTATATCGTAGTCTACGGAAGGAGCCAATAGGAAAATTGCCGTAGCAGGCGATGAGTCATCGCTTCGCTTGGCTGCCGCTTGTAGTGATTACATGCGTTGTGCAGAAAGCAGGCAACCAGCGGGACTACGCTCGACATTCCGAATGCCGTAAATAATTTATAGTGATACGGCCGAACGGAACAGAAAAATAAAATGTCGCAGAAAGCTGCAGTGCAGAAATTTCAAGATAAATACTCAGAAAGCTACCCAGTTATGGCTGCCTCCAAACTTGGAGAACTTCACGAATTTTGTAAAATATGCAGCACGGATTTCTGCATTAGCCATGGTGGCCTTAACGATGTCAAGAAACACGTGGAGTCGAAGAAACATCGATCCCACAAGCAGTGCCGTTGATTCCTGTACATGCACATGTATTTCGGACATTCGGATATGCGTAAAATGTGCAAAACTTTACTATTAGTATTTACAAATTTTCACTTGTCAAGGTTGGCAGGTATGCTATTGTGTCTCTTTCAATACATTTTGACTCGAACACAACACAATGACCCCCTTTGTGGCGATGTACGGACAGTGAGTGGCGTCCGGCGGGCCTCTGTGTGTGCGGCTTATACGCGGTGCGGCTTATATGTTGACGCATGAATCTTGTTTTGGTGATTTTGGGGTAGTGCGGCTTATACACCGCGCGGCTTATATTCCGGAAATTACGGTACATGGCCAGGGACCCTCCCTGCATGCATGGAGCAATAAACAGTGTCCACTGATCCAAGCACTGACCTTGCAATCACTACAACAAACATGGATGTACATGTACCATGGAAAGGCAAGTATGCCTAATAACCTCAATCCTTCAAAATCCTTCACTTTGGCAAAGAGGATTTTGGAGGATTTGGCAAGGTTAGGGTTAACAGAGCTGCCAACTCTTCCGGATTCTGCGGAAGACTTCCGTATTTGACGGTAATTTACTTACTTAAAATATATGCAAGGAGGCCTCTCCTTTTGGCACCAAAAGGAGAGGCTTCCTTGCATATATTTTAAGTAAGTAAATTACCGTCAAATACGGAAGTCTTCCGCAGAATCCGGAAGAGTTGGCAGCTCTGGGTTAAGGTATGTATGTGAATTTACTAAGACATGTGGATTTACTCATGCATGCAATTTCTGTGTAAGTGACCGACACAATAATTCAAAGGGGATGTTACATACATGTATGCCCAATACATAATCTATTTAGAGTGTCTGGTGTCTTTTAGACACGCTGTTTAAAATTTAGACACCCCATTTTATCTGTCATTTACATGTAAAAGTATTGTAAGTGAACAATTTGGACACCCTGTTTTGAAATTTCCAGCAAATTTGGACACCCTAGTTCTAAATCCTAGCTAACCCCCTGTGTACATGTAGGCCTACCAGTGATTTTCAACTGATTTCTGATTTGTTATTTTATAGTCAGGTGGAATCTACTTACTTCATTATGTCTCTTCTGTAGAATCATGTATTCTTGTTTCATCTCTGATTCTCTGTACTCATGGCGGGACACTGCAATTAAAATAAGAAATTACAAATTAATGTCAAACATTGTGTGTATAGGTGTCTGCATAGTATTAGCCAGCAATACGTCAGGGTGTCTTGTGGACATCCTTTTCGGTAAATGGATACCCTGTTTTATCTACATTTGGATGCCCTATTTTTCAAATTTGACCAAAATTGGACTCCTTTTTTAAACTATTGGTTAACCCTAACTCCCTAAACAACAAAAGCAGTTGGAGGATTTTGAAGGATTTTTATTGTTCAGTAACAATGCTTAGGGAGTTAGGGTTAATACTCTGGGTGTCTGTATAATGGCTAAGGTTACACTAAGCACAATGATCTTGTGATTTGTATTCTTCATTTATGGGCATAACACAATATTATTCCACATGCAAATATTGGTTGCCAGTGTGAAATTATCCAAAATCATTTCTACAGCCACTATACATGGACACTATTGGTACATAATTCATGATCACAGTTTTACATAACACTTGTGTGGTGTAGAGTTGATGATCGTATCAAACGTCTCTTTACATATCTCTGTCTGAGGTGCTAGACAGAAATTCTGCATTGGAAATGATTCAGAACAATCTCAATGCATTGTCACTATTTTCTTATTAATTGCCTACGGAATGTTGTGCAGTTGCTTATTGATGTCTCAGTCTTCATGCATTGTCAGTTTAATTTTAAATGTCAAATTGTGCATTGTTTTATAAGCTTTGTTCACACAATATTAACGTAATAGATCAATAATTGATTTGATGTTTGCCCAACAAATTGAGTGTCTGTGGAAGAATAACCTCCACAGTTGACACATGCAGAGACTCATAACCCACTTCTGCTTATACTCTAGTGCTGACATCTAACCTCTCGACCTCCGAGCTTGCCCGACGATGACAACAGGCTGGCAAGAATCCTATATAGCACCAGGTACCACAATTTGCATTTATTGATGCAAGAATTTCATAAATTAAAGGTCAATAATTAACAAATGAAAAAAAATAAAAAATAAAAAAAATTAAAAAAATCAATTTTTAAAGAAAGAAAAATGGAAGACAAAAATATGAAGCAAATACATCAAACAGTTGCATTTTTATTTGTCAAACTGAGGTTTCCATTTACCTTGGTCAGCGTAGTTCTTGACCTTAAGACTCATCTGTTTCTGTGCGAGTTCCAAAGCCTCCACACGAGCTTGAAGTGCCCTCTTCTCCTGATCATTTGCATCCTCATACTCAAGAAATTTCTGCCAAAACAAGCCAAGAAAATGCATGTTATCGAATATATCGAAAAGAAGAACAATTATTTACTGACAGAGGATTTGAAGCTTTGCATGGTGGAGATAGATATAATTGAGTTATTTCTGGTGACACCATGTAATGATCTCTTCTTGGAAGTGATGGCTCTGAGAAGAGCCGGTTGGTTTGTTCTCAACGTTTCGACTAGTATACTCTAGCCGTCATCAGGAGTAGACTAGTTGAAACAAGGATATTAACGGGTCAACAAACTCTGTACAAAATATGGGTACATATCATTACTTCTTACCAACAATGTATTTTGGCTTAAAGAACAAAAATAACATAAAAACACATCCTGTTCAAGTTAGCCATTTGCATAATACCCTTAATTAATACAGGTTACATACTGTGTAAGGCAATGAATTCTGTCAAGACAGTCGAATCTGTCCATATTTGGCAGGTGGTTCTTACATGTCTGGATGGGAATAACAGCAGGATTGAGTGTAAAAATAGCTCAACTTGTTTCCATTTACTTTGTTATTACTAACTGTAGGGACACATGGTTGTAATGTCAGAGGGTTAATAATCTGATGTCAAATCACTGCCGACTACACAGTGTCTATGATGCTGGACCCGAGGGTAGATACTAGATTTAATGGCATCATTTGCCATTCATATCAAAGGTACCTTCATGAATTAAACATATCCTATAAATAATACACACTTTACATTCATGACATGCAGAATTGCAGACACTCCTCATATCATAAAAACAAACAAAATAGTTTATGCTAAATAGATCACATGTTTAGATATTATAGCAAGTTCAGGCATTATTGTGGATTTATTTTTTTGTTCTTATTTATTTATATATAATAATTTATTTTACTCACATTTTTGTTTGTGTATTTGTTTTGGCAGGTTGGTTGGTTTGTTGGTGATTTAATTTTACTTTATATTTCTTTAATTAGTTTAAGTATTTAATCAAATAAATGACAAGGGAAACTGTTTGGAGTGAACAAAGAAATAATTATTTGGGCAGGATTTGAACCTGATACTCCAAGTTAATGTGCAGGTGCTCTACTAAGCCATCAAGGCATATTCAATTGGTACAGTGTAGCATGTTTAACCCAGAGGTACCAGATTCTAATCCTACCAATGCCCAAGTAACAAATTTCTTAGTTCAATCAAAAAAAAAAGTAGTTTATTTGTTTCCTTTATTTTTTTATATATTTATTTAGTTATTTAAATTAATATGGGGCAGAAACGATACCTACATGTACACGTGAACATGTGTATTGTCCCCTACAAGGGTAAGTGTTGGATTTATGAAAAATATTTGAGAAATTATTCCGTCTCGGGTAGGGGGGGGGTGCTCTCAGTAATCTAAGACCAAAAAGATTAAATTTCCCTCAGTGAAATTTTGATAACTAGGTGTTATTACAATCTGTCCTGTGGTATACTTACTATGAAGGGGGGAGGGGGGGGGGGGGTGGGGTTGGAGGTTGCATGTCACTGTTAAATGTCCCAAAAGTAATGGAGGCATGATTCATGGTTTTGACTATTTCACACTTCACTGGTAATTCTGGAAAATGATGTTATTTAACTGAAAATTGTTACTTTCCTGAAAGAATGGGGGTAAACAAACCAAAACAAACACAAAACCTATCAGTAAAAAAACATGGTTTTACAGTAAATACATGTACCTGTAGTGATGTACTGTACATTTAAGTACTTAAGTGCATAATTTGGAAACCTGCCAAATTTTGTGAAATTTGTCCTTTTTGTGTCCCTTTTTTCAGGAAAATCGTTTAAAAAAACCCAAAAAACAAACAATTACACTGGGCGATGCATAATTTAAAAACTGTACTATAAATTTTCCTGAGCTAATCTGTCTGGAATGAGTGACCTTTCATGCATTGTCTAAAATCAACAACGAATTCCCCCAAATGCTTGAACAGGACACGATGCACTATGAATCTGCAAATTACTACCCAGGCACTCTGAGATCTCTTTCTCTCTCTCTAACTCTACAGATATTTGTGACGTATTAAGAATCCGTGAAAGAGAATCAAATTTAATATCAAATGAGAAAAGAGCCTGCAGTATCTTTTTATTGAGTTAGTGTAAAATGGTGTAAAAGATACGCTTCACACTATGATGTATGGTGTAAATGCTAGTTGATATGTTGGGGAAAGCTGAGAGGTCTTGGACTTTTTTTAAAGATTGCCCTTTCAAAATCCTTCCTTGAATGAGAATTGAATGAGAATTGGTTCCCTAAGGTCATGTGAAGTGGTTGAAAACGTGTCAAGCTTTTAGACATAAAATAATTTAATTTGATGACCATGAAAATGAAAGCCTTAGTGTAGCTTAAACTTGTTTATTTGGATTCTTAATTAGCCTGAACAATTATTCATAGACAGAGAATGAATTGCATAGACAGTGAACGATTTCCCCTGTATCGCATCGCAAAATGCGACGTAATTTGGACAATCTGCGATGGAATTTCAAACAATACATCGCAGATTTTGCGACACAAATTGCGACAGATTTTTTTCACTATTGTGGTTTAATAATAAACATTTTTGAAATCATATTCACAAACCTTTCCCGAAATAACGTTTACATACATGTATATTTCCTGACCAAAAAATACCAAGGGATCTGTCCCGACTGGGTTTGTTTCCATGTGTCCAGACCACACCGGGGGTATGTCCGTGCGACATACGTGGTCAACGATGACCTCACGACATGACGGTGTTGATGCAACAGTGAACACGTGCACTTGTTTTACTTTATGTGCATCCGTACGCAACTTTATTTCCCAGCAATCTGTAAGGATTTTATCCGCAATGCCTAAAATTCTATGTGCATTCAATATTTTTCTGCTGATGAATTAACTACGGGGCGAAATTCCCGAAATGAAAAACACGCAACAACCGCCCATTTTTTTATTATTTTTTTTTTTAGCTTCGCACATGTTTATTTTTTCTTCTCCCGAGTTTGGAGGTTGGAACATTGAGCAATGAGCCATACACAATAGTACCGTGTTCAGTTCACATGTGCGCTTTCATACGGCCGTATTCAAAGGAACTCTAGAAACGTTACTTACTTCGTTTTATAATAATAATTTTTGAAAATTAACAAAATGAGCATTCATTTACATGTATATATATGTAGTGGTAAGATTTAGAATCATTTCGTCACACAATATGATCGCACTTTCAACCAAAGTGAGCCACTCATTTTCCTGACGAATTTTTAATAATCAAAATCAAGCTTGATCATACCGTAGAGATCATACCACAAAGTAACGTTACACTCGCCGAAATTCACTTTGAAAAGCACCCAAACATATCGCAGACGGTAATTTGTTTTCGTAATATTGCCTCTGTTTTAGCGATCAATATAATAATGTAAACAAAAAAGAAAATAGACGGAGCACTAACTTTCATGAATGACTGCAATTTGGCGAAAATAATGAAGAAATTGGTCTAGAAGAAAGAAACATGTAATTTTTTTTTACCACCTGTGGCTCAATTTCCGGACACTAAAGATTATTATTTCTGGTAAAATTTGGACATTCATATATTATGAACCAAACGACAGTAAAGCCTTAAAAAACAACACCTTTACCTATGCACACTACATGGAGTGTCGTGGCCGAGCGGTCTAGCGCACCGAACTCAAGTTCTGGTGTTGCCAGCAGCAGGGTGTGGGTTCGAGCCCCGGTCGTGACACTTGTGTCCTTGAGCAAGGTACTTAACCATAATTGCTTCGTCCTTCGGATGGGACGTAAAGCCGTAGGTCCCGTGTGTTGTATAATGCACGAAGTGGATTGTCGTGCGGTCTAGCGCACTGAACTCAAGTTCTGGTGTTGCCAGCAGCAGAGTGTGGGTTCGAGCCCCGGCCGTGACACCTGTGTCCTTGAGCAAGACACTTAACCATAATTGCTTCTCTCCACCCAGGGGTTAAATGGGTACCTGTGAAGGCAGAGATGGTTTGCTCTATATGCGCTAGAAATGGCAGCAATTGAGCTGTATACTCCCCAGGGAGCTGAGATGGTTTCAGGAATGATTTTATGAGCCTTATGAGCCTTATGAGCAGGGATAATAATATAATGCGCCTTGAGCGCCACTTAGTTGGTGGATACGTGCGCTATATAAATCTATACATTATTATTATTATTTATACTGTAATTTTAAGCATTTTTAAATTTGCTACACAAAATTCACAGACTGCTATAAAATAAAAAAAATTTGCTATGCAAATTCATTTTTTTGCATCGTTCCCTGATATACATGTATTATAGAACAAAAAGGGTAAATGTAGCGTTAAAAAAACACATTCTACATATTTAATTTACTATGTCTAGCATAGACTTTACATGGACAGATCACTGTTTGTGATCTATCCTGGTTGAAGACTTAGCCACGCCCCTAAAACAACCCAAGGACTGATTTTGTGTATGAAATTCACACAGCAAATGTTTAAGACTAAAAAATATTTGTGTGTACATGTAATGCTATTGGAATGAATGCAGCCTGATCCCTCAAAGCCCTATGATAGATGAAGGGTTTTGAGAATAGAAGGGTTTTGAGAATAGAAGGGTTTTGAGAATAGAAAGGTTTTGAGAGTAGAAGGGTTTTGAGAGTAGAAGGGTTTTGAGAGTAGAAGGGTTTTGAGAGTAGAAGGGTTTTGAGAGTAGAAGGGTTTTGAGAATAGAAGGGTTTAACATTTCATTTCAACTGTTTGATAGTGCATGAATCCAACCAGTTGAAAGGTAGCAAAGGAAATATTTTACATGTAGGTATAACAAAGAAAAACCTGTAGAAAGGTACATCTGTCACTATTTTTATTGTACTTTTACACAAAACAAAACTAGTTGGGCCAACCTTGGAAAACATATTAATAAAATCTTAATTTTCTTGAAGGGATGCATTGTTCATGTAAATAAGATGGAGAGAGAGTAAAAGAAAAGCCAGTATTCGCTGAAGAGTTTTCATGAGCGGGATAAGATCGATGATGACGCATTATATTTCACTGTCTGAGTACATGAACAATGATTGCAACCCATCTCCATTGACACCTTAAGGATTGATTTTACCTGGAGTGACCTTTGTTAGCGACTACATGCCACTATTAGCACACACCTCAAAGATTGTGAATTTTATTTCAGTCTTTCAAATGAAAACAAAATAAATAACTAGAGCCAAAGTGTTTGTTTTTAACAAACACTAGGTGTTCGGTTTAACTTCTGGTTCAAAGAGATGATCATTGAAAACATCACAATCATATTTTTGAAATTATCCAAAATTTTGTAAATAAAACATCAATTTCAACTTCAAAACATCAATTTTGCATTAGAATATGTACAATTTGAACTTCCTTTTTTGCACCGGATAGGTACATAATATCTTTTAGATAAATGTAAGATATTTCACTGTGAAGTAAGACTAATTGCGGTGACACCATGTGGAATCTCAATTGAGTAGTAATTAGTTCTGAAAAGAACTGGAGGTACAATTCACTGTTTATTACAACCATGAACAAATTTAGATTTTATCTTTTTTGGTTCAGGAGTTATGATTTTTCATAAATAATAATAATAATATGCAATAAATTTTAATGTGAGAGAAGTATTTCTAGAAGGAAAGGTACAACATTGGTAATGTTGGCAAAACTGCTTAATTACGAGTTTGCTTACTCTCTTTCTATTTGTCCTCCGTTTCACACATTTTCCCCCCAAATATACATGCAGACGCAGTATAAACCTTATCGAAAGTTTCTCTTCCATTTATTACAATTAGTGACTCGCAGATAACCCCCTCATCACAAGCACGTAATTTGGGTGTGATATTTGACTCGACAATGACTTTAAAACCTCATATCTCTAACATTGTTCGCATATCATCATTTCATATCAGAAATATTGGCCGAATAAGGAAATACTTGAATCAAAGTGCTGCTGAACAAATTATGTGTTTGTCACATCACGGCTCGATAACGGGAATGCTCTCCTTTACGGTCTCCTGCAGAATCAAATATCTCGTCTTCAGCACATACAAAACACAGCAGCTCGTGTTGTAACTTTGTCCAGAAAGTCATGCCATATCACGCCAATCTTGAAAGAACTGCACTGGCTTCCTGTTTCACAGAGAATTGTTTTTTAACTTATGCTAATTGTTGCTCCAATTTATATTTCTGAACTGCTTAAAGTCTACACTCCATCACGCAATTTGCGCTCCAGCAACATGTCACTCCTAAAGGAACCAACTTCAAAATGGAACTGGGGTGATAGGTCTTTTTCTGTTGCGGCTCCGAGACTATGGAATCATCTTCCAACTAAACTCAAATCTTGTCACAGTATAAATAGATTTAAGTCGCTGCTTAAAACTCATCTTATGTCACAATTCTTCAAAGATGATGTATATTTGTAATTGCATTGTAGGTACATGTATCTCAGTACATAATTTTTTTTCTATACTATCATTGTATATTGTTTGTATTCATGTTTTCATTTTCTGTTTATATTCATTTTCTTTGTTTCCGCGCCTTGAGCGCCCAGCGCCCAGTACAGATTGATCCAAATTAAGATAACAAATCTATTAACAAGTTATTAATTTAATACTTGTGAATTTTGCAGAATTATTTGACGAGTGTTTGTATTTTTAATAGGCCTATTTTACTGAAAACCCCGATCGATTCAGTTTGTGACATGCAGTAGCGATGCGTGGTGCGCATACGGCTGGGGAAAAATGTATCAAAAATCACCACTACACGTCATCAGATTGATTTGGATTTCAGATTTCTGAAGACTCCCACAAACAGATTGATCCAAATTAAGACAACAAATATATAAACAAGTTATTAATTTAATACTTGTGAATTGTGAAGAAATGTTTGACGAGTGTTTGTATTTTTAATAGTTTAGTGAAAATCCCGATTGATTCAGTTTATGACGGCAGTAACGTACATGTTGCGCATACATCTCGGGAACGTTATCAAAAACCACCATTCTACACGAAACCGGATCAATTTGGATTTCGAGTCTCTGAAGGCTTCAACTAACAGATTTATCCAAATTAAGTCAACAAATCTATTAACAAGTTATTAATTGAATACTTGTGAATTTTGCAGAAATATTTGACAAGTTTTTGTATTTTTAATATTTTAGTGAAAACCCTGATCGATTCAATTTGTTTATGGCTGTGACTGTGAGGATCTACCCGTGCCGCCGCTCGCAGGCTAGGTACACTGTACAGTATAACGTGTACACGTACATCATGTGCATTATGGAATTACAGAAACCGGGGCTCGGCAGCCGGCCAGCCGGCGCGGTGAAAACAACGTCCATTCTCACGTTTTCTCCAGAAACTCTCGCGCTGAGGATGGCATTAAACCGTATACTGCAATAAGATTATCGCGTGAAGAATTTTAAGCTTTAGGCTGGGCATACGGCTAGGGCCGAACATACGGCTGGGAGGAAGAATTCTCAAAAATCATCACTACCCGTCTTCGGATTGGTTTGGATTTCGGCTTTCTGAAGGCTCCAACTAACAGATTGATCCAAATTAAGACAACAAATCTATTAACAAGTTACTAATTTAATACTTGTGAATTTGTCAGATATATTTGTATTTTTAATATTTTAGTGAAAACCCCCGCCGATTCAGTTTGTGACACTAACGTACATGGTGCGCATACGGCTGGGGACCGTTATCAAAATCACCACTACACGAAATCGGATCGATTTGGATTTCGAGTAGAAGTCTCCATCGAACAGATTGATCCAAATTAAGACAACAAATCTATTAACAAGTTATTGATTTAATACTTGTGAATTTTGCCGAATTATTTTATGAGTGTTTGTATTTTTAATATTTTAGTGAAAACCACGATCGATTCAGTTTGGGACACGAGGAACGTTATCAAAAAACACCACTACACGTCATCGGATCTACTTGGATTTCGGGATTCTGAAGGCTCCCACAAACAGATGGTCCAAATTAAGACAATAAATATATTAACAAGTTATTAAGTTAATACTTGTGAATTTTTCAGAATTATTTGACGAGTGTGTGTATTTTTAATATTTTAGTGAAAACCCCGATCGATTCAGTTTGGGACACAGTTAGCGTATATATGTGGTGCGCATACGGAATCGGGTCAACTCGTACCCAAGTCAACTTGTACCCAGGTCAACTCGTACCCAAGTCAACTCGTACCCAAGTCAACTCGTACCTGGGGAACGTTATCAAAAAACACCATTAAACAGATTGATCCAAATTAAGACAACAAATCTATTAACAAGTTATTAATTTAATACTTGTGAATTTGTCAGATATATTTGACGAGTGTTTGTATTTTTAATATTCAGTTTGTTTATGGCTGTGAGGATCTACCCGTGCCACCGCTTTGCAGTACATGTACATGTACACATGCGCATTATCATGCCGGAAGCAATATAGGCTCGGCGCAGTCAAAATAGGCAATGTTCATTCTCACGTTTTCTCGAAAAACTCTCGCGTGGAGGATGATGCTTTATCGCGATAATCTTATCGCGAAGTGTTCCGAGATCGGGCACATTCAGCCCGTAAAATTTGCCGCGCTCTGCTGAGGGCATCCACTTCGGAGCTGTCTCCGCGCCCGAGTACATTGTGATTGACATGAAAATGGGTTTCCCTATTGAGTCAAAGGGCTCCTTTACATACCCATGCTTGCTCGATCTCCATAGCTACTCTACAACCGAGTTACGAAGAGATAAAAAATTAAACACCGTTTTTCGAGGTGAAATCTTCAAGTCGAAAGGTAAGAGCAGTGTCTGAATGAATTTTACACCTCTTCTCTATCATACATGTATGTGAAAGTTTTGAGCCGTAATTGTGTTTAGTTTTGAGCGGAGAGTGTATTTTTTACACCCTTTCAAAAGCTCTTATGAGGGAAACGAGCACGAACGCTGTGCGTGTGTATTACGGTGTGTGTAGGCTGATTCAACGGTTTTGTTGCCATTAGGGATGTACACAATGTATGCACAGTCGGGCTTTATCGAATGCTGTATACTTGATTAAATAAAATAGGATTCCTCAAAAACTACTCGTCCGATTTTCTTGATTTAAAAACCATTGTATTTCTTTCATCAAGACCTTTAATTTGATATAAATATTGAGCATATTGGTTTAGGAATAATTTTTCACCTGAAAACCCTAATCACAGGCAAAAATCACAGGTCTTCCTTAGTTATCATGGACATTGGCTATTACGGACAATTTTTAAAAACTGCCCAATGTCATGTCACACATGAGGTCTCAATCCTTCCTATTTGATTGCTCTGGATTGTCAGTTCTCTAGGGAGATGAGATTGTTATAACTTAAATAGAAGGATGATTGTCCCATTATAATATTGATGTAAATGGAGAATGGTCAAGTGCCACATTTCCATAGTGTGAAATTGATCAAGCATTTGAGTAGCTGCCCCTGGATAACCACAAACTGAACCTCAGGTTGCATTGAGTCAATTTGGTTGCCAAGGAAACTTGGTGCCATCAATTTGTTTTCCCCCCCAAATCAGCCAACTGTGCTTTCTCAAACTGGCTAGATGTAGATTTCTAATATTTGGAATTAGTACTACCAGAAGTACAGTACTACCAGAGGTGTGTCACTCTTAGTCCGTGGCATAATTCTCCAAGAACAATGGATTTGGGCCATTCATGACGTATTGTTCCACAAACTTATGCACAAAATCTCAAAAAGAAGCAATGCAGTCTGGGAGATTTACTTGGTATGAACTGTCTCACATGCGCACCTGAGCATTTATCGCATTCGGCCCACAGCTGATGGTTCGTCTGCGTCTAGTCTAAAATTGCATCTAGTTCTAGGAACTAGTTTCACGCGTAAAGTGGCTAATCTCATGATTCCTTATGGCAGACCGGGCAGGGTACAAAACTTGTAGCCATGCTCATTGTGTGTGCATGCATTTGGAGTACAATGCCGTGGTATGGATTATAGCAGGCTGGCACACTTCATGTAGGTAATAGACATCTGGTACTACATGTATTAACCTCTTTGTGCTACACACATTTTAAAATTCCTGTGTTTTGATTTAAAACAAAAATAAGGTTGCCTAGGGGACAACCATCAGTTCACTACATGTACTATTATTATGTAGCAGCGGTCGAAATTGCCGGTAGCCCGCTAGCCCGGGACTAGTGGATTTACAGCCGGGCTACTATTTTTTTCAGTTTGATATCCCGGCGGGCTAGTGGAAAAATAAAGTAAAAATGCATCATCACAAATAATGAACTGTCTGACAATAAGGTTCGGCTCTTTACTTTGTAATCAGTAGTGAAAATTTTGTTGTCAACTCGCCGTTGCATCAAAACATGCTAGAGATGCATATATCGGCCATGGATTCTTTTGATCGTACAGCGGTCCATCCGCGCGCGGTCCCGCACAGCACTGCATGCACTGCAGTGACGGTGTCACATAAAATACTGCTCACCTAAAAATTTGCTTCCCACTATACTGTAGAGTGTGCGCATCGGAATATTCGGTCCTGTGCATGTGCACAATTTCATGATGTCTATATCTAATGACACACCCGGCTTCGTATACCGAACTGGTTCCCGCACTCGTTCAGCAGGTAATCAGATTGCTGTGGTGAGAACTATAGGCACAGTGTAGCCTTTAGTCAAGGCGCGCGTGGCACCCCGGATACTAGCGTACAGACGACACGAAAGACCACCACAGCGCTGTGGTGGTTTTTCGTGTTGTCTGTACACCAGTATCCGGGGTGCCACGCGCGTCTTGACAAAAGGCTAGGCACAGTGCAGACGAAGAACATGCCGCGTTATAATTATCTGCGCGCTATACTATACTGAATCGGTTTACCTGATTAGTGATTGATTGAAAGTTTGGGGCCGGCCGGCTTCGCTCACTAACAAATATCAACAGTACAGAAGCTTTTTGCAAGGAGTAAAACCTCCCGCGAAAAAACAAAAAGTGGCCGGGGATGACAAGGAAACAAGTTGATCCTATGAACAACAAAAAAGAACACGGAAATTCCAGAGGGCATGGCAGAATGACCGTTTATAAGTGGTTGAACTATGATGATAAAAACAATGTGATGCGTGCAAGTGGTGCGTAAAATTTGCATATATATAATTCCGAGGATAAGAAGTCTGCATTTGTTGTGGGGTGCACTCATTTTAGAGTTGCATCTTTAAATGCTCATGAGAAAATTGAGCAACATATCAGATCTTTGGGGAAAGAATCTGCACCAGCAGCCAGAGATGTATAGGCCTAAACAAAGAACAAAGAATTACAGATTTAAAGCTCTTTTTTGGGTTACTGAAATCTAATCAGGGCTACTAAAAAAAATTGTGTTACTAGCCCTGCTGGCTACCATGAAAATCCATTTAATTTCGACCCCTGTGTAGGTTGCCCTAATGAATTTTAGGTACACCGATTAGGCCCACAAAATGTCTCCAGTTTGTGGTCCTAGGTCGGCTTCAAAATCGGTGTGGTGACACTTTTTTTGGTAATCTTTTTTTCTTAAAGTAAATAGATATTTGTTTTAAATGATACATTTACATAGGCCTATATACGTGTGGTTATTGGAAACAGACCAAATTTCCAATACACAAAGTATGGTGGCTAGGAGAGGCCACACAAATTGGGCAAATGTTCATACCCTATGATGTGAAAAAGTCATGGCAGAATTCCAATCGATCCAGCAATTTTGGCTACAATTGGACATTGTATTAGCACTACGAAAAATGGCCTACATGAAATGGCACGGAGCGGCCGCGAGATGGGGCCACGCAGCACCTCATTATATGACGTCATACGCGTCACGGATACTCGCCATATATGGCAATTTTCATGAATGAAATTGCCGCTCATGCGCATATACTTGCCATGAGTCACTCGCTGCGTCTTTACTTCGATAGAGCTCGTGACGATCTTTCCAATGGTACCAAAATCTTACGATTTGGGCGTTTTCTTAATTTTTTTCTGGAATTTCTTTGATTTCAACCTGAGGATCAACAACTTGCAGATTCATTGCTGATATTGTGAGTTTCGCAAGTTATATTTTTGTTACCATTTTATTATGAAACCGCGCCACCGTCCAAATGTGTTTGGGATGTATTAAATAATCATTGACGACATGTATTATATGTATGGGATGGATGGATTGAGTGCGCCGCGGGATTATGCATGGAATTGTCATGAGCTGGATGGAGATTTTGATGCGCGCGTTCGTGCGTGCGTGGTGTGCATAGGTGTTTGCGCATGCGTACTTGCCATGTTGACTACCGCGGCACCGAAAATCACTGCGCGTGCGGCATGCGAGTTTGCATGCGCTTGCCAACGCGTGTCTGTGACGTCACGAGCTGAGGAGCCGACCAATCAGCACCGCGCTACGTTTCGTGGCGCACAGTGGCTATCCGTGGTACATGTCTAACGGGAGATTTTTCGCTGTGATTAGCACCATAAACCCTATCACGGTATATACGCCAAGTTTTTCACTGTTGTTTAACGATAACTGTGTTATTTATATTTTAGATCACGTGTTACCGTCTGCAACCCGAAGATCAAAATTCACGCGCCCTCCAGAAGTTCGAGCATAGACCTTATGCGTATAATGTCACAAACTGAAAGGCGCCCTCATTCAGAGGCAAAAGAAGGTCACTCATTGGTCCACGTATGAGCACACAGAGCACATGAACCAATGAATAAACTTCTTTTTCCTATGGCTATGAACGAGGGCGCCTTTCAGTTTGTGACATCATATGCATAAGGTCTATTGGGTCACACTTGCAGATGGCAACGCGTGTTCTAAATAAAAAAAATTACACTGTTAAAAACATGGCGCATATTACCATGAAAGTGTCTAACGCTATTTATTTATTATGCAAAACACAATTTCACAAGGCAAACCTGTTCTGCTTGTTTACGGAGTTGCTTTTCTCTCTCATATTGTGTGATAAGCTGCTCATTGTCATCTTTCAGAAGCTCTAACTCAACCTCATAGTCCTTGTTTTCGGCAACAGTGCCGTCTAGATTCTCCAGGACACTGACGACCAGTGGCATCAGTTCCTTCACGACGTCTTCGTCGTAACCCTTGATCATTCGTTCAAACTCCCGGTAGATACTTGACGCCAGGGCCTGCACCCGCTCCGACATCACACTCACTCCGCCGTCGTCGGCAGTGCCGTATACGATCTCGTCATCCATCATGGCTGCGGTTTTAGACCCGCGAAAGGGAATTGGGACCAAGAGAGTACCTTAAGCTGTGTCTGTATGTTCTTCAATTGGAGTGTGAGGTTAGTTTTGGTTGAAATTTGGACACAAATCTGGTGTAGAAAACTACCGAATCGTCACACACCTTCTTTTGCAATCAACACAGGCCATGTCATAGCTAGACTCACGTGGTACCCACGTTATGCTGGTTTATTTAAAATGAATGCTGATAACCTACACAGGTTAGGTTACCATCTAAATCATGTGACAACTAGTACAGCTCATAAAACCCCGAATGGAACGGAACCGGAGAGAGGAGGGGCACACAGAAGGGGAGGAGATAAATAAAGGTATGGGGAGGGGGTTGGTAGGGTCAGGTAATATGGCGTTATTTAGGAATTTCAGCTCATTTGGAATGTACGTTTCTGAGAAAACTAGAAAATTCGTCTAACCTTTTTATATAGTGATCAAGAGAGTGAACTTTTCTTTTGACATATCAAAAGTTTGAATTTAAATACAATGTTAGAATCAAAGTATACAACATTAAAAAAAATTTCCTTTCTATTTTCTGAAAAAAGAGAACCCTTCTGACATGCCACTACCAACTACTTGATTTAACAATTCAACATGGTATTTTGGAAAATCAAGGATTGAAGCAGAATATGCATAATATCAGAAAGGTCCCATCGATCCAACATATCTGTTCGGTCGTCCCCACCGCCTTTATCTAAAGGCTATTTCTGTACCAATCCCACAGAAGGGCGCCACCGTGCCACTTCATTGCGTGGTAGTATTTCACCCATACAAGTTTCTCCCAACGGTCGGAAGGTTTGTTCTTTGGTCAGTCGGTCCTCCGTCGGTCAATGTTTAATTGTTTTAAGGACTTGTGGAGATGTACACATTTATCTAATTCAGCATTGTCACGTGTAATCACGGTCGGTGACGTACCAGGATTTTCAGTGGGAAAAACTTTTGGGGGGGGGGGGGTATTTACCGACACGAAACTCAAATGAACTGACAAATTATGTCAAAATACAGATTGAATTCCTGACGATCAGAGTTCAGATAAAACAAGTTTGTGAATTACTGACAGACACTATTTTGCCAACAAGTGGGTGCGTCCCGCCCCCTTTGGCTACGTCCTCTATTTTCAACCGTTTGTCAGTTCTTTCATTCTGTGTCATTTCTTTTCACCTTCTCAAGCACCAATTGAAATAATAGGGTTCCCTTTGGCACGTTAGAAACGAGTCTTTATCTTGACAAGAAAATGGGTGATGGGTGTACTTACGAGCAGGGCCTACATTATTTTGATTTTTGGACACGATTGTCGTCAGTAGGGCGCCCAGACTTATTGGGTGTTATAACGAAAGGCAAATAAATGACACCTAATAATAATAATAATGTATAGATTTATATAGCGCACGTATCCACCAACTAAGTGGCGCTCAAGGCGCATTATATTATTATCCCTGCTCATAAGGCTCATAAGGCTCATAAATCATTCCTGAAACCATCTCAGCTCCCTGGGGAGTATACAGCTCAATTGCTGCCATTTCTAGCGCATATAGAGCAAACCATCTCTGCCTTCACAGGTACCCATTTAACCCCTGGGTGGAGAGAAGCAATTATGGTTAAGTGTCTTGCTCAAGGACACAGGTGTCACGGCCGGGGCTCGAACCCACACTCTGCTGCTGGCAACACCAGAACTTGAGTTCAGTGCGCTAGACCGCACGACAATCCACTTTACGTGCATTATACAACACACGGGACCTACGGCTTTACGTCCCATCCGAAGGACGAAGCAATTATGGTTAAGTACCTTGCTCAAGGACACAAGTGTCACGACCGGGGCTCGAACCCACACCCTGCTGCTGGCAACACCAGAACTTGAGTTCGGTGCGCTAGACCGCTCGGCCACGACACTCCTACGACAATCGGGGCCTACTGAGGTGAACATATGATGCTTGATATGCGGCAGAGTGCACCCCCTCCCATTGTGTCTTCATTGTGTTCCAGGAATCTTAGGAATTCTTTAGAGAATTTTTTTTGGGGGAGAGGTCTGTTAACAATAGAACAGCAGTGTGTTAGTGTACAGGGACATGGGGGGTGGCACTCTGCCGCATATCGAGCATGGTATAGAGGTGAGGTTTATTTTGTGATTGATGCACAGTAGACACATTTAGCGCCCTCAACGTGGCTGTTTGACTCCCATCTAAATTTCTCCGATATTTAATCCCTGTTACAGAATGTCGATCCTTACAGCCCCCATCTTACAGTTTCTGGTACGGTGGATTGGTCAAGTCACGATCCGCCATTAATTGTGATTAGTTGTTTGACAGGATGTGCCATGAATTTACACTGGACATAAAGTGTTTATCTCGTGTAATTCTAGAGGGGAAAACTCCTTATATTTATTGGGATTGTAGAGTGTGATGTCAACAATACAGATCTTCCATTAGAACCCCCCCCCCCCCTCGTCGGCATTGTTAGTTTTCTTCTGTTTTGCTATGAAACGATGTCAAACTGCAGCCAAAATTGCTGGATCGATTGGAATTCTGCTGCGCTGTGTTTTAAACAACTTTTCATACAGGGTTATATGAACGTTTGACCGATTTGTGTGGCCTCTCTTAGCCACCAATTCACTTGTGTTTAAGAAATTTGGTCTGGTTCCAATAACCGCGTATACATGCAGATGTATCATTTAATTAAAACAAATCTCTATTTACTTTTTTGGCCTCATTACAGAAATTACTTGGACACGAGTCGTGGTCAATAACGGAAAAGGAAAAAGAAAACAGGCTTAATGCAAATTGTGTGAGATTGAAAGTTGCGGTTTAGTTTCAGATTTTACGCATTTGTGATATAAATACAGCTTCCATGTAATACATTAAACAAATATCAAGATAAAACATACATAATAATTTTTATTAGGCTTATCTGATATAATAATTTTCATTAGGCTTATTTGATATAATAATGTTCATTAGGCCTATTTGATATTGGACTGTTACACAGGCTTATGCAAAAATAGGCATACAACATGCATAATATGAGGATATGAATATGCATTACTGATTACGTACAACACTTTAGCCGACTAGGCCTATATAAATAGACGTAATAACAATTTGTACATTTAATTGTATTTACTTGATAGTCACTTGATTGAATTCTTATAACAATTTCTTAACAATAAAAAAGTGCCTTGAGATGAGACTCACGCTAAAGACATTCTGATGACAGAAATTCATTTTAATATTATGGCATTTATGTTTCATCTTGGATATAAATGTTTTATTTAAAGGTTAAATTCAAGATGTTTATTATACAGTCTATTGTATATTATTATATTTCACATAATTATATTAAAAGGTTAACTTACTACAATCATAACACAACTATTTACAAAGGATGATTATAATTTCGTTGTTTATAATTATTGTCTTACATAAATTAATAGTTTTTATCATTTGGCTTATCAAGGACGCCGACCATAATTAATGATAATGATATAATTATAAGCTTATAATTATTAATAATTAAAAGCATCAATTGTTGAAGCATCAATTTGTTTCATGGAAACAAATTATACTTCTGGTATTCACAATGGATTTGAAAAACCGGTACCATCACTTATAAGTTATATCCAAGAAATGATCATTACATCTGATGGGGCGGATCCTGGATATTGAAAAAGTGGGGGCACATGGCAAAAAAGGGTGGCACACTACCAAAAAAAAGGTTGGCACACTACCAAAAAAGGTTGGCACACTACCAAAAAAGGTTGGCACACTACCAAAAAAGGTTGGCACACTACCAAAAAAGGGTGGCACACTACCAAAGAAAGGAGGGGCACACTACCAAAGAAAGGAGGGGCATACACACAAAAACGTACGGTTAATTTAAGTGCATGGCGAAAACCGCGGTGACGTCCAGTGCCAACGATTTCTTGTTACGATGGGGGGGGGGGGGGAGGACCCATGACCCCCCCGAACAACCGATAAATCACACAATTATTTATTTACAAACAATTAATTTTGTTTTCTTCAATAATATGCTAAACATAAAGTGTTATTTTCGTGCTGTGTGTCCGGGTCATGCAGTGTGAGTCAGGCGATTGGAAATATTGTCTGTGTATTATATTGAACAATTTAAAATTACCAAAAAAGTTAAAACTGCAACAGAGTTTGCTATCAGTCTAACGTTCAAGGATTGTAATATTTAGGCTATAAATTGATAACTTAAAGGAAAGGTTTACAGCATTGGTAATTACTAGATTATAATGTAAAACCTTGATCGGTGTAAAGTTCGTAAAAGTATCAATCATCATGGCCTGAGAAATGATTCTATCTCAAGTACTTTCATCTATCTCAGAACAAACAGCAATTGTTATATCGAATTTACTAAAACGTTTTGTAAAACGTAAAATAAAAACATGTAACAGTTTTTCGTCGTTTTCTCTTAAACGTGAGCATCTATATAGTGATTCAAATTTCACCGGTTATTTTTGATGATAAATTTGTTGAAAACTAGAGGCTTGAAATTTGATGTGTATGTAATAATTATATATCTAATTATGATACAAAAAAGGTACGCTTGCTACAAACATTTTAAAATGTTTAATTATCATGAACATTTACAAATAAATACAACGTAACATTTATTAATTACCGAGTAGGACTAGAATGAAGATGTATGTAATATATATCTATAGTCAGTATACACTTTTGGTAAAAATGTCTGTGAATGAATCAATACTTGATAAGAATTCAGATATTTGAATAAAAAATAAAAAAAACAGTTTCAGCTTATTTCATTGTGTTGTTAACGAGAACAAAAAGTGGAAATATTCAGATTGTTTGTATTTATTCCGTAGTGGAATACCTGTCTTCATGAATACAGAAATTCATTTTAGAAACTATCTCACACATTAGTAACGAAAACACCTTTTGGCAGAAATATCTCAAGCGATGTTTGATACCATCATCAACTTTACAACTATAAGTTTTATTTAAAACTGTAATAATTGATATATTTCGATATTGTATACTGTGTATAGTGGCTTTAAACAATAACAAATTAACTTTATTTTGACCTATTACAGGAAAGAGGAAATCAACGATTTTAGGATGTTTGGAAAATCATGTACAAAACTTTTGAGAAAGCTGAAGTACGGTACTAATCTATAGATTTAGCCCCTATGCCTCGCCTATCATTAGCATCGCTGCCGGTCACTGGCACATGTCACTGTCACATGTCACTGGCGCCGCCGCTAACTTAGCAAAGCACGTGACCAATGTAACAACAATTCTCACGGAAAGGAGGTCCCTCCGGGCTGTTTGATTAACATGCCTGATCAGTCTAAGAGTCCTGGATATATACACCCGTTATATAAATTATAGGCCCCTGTATATATTATTTATAATTTTGATAACACCCATTTGTACCGAAAATAAAAGGTAGGCTTATTATAATATATTTTTATTAGGGTGTGGTCTTAAAGATGAGAGTAGCCATGTTGACTGTGATCCTCCCCTAAAATTGCCGGGGCGAATGTAAAGTACTGTCCAGTGTGTGGATTCTGATTACCCTCCATGCCATCTTCAGCCTCTTCCACCTCATCATCCTCAGCTCGGTCCTGGAGGGAAAACGGTGGAGGTGAAAACGGTGGAGGTGGGAACGGTGGAGGTGGGACCGGAGGAGGCGGTGTTTGATTATTAAGCATGAGACTCTGGAGGCACGAGTGGATCTCATCCTTCAAAGAGCTGACGATTTCTAGTTTCATCTGCTCCAAGTCTTGCTTTGTCATCACCCTGGATTCCTGATCGCTCCCCGATACAGTGAGGAGCACCGGGCTGGAGGGATAGTGAGGTGTAGGGGCATGTACCTCATTGGAGGTACTGTCCATACTGCTATTCATTTGGCTGACGGTGCTTGCGCGGCTATTGGACCGGGGTTGACGGACTATGGTATGAGGGGATCCGCTGGTGGTAGTGACAATGTGTAGTATCTCCTGCTTAATACTCTTCATGTTGGCGTGCTCACGAGCCTCCTCACGCTTACGGTCCTCTCGTAACTCGTATCTGAAGGAGGTGAAAACTTAAACTATTCAAATTCAAAGATTTTTTCACTTCCCCAGAACAATATTAAAGGGAAAGACCAAAAACAGTGGTGATAACCAGATCATCGAATTAATGAATAATTATCTAAAAGTTTACTTGGTTTAAAGTATCAATCCTGAGAAATGTTTCTATCTGAAGTGCTTTCATTTTAGAGAAAAATGAATCATTATGTCGAATTACAAATTATTGTCGTCCGGCAACTAAAAATGTTTTAAACGGTTTTTGTTGTTTTATTTCACAGGATAGTTTGATGAGATTTTTCTAAGACTTGTTTTTCTAGACTCTATGGTTAAAATGAACGTACGTTTCCAAACCAATGTTGTACCTTACCTTTAAAATAATCAGTTAATTTTAGAATGTTATTTTGAAAGTTAAATGAGAGTATTTAGGCTACTTATGATAAAGTGGGCCACTTTTTGGAACCTGCCTTTCACAGAAAGTTTGGTCGTGAGCAAAGAAACTTATTTGCACAGTTCGTGTTTCACTAATATACAGTACTTATATCTTTCAACAGCGTTCTTGTGAAGAGTACTCAAAAAGGTGAAAAACTATACCTGAGACTTGAGATGTCTTGTTTGATTTCGTTAAGGTCGTCCTCATTGACTCCATCAGCCTTACGGTTAGCCTTAGTCATCTGTATGTAACGACTGACTAGTCGTTTCATTACATCCTGGTAGCGGGTCTCTGCCGTCTGAACATTGGCATGTACGGTACCATCACCAACCTGAACAAAGGCAGAAAATGTTTAGCTATAACTAAAAAATAATATAGAAGTTAAAGCAGACATCTTATAAAGACCCACAATCAAGGCTAAAAATTTGATTTGAATTAATTCAATTTCAACCAATGTTTGTTAAAAACGAATAATTAAATCGAAGAAACTAAGCTAAAACTATCTCGATGTTGGTGTTAAAATAATCGTTGTAAGTAATCCATTTGCATTTATTTTGATTCAGAATTCAAGATTTAATATGTGACTACTATAGACGACACACACAATGATCACATCAACACACAAAGGTTGATTGATATTATTTAAACAAAACAAATATTGCTTTCACCGACCCACACGCGACTTTTCCATCAATATAATGTCGCATTTTCCCCATCAACATCTGGATTTTTTTTTTCGAATGTTAAAAAAACGGTTCAAGCGTCCTGAAGTAAAACTTACTCGTAAAGTACCGTCCAGAGAGCGTCTCTTTCGTGGTTTGTAGTTTGTTTTGAGTGATCTGCGGTATCCACACAACATTCTTCGAACTCCGGAGAAAAAACAGTAAATTGATTTTGGACTGATAATAAGATTAAAAGGCGGAGGTAAAGTAGACCCTTCGTCGAAGTAACTCATCCAGAGTTTGGAACGGGCAAATTTCCACTCTCTGTCGGCGTGGTCCTTCAAAGAAAAATATAGGCTAACGTCAATAACAAGTAATAAGTAAAGCTGAATTTCAACCGAACTTTTCAAACCGTGCGGTCCATCTCTGGCAAAATTCTATAGTGAGAAAGCCATGGCGTGTTTTAATAAAACCAAACAATGGGTTGCTTATAATCAGCACAGGAAACTGAAATAAACTCATTAATGTGAAAAATGGTATGACATCTATACACAGTATATTCATTATATCTTCGAAGTCTTTAAGAATTACAGCAGGAGGTCATACAAAGCTCATTTTTTCTGGATAGGGTAGACGTAGGCCCCTATACCTGCCACATTTTAAAAGTGTAGGCATATACGATGACGGCTAGGCAGTGCTCCGTTTAGCTTACCGGACTCAAGTTCTGGTGTTAGCAGCAGAATGTGGGTTCGAATCCCGGCCGTGACACTTGTGTCCTTGAGCAAGACACTTAACCATAATTGCTTCTCTTCACCCAGGGGTTAAATGGGTACCTGTGAGGGCAGAGTTGGTTGATTAGCCCTATATGCGCTGTAATGGCAGCAATTGAGCTGTATACTCCCCAGGGAGCTGAGATGGTTTCAGGAATGATTTATGAGCCTTATGAGCAGGGGTAATGATATAATGCGCCTTGAGCACCACTTAGTTGGTAGATACGTGCGCTATATAAGTCCACACATTATTATTATTATTATTATTATTAAACCTAAAATACGTTAACAGAAATTACTTAATTAAAACGTGTAACCAAAAGTAAGTAAAGGCCTAATATATACCTCTGGTATTATATTATATTCAATTCACTGTGTGCTGATACAATATAGCCATCCTCTTACTTTCAGTTAGACGTGTTGTCAGAAGTGAGATTTTCCACAATTAATATTTATGGAATACAGAGTCTTTCAATTTAGCCCGTTTACCTGAATGTTCTGGAACGAGTTGCTCATCATAGCAATCAGCATATTGAGTAGTACAATGATAGCGATGATGTGGTAGCACAGTAGGAGTATTTCTCCCACCCACTCTACAGAGTCATTGGACTCCTTGTCCCGGTACAGCTTAATGGCGTCTGAGCTGGTCAGACCAAACAGCGCCCACAGCAGGTTCAGAAATGACCGCTCTATTCTGTTGGTCAAGATGAACAAAATAATGGTCAGAATCATGGTACCTAGGGTAGTTAATGGTCAGAATCATAAATACCTAGGGTAGGGGCAGATACATGCAGAAAGGGGGTCATAACTCCCCCTTTTTGAAACATGAACAACTAGACTGTTTGTCCTGAATGACAAAGATGTTTCTCTTCAGAAAATATACTATTTGTGAAGAAAACTAAATCTTACCGCGAAAAGCCATTGCCTTTACAATCTTTGCTGGTACTCGAAACGTTCTGGTCGTTCGTGGGACACAAGTAGTCAGTATTATAATACCAGTACAACTGATGCATTCCACAGGCAAAAGACAACAATACGAGAAAGAATATGAAGAAGAACTTGGCAATGTCGATGAGCATGCATCCAAGAGAAATCTGTAACGGTCCAAGGTACGGGTTGGCTTGGAAAAGGTAGATTATACGGGCGAAGCTGAACACGTTAGCCATAGCGAACAGGCACTCTGAGATGAGGGTCGGGTCTGCTGAGGGCCAGTTTTTGCGTTCGAGAGTTTTATAATTCGGATAATTAGCAACCATATACATTGCAGTCAGGCGGAGACTGAACGTGGCGAGGTACAACGTCAGCATAATGAAATCTAGCCAGTTCCACCACTGGCGTATGTACGCCTTAAGTCCCTCCTCCCATAGCTGTTTACACTCGCTCCATATCATGCCTGAATCGAAACGGGAAAACAGAAGGACAAATTGTAAAAAAAAAAAAAAAGTTTTACTAAAAATGAAATTTTATCTGTTATTTTTTAAAAGTATATACTATATTTATGGTAATGAATCAAAGGATGAAGAGAACATGATGAAGTAATGCACAGTTTTAATTGTGGGAGGGAAAACCCCTGACAAAATGGTACAGGGAGAAAAAGTGTCTCTATAAAAAAAGCCCGTGATTGCATGTTCGACGCGTGGAAATTAAACTTTACTGTCAATATTGTAAAGACAACTCTATACTGACCTATAACCCATAACAAAATGAGTATCTCAACGGCATCCGGACTGCGACCGCGTTGGTTAACTTCCGGTTTGGCCGCGGTGACTCGAGTTGACGCTAACACAAGCAGGCCCAGAAAAATTACGAAGGAGGAACTATGATGCATGAACTTCATAAAGGGAGACCGCATCATTTGTCCAAGGCGGGTCCGTGGAAACACCAAGTAGATCAGTGCGTTGATAGGCATCATCACCATGACAAGAATGCAGAGAAGGGATTTATTTAAGGCGTTACTGCCTCGCCAGCCCGGTAGACCCTCGTACCAGATGGAGGACAGGACCTGCTGAGTGTTTGGGTGGGCTACAAACTGGGTTCGAAGTGACATTGGGAAAAGACACATGTAAGAACGATCTTTAATGATCAAAATTAAATTCCATTTTACATTTATTTCCATTCTCCAGATACACAGATGGACAAAATTAATGACATGTACAATGCAGAGTATATAAGAATAATATAACAAAGGAGATAAGATACAAATGATTATACAAATGTAATAAAATATAAATTAGCCGATAAGATTTAAGGCTTTGCATGGTGGAGTATTGATATCGTTTCGGTTTGCGGTAACACCATGTGTTTATATCAATTATCGCTAAGTGAGGTACAGGGTTCTGAAAAGAACCTTATCGCACAACTCGTAACTCAACTGTTCCTAAGTGAGATTTTGTTTCAGGGAGAACCAATATCGGGCAACTCGTTTCTAAACTATTGCTAAGTGAGAACGTGGTTCAGGGAGAACCACGGGATCTTCTCGGGGTCTTCTCTACGTTTCGATCAATAGTGTGATCTTATCATCGTCAGTAGAACGAAGAGGGTTTGAGATGCAGCTCCTTAAGTAGTATTTGTCAGGGATTATATGGTGAAAATAGCCTGTTCAAATATAAGGGTATTACGTTTTCAGGATTAGCATAATCTTTCTTAAAGGTTTTGTGGTGTCTTCGGGGTACCTCACCGTATTACCTTTCGTCGATGACTAACCTGTTTTTGCTCGTATTTCAGAGCAAGGCGAAGCCTCATTAGGGTGAGCATCTCGCTGTTAACATCCTCATCGGGAAACTCGTCATCGGACTCGCTCTCCTTGTTCAGTACGGCATTCACCTCCTCCGAACTCCGACACTGCTCCAGGATGTCCACGGTGAACGTCTTGATCTGGTCATTGAGCTGCATGTAGATGTCCTTAAACTCATTCTCTCTCATGGCAAGATGCTGGAGCTCCCAGCTCAGTCTGAAGGCTGAAAGAATAGGATCACTGGTCGTGAGAGAGGTCCAGGCAGGACTGGCCAGGGCCTTGAAAGTGTTGATACGATGCAAGGAGTAACGGAGGCTATCCTCCATTTGTTTCTGTACGCAGATGTCGCATTTACAGATGCAGGGGTGGGGTTTGGAGATGGTAGCGCCGCGGGTGAGCAGTAGCTGCAAGATCTCGAACTGGTTGCAGTGAGCGGCGAGAATCACTGGGGAGATGTCGTGGGAGTAGGCGGAGCTCTCTTGACGTCCCATCTTGAAGTGTGCATTGCTCCATCCTTCTCCAAGCATGTGGCGGCTTATACTTGGGTGATTTACCATCATCTCGACCATCTTATACACACCTTCTCTGATGGCGTACAGGAGGGCATCTCCAATCTCAATCTTGTCCTGTTTCAGTAGCAGCTCTACGATCTCCACATTTTCATTGTCAACCACCATTTGGAGGGCACTGCGGCCCAGAATATTGGTCACATTTACATTGACGGGATTTGGGGGCATGAGGGTGCGCTTGACGGAAGCTTTGTCCCCTCTCTCCGATGCTTCCAAGAATTCTCGCTCCTTGGCCGTCAGTCTGTTCCCCTCACTGAAGAGCTGAAGAGGGATACTGCTTACCCCAGAGATCAGAGACGACATGCGGTGGTCCATATCCGCAACGGTCAAGGAAGGGTTGGTGTCCGGGATAAATGCCAGGTTTGTCTTTCCTTCTGGGGGTTTAAGATTCCCATTGTTCCCGTCCTTCGGTGAGGGATAGGGAGGGGGTTGGTGGTGGGTAGGATAAGGTGGTGACAGAGAAGACCTCATATTGGACGAGTGGTCACGGCTCTTACAAACTTTCGATTTATCTGTGCAGAAAAAATACATCATCATATTACAGCATTATTTATTACCAGATCATCGAATTAAAAAATGTTATCATAAAATCTGTACTTGGTGTAAAGTTAGTACAGGTATCCATTGTCCTGACAAATCATGTATTCCATCTAAAGTGCTTTCATCCTATAGAGGAAAAACTAATCTTTATGTCGGATGGCAACTTTTTGAAATTCGAGATAGAACATAACTGACCTTTAACCGTTTTTGTCTTTTAAGGATAAATGATTGAAAACTGAAGGATAGTTAATGTATACGTTTCCCAATACCAGTGTTGTACAAGAATAAATCCTTAAAAATATTGTATCAAGCGTTTCTATAGGGCGTTAAAACAATTAACAGCCATATGTATATACTTTCTCTTAGTGTGTTCCCAAAGAGATTAATCGTGAGTAATGCAGTATCTTGTAAGTAGTGTATCAGTAACATCTATACTGCCGTTACTATGGGAACAGTCTATCGAATTTACTTGACGCGAGTAATTTGTGGTCGTGCTCCCTCACTGCACGACAATAATCATTACGTTGTTGGCTAACACGTCATAGGTACCAGACTATAGATAGATCAAGGATGCTTCAATAGTTGTGAACACTTATTTATTTGTTGTTTGAAAGCTTATGGTTATAGCGTGATATAAGTACAATTAGATAGATCCGGGTATAATGGCGGCTCTTCACCTGTCGTCTCTGAGTGCCATCTGATAAAACCTTGCACATAATTAAGAGATCAAAATATATCACCACATGACCTAAGATATACTCTCAGTTCACAGTTTTCTTATTTTCTCAAAAAGAAAATTCTCGGTGATTATCTAAATTTTGGTATAAAATAATACAATAATGGAAACATAGTTATTAGTGAGAACTAATACTAAATCTAAACAAGAAACAATAAAAGGAAATTAAAAGCAAAACAACTGGGCATGCAAACAATAATAAACAAATTTAAATAACAATACTAACAATAAATTTATATATCGCCTTAAATTAAAATCCACCATAGACTTTTGGTTAAATGTCTATTAATTCATCTATAATAGATGGATCAAGATAACAGTTCCAGCTTTTTCATTGTGACGTTATCGAGAAAATTGTGCCAAAAATTCATATTCATAAAACGATAGGACAAAAGACAGAATTATTTCAAGGGATGTTTAATACAATCATCAACTTTAATTACACCAAGTAAATTTCATGTAAAACTGTGATAATTTGTGTTCACCAATATTTAATATATTGTGGCTTTAAAAATAAATCACACAGCGCTGTGTATGAAATGAAACTTAAAAACACATCTAATATAATAGAATCTAATACACGAGAAGATACATGTTATATTTTATTTTGGTCACGTCAATTAAGAGATCTTCTACCCAGTGTGACTGACAAAATACGTATGTTAATACTGATTAGAAATGTTCCCTTTGCCGCATTATCTGTAAAGCATTATATATCATCATAGGGGAAAGGACGATACTATTACAGTCATCTTAATAACCTCTCGACCACCTGGACAATGCGGCGATACACAGGTTATACATGTACGTGTTCACAAGCCCCGTGCAGTGTCTAAAGCTTGTCCTTTACCGTTTGAAGTGCCGCTGGCACATCAGTATTATCATCCACATCAAAATTAATAATAATAATAATAATAATAATAATAATAATAATAATAATAATAATAATAATAATAATAATAATAATAATAATAATAATAATAATAATAATAATAATAATAATAATAATAATAATAATAATAATAATAATAATAATAATAATAATAATAATAATAATAATAATAATAATAATAATAATAATAATAATAATAATAATAATAATAATAATAATAATAATAATAATAATAATAATAATAATAATAATAATAATAATAATAATAATAATAATAATAATAATAATAATAATAATAATAATAATAATAATAATAATAATAATAATAATAATAATAATAATAATAATAATAATAATAATAATAATAATAATAATAATAATAATAATAATAATAATAATAATAATAATAATAATAATAATAATAATAATAATAATAATAATAATGTGGACTTATATAGCGCACGTATCCACCAAACTGGTGCTCAAGGCACATTATATTATTACACCTGCTCATCAGGCTCATAAATCATTCCTGAAACCATCTCAGCTCCCTGGGGACTATACAGCTCAATTGTTGCCATTTCAGCGCATATGGGCTAATCAAACACAACAGCCAACTCTGCCCTCACAGGTACCCATTTACCCCTTGGTGGAGAGAAGCAATTATGGTAAAGTGTCTTGCTCAAGGACACAAGCACCATGGTCGCGGTTGGGATTCGAACCCACATTCTGACGACTCAGCCATCAGAACACAAATCCGATGCACTAAACCGCTCGACCATGACACTCCATATGAAACGTGTCATCTCATTCATGTATGTGGCTCTTTTGAAGAGATAAAGTAATGTTATCAATGTATTGGTTACGGCTTTATGGTTTAGGATGAGCACAGCCCTTGGGGTGCACCAAATAGTGAGAAATTCATGCGCCGAGCTGTTTATCTGAAAAACAAAGATTTGAGGCCCATACATTTGAGGGATTGTGTTAAAATGATCATATATCATGACCTGGGGTCCTTGACTTCCAACTTTGAGTATTTTGGATACACTAGGCCCTGAGAAAGTGATTCTAATTCGATTTCAAGCGTAAGGCCTTTCTCCAAAATGGATGCTAGTCAGTGTGGGCGTTTTAACTAGTGTAGAGGGTGGTTTCCATTGGGATGAGAATAACTCGACAGGCCTCTGGACAATCCACATTAAATTGAGAATAAAATAAAAGGTTAGATATCAATCAATATTTTGTCTTTTGATTTTAAAACTGTTATGACTTCTAAGTATTTTTAATGATTTTTGAATGCTTTGTATTTAACACTGGTTGCTATGGGAGTTTATATAGTGGGGTGCACCCTTGATTGTGCGAGGTGTATATGCTGGTACACAGCTAGTATAGGGTTCCAGCATGCACAAGAGCCAAAAAGGGGCCAGAAAAATAATTAAAAAGGTAAATGTATGAGCACGGCGAACAAAGGGGATCTCTACCCCTGGATCCACCAATAAACTTAATAGAGTTAAGTAAGACTAATTGCGGTGACACCATGTGAAATTCTCTATTGAGTAGTAATTAGTTCTGAAAAGAACTTGAGGTTACAACTCGACGTTTCGATCAATGTGCTCTGATTGTCTTCAGGAGAATAATAGAGTTAATGGGGCAAGTACGCCACGCGAACTGTTCAATACATGGCTTGTTCTTCCTCTGACAATCCTTGCAGGGTACAGGGATTTTTTGGTATTTACTTTAAAGAAAGATTTTGTTTTTATACATTTTTTTTTCTTGCCTCGTTAAAAGGCCTGATGACAGTTGCATCCCAAAAGGCGCGGCCTTATACGCAGCCTTATACGCAGCCTTATACGCAGCCTTATACATTTTAAAATACTTTTTTTTTATGTTAACCTAATAGCCAATATTATGTTTTATTTCACAACCTTTAACGATAAGGAATATAATTTGTAATTCGTGAATAACAAAATAGTCAAAACCTTTCCTAAAACTTACTTTGTGTAAAGCTGATGATGGTATTAATCTTCACTGAAAATGAAATTATTGCTAGTTGGAATTTAGGACATTGTATTTGTTCTCTTTCCCTAATTCTTTATTATTATTATTATTTTTTTTTTTACATCAGAATGAAATCTGAATGCATTTCACTATTTCTCGTTAATGACACAATGCAATAAGCTAAAACGTCCACAGGTTGGCTGTTGAATTCAAAGAGAGTAAGAGAGTATCTTGATTCAAAGAGAGTAAACATACTCATAGAAGCAGTTTTGCCAACATGACCAATGTTGTACCTTCCCTTCCCTTCAGAGTGTAGATCCGCCATTTGCATTGGTATGCTGTTTGATTGGAATTTGCCCCAACAGAGAAAGATGCAATCTCAAGCGTGCGATCGAAAATAATAATATAAATTAAATCTTTGAAGAGAAGAGAAATCAAGAATCAAAAAATTAAATTATATATTGTCTACTGGCCTATTGCAGGGTCTTGGCCTATGGAAGCTATGTGTATTTGTTTTATTAATCAAATTAAAAACATATTTTTATGTTTGTTTTGTAAATAAAGACAGGCCTAAATGTTAAACTTGGTAAAACAAAATCAATTTGCTAAGAAGGGGAACAGTTTGACATCGTTTTCTCCACACATAAAGATGAATCGGTGTTATTTTAAAGGCAATTTCCTTCGGATTATTTCTATTTTGCTTGAGGGTAGAAAAACAAATACTTTAAAACAACAAATTTCACAAAATAATCGTGACAATCATGGTATTACAGAAAATAAATCCCAAAATGAATTTATGATGGACCCTCATGTAAACTCTGAATTACTGTTTTTTCCTTTCTAAAAGAAAATTAGTAATAATCAAATTATAACTTCCCGGAATTCGCCAGTGAAAATAACGACCAGTGTGGGCGATTCATTGTTGAGTCACGGGCGCAAAACAGTTTCTGCATGCTGCGATAATTACAATTACATGGTCAAGAAAAACGACCGGCTTTGACCCGGAGTGACAATTATAATTATGTGTCATTCTATGATGAGTCTCTGCCATGAAGGGCATTTCTCTTTTCACGATAACTTATTTAATCGCGATTCTTCTTGATGTAAAAACCTCTTCATAATGAGATTATAAAAAATAAAGGCCCGATGAGGACAAGTTCATCTTCCGAGTGTTACTGTACTGTCGTCTAACTTGATGCACTTTCACTGTTTTTCTGACTTCCGTTGATCATTGAAGAAAAACTCCGTACCGGATCCAATTGAAACCTTTTTCGGTCAAACATTGACGCTAATCCCCCCCAGTCAATTCACAGACACCCTGCTCAATGCCACAAAATGTAATAACAGAAAAGTGTGCAGGCTGCTCAATGCAACAAGATCCACCAGCTATAGAACAATGGTTCTTTAGTTCTCTACTGAGGGCAACAAGATGCAACAACTTTGTACTTTTATTGCATGTTGTTGTATTGAGCACGACTAGGGTTAATGTTAGCATAGTATAATATATAAAACGTTGAGTTTTTAATAATCCAGAAGAATGAAATATACGATCAGGAACTCCGAATCTCGCCGATGTCCACAGAAACAAGGCGGAGTGAAGTCAAGCATGACACACTTTTTACAAATGTTCCACCGGGAAATATGCAAAAAATATTTTACCCAACATTTATTTCTGAGTTGTTTTATTATGTTTCTATCAATTTTAAAATGGGTTTGCCGCGCTGTGTTGATTTTGTTTAAACATACCAAATTTAACCATCCAGCTTCTCGGAAATGTCTGGTCCAATTTTCAATTGCTAATGTGAATTAAAAACAAAACAAATAAAATCTCGATTCCTATAAAGCAATTTAGTGAAGAAATATTGGTTATCGAGCCCACATGAGGAAAACAATGGGCAGGACTCCACATTCGACTATGCACCAAGCCCCACGACATCAATAATCTATTACATTCAACGAAGCAACGCTTTTCCTAATGGTATATATTTTATGCTAATTTGTGAGAGTTGTCCCTGCGCTAAGGAGACCATGATTACACCAGGTAGTGCGTTGCTTCCTGGCGACTGGACTCCATCGATCGATGAGGAGGAAGATATGATGCATGAGAGGGAGAGAAGATGATCGGGGGAGGGATAGGATGAGATCTGGAGTGTAGATGTAGCTCGTATACATTTCATATACATTTCATATGGATGTCTCTTTTGTATATGACTAAGTTTTGGTTCATTGTTTCAATGTTAAAATTATGAAGGCGATGACTTTAACGGTATTACAACGGTAATATTGATGATGATCATGATTATGATAATGATTATAATGATTATAATGATTATGATTGCGGTGATAATGATGATGATTATAGTGACGACGTTGAAGACGACAAAGACAAACAAGATCTAATATATTCAGAAAAATATATAGAGAGAAATATATATAGAGAAATATATATAGAGAAATATATATAGAGAAATATATATAGAGAAATATATATAGAGAAATATATAGAGAGAAATATATATAGGCCTAAATTCCAACCAGTAAATCCCATGAAATTCTACCCAAAACAAATAAACTTCCAGTAGATTGCAAAAGATAGAACGAAAAATAGCCTAAATGTTGAAGGACTATCCCCCGTAGATTCAAATGGTTTATTATTACCATTGGTAGGTCCAGCGGTGGCAAGGATGACTTCTCCCCTTTTTATCGTCATGCATGTAAACTTACCATACGTTTGTTCATGTGCGCCTTTTTTGTGAGTGGCCCCCTTCTCGAGACCCTGAATCTGCCCCTGTCATTAACCCCCTTCTCGAGACCCTGAATCTGCCCCTGTCATTGACCCCCTTCTCGAGACCCTGAATCTGCCCCTGTCATTGACCCCCTTCTCGAGACCCTGAATCTGCCCCTGTCATTGACCCTTGGCTCTCCCGTTCCTGTAGCGGATGTTTTATTTCAATTTATGCTTCCATAATTTCCATTTGAAGAGCATACAATCTGATCGTGATTCTTATCCGTTATCGCTTCTCATCAGAACATTTCTTAGATGTTTATAGAATGAGATAATTTCTCGCATAACGGGAACTAATGTAAGAAACCTTCACCTTAAAAAGTATGATAGGGTCTATAACTATATCGTGGAGAGATAATCTGCTAACAGATAATATTGATCACGTAGATTCAATATAATGTATGCCGTCTCAATGGAAACACACCTGTCCTCATCATTGAATATCATATAATAAAATACAGCGAGGGAAACCAACAACAATAAACGTTAGCAATACAAGGTTATGGGCTTCATTACAAAACATAAATACATCTTGCTCTGATCTCAACACTGAATGGTTTTTTTTGTAAACAATTCGTTAACAAATATATATTGTTATTTATTGAGGGCTTGGCGCATATGCATATGCCTATCATTTTAAGTACAATATTCATCAAATTATTTTGCAAGTGAATGTTTGTCACCGGAGACTTAAAAACTCCACGTTGGAATGAACACGAACAATCTGAATGCATTTTTCATTTTTTTGTATCGCCTGTGTTTTCAGCTATATTTTACCAGCAATTTTCCCGATTTTCCTCATCGAAATAATGTATTAAAATGAATTTCTTGTGGGGCATGTCATAAGGTAATCTGGGAACTTATTTACTGTTTATATTTCACAAGATGTTTGATACATATACCATCATCAACTTTACACCAAGTAAGTCAAATGTAAATTTCTGATCATTTATTTTTTTTCTTGAGAATCTAATGGTGTATAGCGGCTTTAACAAAGCTGTGAACAGTTCTTTTGTCATATTGTAGAATAAATTATCAGAAAAAAGTGTTCCGAGAATATCATTGACCGTAAAATTAGCCCGTCAACAGTCGTCCATCACTGAGTCACAATTCTATTGGCGGGGCTGAGCTGCTGGCTACAGCTTCATCAAATAACCCATTATGTATTACAGCATGGTGCGCAGACATGATAACCATCGGGAAAAGCTGAATACAGGTGTAAAAGGAAGGAATTCATTTGAAATCCTTCCTCAATGAAATGCTTGCTACAATTGTATGCATATCTCTTGATTCTTATAAAGTATAGATGCATGTACAAGCATTTTACCTAAAGACTAGCTTTATAGGTTGATGAAATTCTTGCGTCGGGTGATAAACAATTGATTTAATTTTGCCCTAGACCGACTAGATTTAAATTATTTTTCGAATTGCAGCCATTTTGGTTTATATTCATGTATATGTTTTTTCTGGCCCTCTCATCTGCTTCAACCATTTTTTTGTACAATTGTGTCATTCGTTATTCTGGGCTCATTAATTACTTTTATGAATTTAACTTTGTTCGTTGTATTTTGCATTTGGAATAATATCTAGAAAAAGTGGAATTGTTGTGCCTTTTGGATTTATGCCGATAGACGAGTTTGCTAGGAAACTAATGCATCCTTTCTTGCGTGCTAAGCCGATTGGTTTTATTGAGACGTCTTAGAAGATAGGCCTTAAGTATGGTTTCGAGGAAATATAATTCCACTTGTAATGAAAAACACCTCATACATGAACGACGAAGAAATATACCGAGTCTGATGATTGCATCTATATAGATAAAATTATCAAGGACACTTTCATGAAAATGGTATTAACTTGCGAGAATCTCGAGTCAACGAACTTGGGTCATGCAGTGGTGTAGCTATAGGGAGCGGTGGTGGTGTAACTTTTGAAATTGGGGGAGAGGAGGAGGAGAATAAAAATGATGATTCAAAATTTCTACTTTCAATAACGCCCCTGAAACTTCACCCCGACCAAACGTCACCTTCCTTGCCCCCTTGAGTAAACGTCACCTTCCCTGCCCCCTTGAGTAAACGTCACCTTCCCTGCCCCCTTGAGTAAACGTCACCTTCCCTGCCCCCTTGAGTAAACGTCACCTTCCCTGCCCCTTGAGTAAACGTCACCTTCCCTGGCCCCTTGAGTAAACGTCACCTTCCCTGCCCCCTTGAGTAAACGTCACCTTCCCTGCTCCCTTGAGTAAACGTCACTTTCCCTGCCCCTTGAGTAAACGTCACCTTCCCTGCCCCTTGAGTAAACGTCACTTCACTGCCCCCTTGAGTAAACGTCACCTTCCCTGCCCCCTTGAGTAAACGTCACCTTCCCTGCCCCCTTGAGTAAAAGATACGGGCTTTAACTTTGAATAGGCCTATTTGAATTTTGACAACAATTTTTGTTTTACACAATTTAAAAATGTTTTTTTTTAACAGTTGGGAATTCTTTTCAAAGGACATTTTGGGAACTCCCTTTGAACAAGAACAGCTGTGAAAAAGGGTTTTGATTTTAGCGCCGGAAAACAAATTACAACAGCATTGTGAAATCTTAAAACCAGTATACACTGGCTTTAAGTAAATGCAATATCAGTAAATGCATCCATTCCATACTTTATTAGAATTAACATAATGTATAAAAATCAACATTTTAAATGTTCATTATGTCTTCATTCTTAACATTGCCAGACCGGTATTGATAAAAGAACAAAAGAGCTTTCTCAAAACTCGATGTGAGTACATAGTATCGGATGAATAAATACAGCGAGAGCATTGTACCATGTAGGAAAGGTTTCACGATAAACTAGTATATGATATGTGGATACTGTAAGTAATTTTATTTCACATAATTATAACCTACTTCATATGTTTACATGCTATCAAAAACCCGATCATGATCGGGTAACATAGCTTGTAAGTGATAAGACCAGATAACCCTGGAAAGCTTCAGAGGCAAAATGTCAGGTATATAGTGAAACCTTATTGGTCAAAATGTGCTCATTGATTGGCAGGCTGGATGGGTTTATATAAAGCTGGAAAATGCCATTGTCTCACCACGTAAAAATATGATTGTGAAAGTGAGAGCCTTATGAAGCCGAGGACCATCCATCCATAGGAATAACCGAACCGTATATTCAGTCTCACCGATGCTATTTGCTCTTGTAATATTTTACCAATTCACTGCATGGGTGGATATATATTACACTTGCCACTCGTAACCATAGTAACATGTAATTCAAGGGAATAATTAAATGCAACCTTCTTTTGTGGCAAACTGTAATGAGTAAACGAAATTGGAAACAACGTTGAGAATATTTTGTCGCATAGGCCTATCAGAATGCATGTGGTGAATATCTCTTGATGTTTGCTGAGTAATATAATCGGTAGCAAAATCCACAGTATCTTAAAGCTTTAAGGCGGTATCCACTGTTGGTAAAACGTCCGTCAATGCATCCATACTATACAAATCAAGATATATATATAAAAACCATCCTGCAAAAGTTTCAACTTATTTCATTGTGTCGTTAACGAGAAAATAGTGAAAGTGATGTAATTTTTTAGTGAAATTAGTAGGCCTAAAACAATGATTATTTGTTTTTATTAATTACAATCTGTTACGGATCAATATTCAATGACTAATTATATATGGGATTATATTGCAGGCCTATGAATGAATTTACCTTTTGTGAGAGATGATTGTGTGGACTAATGGATCTACAAATGACACACGTTGATTTATAATTATATGAATGCCAAAAAAACAAAAAAAAACAAAACACTGGTAACCTTGCACTCAAAGTGTCTAGACCCTACGTGCATTATGACAGGAGAGAGGTTGTGCAAGATCTTAATGTACGCTGGCCATTTATGTAGCCCGGTCATTGGGGACTGTATATTGATTTTCTAGTAGCAACATCCGGTCGATAAATGTTACAACTACAATCTCGGAAAATTTAGGCTATGCATGTTTTTTAGTGATCATAATATTGATAAAAGAAGGAAATTGAACAGATTAAGAATGTGAGAAAGACTTCGTTATAGCTCTCCAAGTTTTCCCTTAAAACAATATAATTTAAACAAAATATTGTAACACTGTAAACTACATAGGGCCTTATTATTTCATAAGTATTATTTTGTTTTAGGAAATAATTGTGAGGCCTAATTATTTGTCTACTTGCTGTGACATTTCCATCGAAATTGGGTGATTAGGTTTGAAAATAAATTTATATAACACTGCTGTTTTTCACCACTCCAAGTCCGGCAATCACGGACCTCCGTCATGTTTCGAGTGTTCTATTTTTAAAACTTGGAACAGGGTAAAGGCAATATAGTGTTACACTTTTTGTCCTTGTTTTCAAAACCAGTGAACCAAATTATATGACAAAGAAGATAATTCCTCAGTGGAAATCCTACATAATAATTATGTTCATCATGCATGAAGAAGAGATATTATTCCCTTTAGATTATAGAGGAAAACATTTGCAATTACCTGATTACAAAGTTAATGAATTATTATCTTAAAAGTAAAGTTCAACATTGACAAAATTGCTTCTAAGGGTATGCTTACTCTCTTTGAATCAAGATATACATTATACAACCAACAGTTTATACGTCTTGTGTCATTTACAAGAAAATAATGAAAATGCATTCAAATGTTGTGTATTTGTTATGTTTAGGAAAGAGTGGGAATTATTCCACTTCGCTTAAACAATGAGCACCTCGGGCAACATTATTTCTAGGAAAGATTAATACTATCATCAGTTTTACACTTGGTGAATTTTATATCACAATTCCATCATTTACATCACAATTCCACCATTTCATTAATTTTGAATTGTTTAGAAAGGAAACAGTTTTTCGTAATTTTCACAAAAACGTGAGCACCTAAATGAACATTTTATGATATAATGTCATGAAACCCAGAGGGTTGTAATGCAATTCCACGTACGTATACGTATCAAAATACTAGTGAGTGCGTTATCGGTGCGTACATGAGAAAACTCGCCAACTGCATGCACAGCGCTGAGTTCACCGTGTCCTCATTGGAAACCATCATTAGCATTTCTGATTCACGGCAAAATAGGGCTTTTGAAAATGCATTCCCTGCCAAGACATACAGGGTATGTCTTAATAGCAAATATTAGTTAAAGATAAGGTACAGAATTAGTAATTATCAATATTGATATTTTCATGTAAAGAACAATTACTTAGTGTAAAGCTAATCGTATCAATAATCACTCGAAATTAATTTGGCTGTAGTAATGTGTCATTTGATAGAAAAGTGCCAAAAATGTTGAGTTCGTTTATTGATGGAAAGACTACTCTTTCCTTAATTACACGATAGCATGAATACAATGACAATCTGAATGAGTTTCACATGACACAGCGTAACGAGCTGAAACTTTTGTAGTTAAATGTTTATCTTGATTCAAGAAGAGTAAGCATACACTATAAAATTAACATGTAAATTTACATCAAAATGTAAGCAACTCTATTTCCAGTAATTTGCTGTATTACAATTTTACATAACAAGTGTATTAAACTGATTTACACAATTTCCGTAAATACTTAATAATGAAACTTCAGCACGTTTCCATATTTGTTTGGACATATTCTTTGTGGTCCGAAACTAAGAGAATCAGTGTTTACAGAAATTGTGTAAATCAGTTTAATACACTTGTTTAGTAAAATTGTAATACAGCAAATTGTTGGAAATAGAGTTGCCTACATTTTGATGTAAATTGACATGTTTTTTACAGTGTAGGCTAATTATTATATAGAAGCAGTTTTGCCAATATTACCGATGTTATACCTTCCCTTTAAGGTACACAGTGAATGTCCATATGCCAAAGCAAGGTACAGAAATGAGAAGATGAGAATGATACGGTGTTGATTGAAAATTCTGATATCAATGATCAAAAGTCCTTGACGTTTCATGACGACAATGAAATGCTAGGCTATATCGAAAACAATTAAGTTACTTAAAATACTTCTTACTGAAAATTCTTCTCTTATTTGTGCTCAAGGTTAATGGCAGTATGCACGTTAGGTTAAAGACAGTATTTATTTAAATGCTTCCATACTGATTAATATTAAAAATCATGAGATATAATATGTACTACAGACTTAAATTTATCTACATTTTTTACATTTTTCTTTTAAAAATCTCAAAACAAGTAAGCTTTCATATAATACTTCGCCTAGTTTCTTTTCGATTAATTACTAACGGTGAAATAAAGGTAAAGATATATTTATATGATTGGTAATTCAATAATATCAAAATTATCAAATCCAAGTCCTGTGACCCCCGGTTCCCGGTTCCCCCTCCCCCTGCTCACAATTCAGATCCCTAAGAAAAACATAAGCGTCTGGATTAAAAATGTGTGGTTCAATTTCCCCCTAAACTCCTGATGGTCCCAAGTGACCCCCCCCCCCACCGAACCAATCCTAATTACAACATTAGGTGTGAATCTGATGAAGACATCTATAGAAACAGAATGTGTACCCAAACCTTCATGTATTCCGCGTTAAAATGAATACGCTGTTTTTCGCTATTTTAACGAAAATTTCCAGATTTATTTATATTTATTATTATTATTTGTTTACCGGATCATTGCTATTTCACTTGAAGAAGGGAAAATGCTTTAGAATGACACATTTCTCAAAATAATCGTGCTGATAAGCATGGTTTTACAGTTATACCGAAAATAATTTATGATGGGTCCAGTCATAAATTCATTTTGTCACGGTTTTACTGTTAAAACCAAGCTTCTGACAACTATTGTGTGAAATATCAAATTTCAAAGTAGTCTATTTTGTTTTCCATTCTATAAAAGGAAATCATTAATGTTCCAAAGAAAAAAATTAAATAAAAATCCGGAAATTGCCGGCACTAAAACACAGGCGACGCAAAACATAATAATCCGAAACTTTGACAGGTTGGTTGTTTAATGTATATCTTAATTCAAATAAAGTAAGCATACTCATAAAAACAGTTTTGCCAACATTACCAATGTTGAACCTGCATTAGCTTTGATGTAAATATATTATACTTTCCGATGACATAAAGAGCCTGTATACGAAAAAAATATATATACTATTTCATGTATAGGCCTATAAATACAAACAATAAAGATGAAGCGTTAGTTTATAGATCAAATTTAGTCTAGGCCTATTATTAATAATTTTGTTGAATTTCATTGACATTTATAATTTAATCTTACACGGCATTGACTTGCTATTCACTGACTGGAACAGGACATGTGTATGTTACGTTTTTACAAAGAAGACAATCGCTTTTCTGTTATGAGTGGCTGGAACATCTTGCCGTATTGAATGCCGGCCTTGCCTGCAGGTAAACACGAACTCCGATAGAAGATAACACATTTACTCACTATACAAAGCTTTTAAAGCCAGTATTCATTGATAGTAAAATGGCTGTAAATGCATCATTTTCTTCATTATATAAAGTATGGATGCATTTATAGACATTTAACAATTAGCCTAGTACAATCTATTAAGAATAGGCCTAGTTTATGTTGTGTTTTGTTCTATCTTGATATAAGAATGTCCACAATACAGTATGTAACTATCAGCTGACATTTCAAATAAACAATGAATTGAATTGAATTTACGTATTGCAACACTCTTCTTTAAATGGGAAGATTTAATAAAGTTTTCACGTAATCATTTTATGAATTCGATTCATTGAATTACGATACAATTCATCCGTTAATACAACTGTGTTTTCTCACTATTTATTTAATAAATGCACCGGCTGGTGCTTTTAACTTGACAAGGGCGATTCCTCACGCAATGTGCGAAAGTGTTCCTCTGACATTTAAAGGGAAGGTATAGCATTAGTAATGTCGTCAAAACTACACGTATATGCTTCCCCTCTTTGAATCCAGATATACATTAAACGGACTGCCGACCTGTGACAGTCTCTGCCTATACTATACATTGAATCATTAACGAGAAAAATAGTAAATAGAAATTAGATGTTGCAAATTGCTTACCAACCTAAAGGACCTGCAGTATAAATGCAAAATAATTGTTATTGGCCTTACGTTTCAAACCTAGCAGGGTCTTTCTCAAAGGCAAAATAGAGAAAAATAGTAATAATGCTTTCAGATTATTTGTGGTCGTTCTATGAAATGGTATTTAGGAAAGACTTTTATTTCTTAAATTCCAACTGGCAATAATTTGACTTTTCTTAAATTACATCACCTGAGACACAATTGTTATTTTCATCGGGTTTACACAAAATACGTTTGAGGTTAAAACGGATGTAGGACAGATATTTTTTACCAAAAGTGTATAGTGCCTTTACGATTGATTTTGAGTTTGAAGTTTATTATTATAAGTGATGTTCAAGAGGCAGTTTCTCTGTTGACGTAGGCCTGTGATCGTCGCCGGCTTGATTTAAAAAAAAAAGCTATTCGTGTGGTAAGTAAAAACAGATTAAGTCTCTAGTCGTCGTCTTCAGGTTTGCTCAAACATCAATATTTATTCGGAATAATTATGCATTGAGTCGAACCAATATTTATAGAGTTTGGTACGCGGGTGGCATTAGTATAAGAGGTTATGGATCACAATAATAATAAATGAATTATATTGTATTTAATAGAATTCTTTGGAGACATTGGGCAGTCTGTCCAATGTAAGGTTTGGGGTTGGTAACTGCAAAATAAGAAAAATTGCCATATGTTAATGTAAAACTGACTTAGTTATAACGGGTGATGGTATTAATCATCTCTCAAAATAATTTCGTTTGAGGTGCTGCCATTTTAAACAAAATTAAAATAACGTCCAGGTCGAATTATATATATATATATATATATATATATATATATATATATATATATATATATATATATATATATATATATATATATATATATATATATATATATATATATATATATATATATATATATAAGAACGTCTATAAGAAAATGAGCGGCATATTTTTCTAAAAATGTTTGTCGTATTTTTAAAAAATATTGGTTTCGGTAAGCCGGTTAGTGCAGATTCGGTTGGTTAACTGTCCCCTGGCAGCACTGCACACATATTAATATTACCGGTACCAAATCACTGTACTGAAAATTGCCGAATCATTGCAATTCTTAAAACATTTGTCTAAATACTGAGATGGTCTATATGGCCAATATGTATAATGGCCAGCCTTCTATGAAAAATATAAAGCTAAATACTCTTACCTGTTTACACGCCACATTTGACTTCTTATAACACCACAAATCTCGATCACTGAAATAAATACAGGTATATACCGTATAGCGTAATATGTATTAACTATACCGTATGTCAATGGGGGTATGCTAGGGGCAGGAATCTTCATGACAAACCATATTGGTTGTGCAAATGCTTCGTAATGAATTGCAAATGTCTGTATATAAGTAAATATGTTTTTCATAGCGTTATTGAAATGTTCTGTTTGATTGATTATGGATTGTGGCCAATGAACACTGTTTCTTGTGTAATCGACGCATAATTAGCGACAGCGCAGTATAGGCTATGCACAACAGGTTTTACATCATGACTACGCTAATTACACTGGTTTGTCTCCACAAACTGCTTTTTTCCAAAAGTCTCTTTGAGCTCATTCACATCTAATAATTGGCGACCAAACGCATACAACAAAACTAATTAGCCCATTCTCATCTAATGGTGCCCTCACACCATAGCGTATGCTGAAACCGATGAGTTGCGTGTAAAAAATATTTTTATACGCACCAAACGCAACCCAAATCAACAATTTTGTCAATTTCTAACCTATTCAACCTATGGGTTGCGTGTGAGTTGCGTGTGGGTTGCGTGTGGGTTGCGTGTGGGTTGCGAACTGAACTTATGATCCCCCAATATCTGCGATCACCTGCGTACGAGTTGCGTGCGAGTTGCGTGTGAGTTGCGTTCAAAACTTACAAGTTGCGTTGGACCTGCGTGCTAGTTGCGTGCTAGTTGCGAATATCGGTCACGTGATAAAAACCTATAAAAGCGGAGCCGATTCAGTATTTTCTTCAGTACTGATTTGGTCACCTCGGAGGTCCACCAACAACTGACACCGATCTAGAAAAGGCCCACTATTTATACCATTTCTCAACACGCATGTAGTACGCAACTAACACGCAACTCACACGCAACTCACACGCAACTAATAGGTTGGATACGCAGGGCATAGGTTGGGCATAGGTTGGGGATACGCTGGGGATACGCACAATAGGTTGGGGGTACGCTACACACGCAACAGGATTGCAACAGGCATGCAACACGATCGCAACATGATCGCAACAGGTACGCAACACATTCGCAACATGTACGCTACCAAAACCTGGCCAGATACCTCAAATTTGGACCTGCGATCACCTGCGTTCATAACTTATGAGTTGCGTACCTGTTGCGATCGTGTTTCGTGCGTAGCGTCCCTGTTGCGTATAAATTGATCGCAGGCATTCGCAGAGAATTATTGAACATGTTCAAAATTTATGAACTTACTCTGCGTGTGTCTGCGATCACCTGCGTGCTTGTTGCGTACTTCAAACCTATAAAACCTATTAGTTGCGTGTGATTTGCGTTCGGAACTTATGACCACTATTTTTTATTCGCAACCATACGCAACTGGTGATCGCTATGGTGTGAGGGCACCATAACAACCAGCGACCAAACCGTACAACAAAATTCGCATTTACTCATCGGAATGATTTATGATACAATTATGGTGACGGTATATTTCCAATTGTTCCACCTAATTTCAGAAGCTGATCCAGTGGCACGTGACATGGGGTACTTTTATGGGATTGTATATATCATTAGTTATGTCTGCACATGTATCCATAAAGCATATCGTTGTATCGTTAACGAACAAATAGTGAAAATGCATTGAGATTAGTTTGTATTCATTCTAATGTAGAATATAATTCAGACGTTTTGTAATCGTATAATTACCAAGGTGGAGTCCTATACACTCCCAATCCCTTTATGACGTCACAACTCCATATTTATTTCAATGAAATAATGACTGCGCCATTATTAAAGAGACAATGTCGTCACAATCATAGTAGACCCTCAACAGGGCATGGAATCGGTGTTCTAGTTTAAGATGAACACAGTGACTGGAAATTAATGGCTCATTTATGCAGCAGCAATAAATGTGGGCTATTATTTTTTATATTGTCCCTTTAATTGTTTTCAAATACTTTTGGACATTACTTCATTCAGAGAATCTCTGTCGCGGTAGCCCGACCCTTTAAATCCACAGCAAACGATCCTGTGTTCTCCCAACCTGTGAAGACAAGAAATTAACTGAGCCGTACCTCTTCGTCTCTGATGAAACTATTTACCAGAAGTTGTTCATCAAATTTTAATTGTTTCCTTCGTTCACATTTTCTGCGCTTCATTTTGATTTTTTTGAATAACGGGCCTTGAGGTCCAATCACTTAAAGACAGGAGAGAACTTATTGTGTAAACATACATGTATTCAGTTTATGTTCATGGCCATATGATTTTGACGCATGATGTCACTATGGGGGAAGGCAATAAATATAGGCCTATATATCCATTAATTATGTAAATAAACTTCCTATTTATGATTTTATCACTCTTTATCCTGTTCATTTATCTCCATTACAGTGAATATAATGGTGATTATGAATCCTGTTAGTAAGTTGATACGTAATACGCGCGCGCACTGGTAGTACGCGCATTCTTGTGGCAGAATTTGACTTTCTTAATAAGATGTCCAGTCCTAAGCTTTCTAATTCTTGTGTAAATCCTTAAAGAAAAGGGTGGTCAATGCAATTACAATGGGCTTCTGATGATCGTTGGAGCCCGCATGTGAGAAATGGGCGTGGTTTATGTTGGAATTACGTCATAATTACCAACATGGTAGGTCTATTTATATAACACTCGCACAAATCGTTGTAATTCAATTTCTGGGGAAACAGCATTATGATAGATCAGTTTGGATAAAATGACAAGGAAATATTGAATGAGAAGCGTGATTGTTAAATAATGCTTGATTGTCCTAGTCAGCCGAGTTATAATCCATGAATTAATTGTTTTTTCAGTTTGTCATGGTCTTTGTTGTTATATTGTTCATAATTATTCTGTTTGTCTTTACAATTTAATCCGTGAAATTAAATATCAAATAATATATCAGGTAAAAATATATCAGGTAAGACTAATTGCAGTGACACCATGTGAAATTCTCTAATGAGTAGTAATTAGTTCTGAAAAGAACTGGATGTTACAACTAATATATCAAGTAACGAACCATCGCAAAAGACTAATTGAAACTTGCTGCATTGTTTCAAAGATTATTGCATTTTATGCTGATATCTCTTCTTTCAATGCCATTCGATGAAAAGGTTTTACTATTAATATTTCAAAAGAAATTCATTTTATTTATTCACATGATTATTTTTTGATAACATGGATACAGACATGACACTGATAACAAGGTTATTTATCTAAGAAGATAGATAATCATGTCCCATGATTTTGCAGGAATTCTGCAGAAATGAGGGGGAGTACTAATTGACGTGAGTGGGTTGAACAGCAATTTTCACCCGATGAAGTGGTTTCTTATCATTCTAGTATTTGTAAAAATTTAAAATAGCACAATGGTTGAATGATCAATTTTGGAACGTGGATTCAACGAATGCTTTGAACATTCTGGGAAATTGTCTTAGTACAGAATAACATTTTTAAATTAATGCAAAATGACGCGGAGTAACAGGTGAAGTGTAACGTCGCTAATTACGACTGCGTGCCGGCTTTGTTGTTTCGCAATAAGCAATATTTGCTCATATTCATTTGAGTACATGGGATTTTTAATTCAAAAATAACCAAAGGGTAAAGCTGATGATGGAATCAATCTTTCCTAGACGTAATTTGTCTGCGATGCTGTCAATGTGAAGAAAGGCTCAATAGTTTCCAGTTCGCATTAAGGAAAGAGAACTCTTTACTAAATTGAATAAAATCCCCCCAAATTATGCAAAATAATTTAAAAAAAAGGAAAGAATGTCGAACCCAAAACGCCAGTTGTGTCCAATATCTAAGCATATGTTTTTAGCAGACGCCAACATCTCACTGGATGTGCGTACATTCATTGCTCACAATTTCCCGCAATATCGTTTCCAATCTTCACTTGACTACGCTTTTCTATCATCTTTTAAAGGAAAATCTGTAATTTTTGTCATATTTAGATGGAAAAATGGTGGTTGTATTCTACATTCTTTCAACAACAACAAAATAAAAATAAAAATGCGAGTGCATTTTTTCAGAAAACAACTTTCACAAGTTAGTTGTTTAATGCATATTTTGATTTAAAAAGAATAAGCATAATGGGTAGAAGAATGTCGTATCTGACCGTCACTTTTTCTCATTCAATATAACCAATAATGTAATCTTACCTACCCAGTAAGGTGGAGAACATATGGATGATGATGGACATATACTTCAAATTATTCCAGGATATTTATTTCATGAAAAATCAGGCATTTTTGGTATACAATGGCTTCCTCAGTCATGTCAGTCTGATCTTGTCAACTCCCCCGTTAGTCACCAACACTGTCATTCTCCATGCACAGTGGCAACTATAATAGGATCCTTCTATTTTCTGAAGGGGAGGATTTTTTTAGAAGGGAAATAAAGTCCGAAAACCATCATAAAAGTGGCTTTTAAAGATAGTTTTCGCTTTCTGTACCCCGAAAAATCGATAGAATAATTATTTAACTAAACACCTCAAAAAAAGAAAGTCCCCACCTGTATGTTTTAAAAATATTTTTAAATTTTAGAGACTTATGAGCATAAACATGATATGACGATTTAGCCTGATCATCGACACACATGTTGCAAGCAAGATTTGTGCGGATAACGTTGCGCATCAGTGCACACAACTCGGTTGATTGTGTGGGGGTACCTGTTCATTTCTCACAACTTTGCATTGTGGCTCAAAATAACGCCCCTGAACTCAAGCAAAATGGGTTATCCCTTTTGTCATCAGCTTTATTTGTCTGTTACATAATGTCTTGGAGCACTTTTAAACTAAAGACCTCATTATTGGAATGTTCATTTGCATGGGAAGGTATTGCCCAGGTCCGCATCCGTCGCCTCATAAACAGTATGCACCGAAGGTGTCTGGCAGCAATCGACAATCGTGGCGGTTATACCCCTTACTGAACAAACCCAACATGCTGCTTATGTCTTAAGTATTGGTCAATAAAGCTGATGACAAAAGGGATAACCCATTTTGCTTGAGTTCAGGGGCGTTATTTTGAGCCACAATGCAAAGTTGTGAGAAATGAACAGGTACCCCCACACAATCAACCGAGTTGTGTCATGCACTGATGCGCAACGTTATCCGCACAAATCTTGCTTGCAACATGTGTGTCGATGATCAGGCTAAATCGTCATATCATGTTTATGCTCATAAGTCTCTAAAATTTAAAAATATTTTTAAAACATACAGGTGGGGACTTTCTTTTTGTGAGGTGTTTAGTTAGTGGCTGCAAAGAAATTCCCCCCCAAAACTTAAAAAGTGGCGGTCGGATACGACATTATTTCCAGCATACTCGTTATTAAAGCAGTTTTGCCAAAATTACCAATGTTATACCTTCCCTTTAAACAATTTCAGTGATCAAAACAATCATGGTAGATGGGCAATACTCACCCACTTAACATAATGTCCACGCAGCACTCTCGATAAAATCACAGCTCTGTGATATCGTCATGCAGTGCTCCTGCGTTTAGCTCGCAGTCGAAAAAGACGGTATCCAACGACTTCAGTTTTTCCTGGTTGATCAGTGTCCTTACCCTGAAGTGTGCCTGCCAGTCGAATAATTCCACTTCTATACTAGCAATACATTTACAAAAACCCGTTCGATACTACATGAGATTACGAGCAAGGGTCAACCATCTTCTTCCTGCAAGCGGTTAATTTACAAGTGTCTAAAGCGTTAATAGTCCAGGATGGAATTTGTTTGAACAAGTCGCGGAATCTACCACCTGTTCCGTTAAGACATCTTTAGGTGTGTCAACAAATCCTATGAAGCTGTGAGGGTCGCACTAGCGCCTGATTGATAATGAGTTTTATAGAGGCATGTTAGGCAGGTGTTCACAGCATGTGTCCGGTTATTTAATTCATTATCTTAAATCCGAGGAAGAATCTTGCTCAATAATGCTCTTGAAGACACAAAGGTTTTAAAAGGTCGGTGGTTAACAAGAGTAAGGCTCTGCTGGGGAGAAAACAACTCAGATGTATGCATTAATTTTGAGACAATATCACGTGCATAATTAGAAATGCATAGATCGATAAATGGTTGTTGATTATAAGTCTCCTTGCAGTGAGTGGATTTGCATTTGAAGTAGATAAATAAACCTCACTAACAGACACTGTTCTACCATCCTTTGAGAATAATCACATACCTAAAAATGCTTCGACCAATGTAGTTGACCATCAGACATTGGATGGTCAATGTCATGTTGTGAAGTACGAACAGGCGCTAGAAATTAAATCCTGAGATGAACTGCATATTATAAGCTATGGCTGTCATTACCCGTCTCCTCACAGACGAAGAGCAGTTCTTCCATCAACAACTCACCGCATGAACCTAATGCGTGTTTTCTTTTCACCACAGAAGACTAGACATCGATGTATCCATAAAATGGCCCCTCGTTGTGTCATCGGTTGCAGTACACAAAAAGCAGCCGGGCTGTTTTGAGCGGGAAAATTAGGGAGAGACATCTGTAGCGCTGCGTTTCTATGGTAACGGTACGATGTGGCCGTGCATTGTTAATGACGTTTGGTGCTGGAAGCATAAAGTGGTACGTATTGGGAGATGAGCGTTATGGTGTATAAAAGAGGAAATGTCATTATATGCAAAGGACAGGGCTATATCGCATGCCGTAAAAATAATCTAATAATAAAAGAGTGGTTCATAAACTCATAATAAATTAGATACGACGAGATATTTTGCAGAATTAGTTTACTGTCATATTAGATGGGGGAATATAAAACGGTGGAAAACACAAGATATGTCAACAAAATGATAAGAATAAGTAATATTATGCTAATTAGATTCATTGTTGAGACAACAGTGACAATTAAACATGAGTCGATCACCATGTAATGTTTTCCCATTAAAATATTTATTTAGGCTATAGACCAACAGAAAAATACATGACACAGTTATGTGCTGGTATGTTGATATTGTGTCTCTTCTTATGCGTATTATGCATAGTACTGCCGAGTAATTAGTCACTTTTTGTTTCTTACTACGATTAAAGGAACTAACCTGCGAACGTGTCAAATTATTTTGATGTGTTGTGACATGAACCGAGTTCGTTTCCACCTGTGGCTGATTTTGAAATTTAAATTAATAAAACAATTAAATTATTGTTTTTAATTACAATATTTATAAGAAACAAAGCATGACTTTATATAATTATTCCAAAAAGAAAGTCCAAAATCCATTTTTATGATTCGAATACATTATGGGCGAGTGTGCTGTGACAATACATAGTGATACGACGATCAACCAACAACGATCAACCAACAACGATGTATAACCAACCTTTAATGAGTAATAAATATCCATACATTGGCAGAAAATGAATGGATAAATAACATTCATCATTGATTTTCATATTTTAAGCTGATACAGGGATGTAAAGGCATGAGCGATCTGTGAAAACAAACCGACTATTATGAAGTGATTAACGAACTAACCGGTAACTCCCAGCAGTAGCTGGGAGTTACCGGTTAGTTCGTTAATCGAAACTTTCACGGTCACACAAACCTTAAGGCCACACAAACTAGATCGTCGGTAAATCACACAATGTGTATCAATTTTCAATCAAAAAGCATCAATAATTATTCCCACAATGATTGTTTAATAACCAATGCCTAAAAAAAAAAAAAAAAAGGTCTAGAACAACAAAAATGGGCAGAAAATTCTTCCAAAATTATTAGTCGTACTTTTTCAATATTGGTTTCAGTTAGTCGGTTATCAAATTTCTAAACAATTAGTGCAGTTTTTCAATCGGCTAACAGGTAAACCAGTGAATAACAAAAATACACAATTGGAAATAAATATACATTGTTTTGCGTGACAAAAGACAAATTTACTAAAGCAGGGATATGAACCTGGTGAAAATAAAATGATTAAATAAAAGGACATGAAATAATCTGAAAGGCAATCAATTATTTATTTTAATTGTATTTTGCTTTTGTTTTATTCACCATTATAAATATAAGCTCAGAAACAAATGAATACTGACATATCTAAAAAGCTTCTCATGGTTTCATTAATATTACAACATAAACAAAAATACAAACTGAAAGCTCACTGATGTTATTAAAAAATAACAAATGTTAGAAGGAATAAAATAACTTAAATTGTGATGACTCTAACATGAAACTTGTTGTTTTGAGCGTCGACATGACAATTATACATATATAAAGCCTTAATGCGTAAACATGATATTTATACAATTGTTATTGTACACCTTTAAAAACATAATGGTAATTATTCTGAGATGAATACCTAATGAGTTCTTATAAATATTTATAAGGCCACTTGATATGCAGAATGGAAGATTATGAATACTCTATAGCATGCACCCGTGTCATTGTTTAGGTGGTTTCATCTCAAACAAGTATATTAATTTATGATATTGTATGCTAATTTATGCTAATTTACTTATGTGTATGTATAGAATTGTGTATTACTATGCATTTAACTCTACGCTTATTTATTGTTGTAAAAATCTAATTAGATATGATTGCATTATCAATCTATCCATGAAATAAATATATTAGCTATAACAAATAGATTACTTATAGCCAATATGTTAGCTATAACAAATAGATTAGCTATAACAAATATATCAGCTATAACAAATATATCAGCTATAACAAATATGTTAGCTAGAACAAATATGTTAGCTAGAACAAATAGCTAGACTACTATGAACATATCGCATTTCTGGTTTCAAACCTGCATTAATTATTCTTGGCAGGGTAATGATATGAAGAACATCACTTTATTTATGAAAAGAAAACAATAATTTTAAGACTTAAACAAAAGTTCATGAAAGACTTAATGGTTTACACAAGATTGACAGATACAAATTAGATCACTGACGATTTTGTGCAGGCTTGCAAAATGTGTTTTGTTTGAAACTACCCAAGTATATGAAGTACAGCCATTTCATGTTAATATTCCTGTCAAGCAGTCAACAAATTTAAAGAGAAGATACAACAAAATTAGCAAATTATTATGGGACCAATAACCATCCTAAAGATTGTTTCTGTCTCAAGTGGTCTTATTTCAGAGAAAACACCAACAAAATGCTCTTATACAATCAAGTTGCCAGATAGCAGTATTTTGTTTCAAGTGTTTTCTGTAAAAATTGTGAGTATTTTTCCCCATATTGTTCTCATGACGAAGATCCATAAGATGAAACTTTTACGTTTTTTGTGTGTATATCTTGCAAAGAAAATAAGCATACCCATAGAAGCAGTTTTGCCAACATAACCAATGTTGTACCTTCCCTTCAATGTATATCTTGATTCAAAGAGAGTAAGCATACCCATAGAAGCAGTTTTGCCAACATTACCAATGTTGTACCTTCCCTTCAATGTATATCTTGATTCAAAGAGAGTAAGCATACTCATAGAAGCAGTTTTGCCAACATAACCAATGTTGTACCTTCCCTTCAATGTATATCTTATGAAATCTATTTTGTTTTTGAAATATGGAAATGTTATTCTTTGTTTACAAATATAGCAAGTTTTTGGACAAAAAAAACCACCAACAATTATTTTAATGCCATGATATGTGTAAAAATGCAAAATATGTTTATGCCATTTGCTGTACAAAGGTTTAATAAGTAAAATATTAAATTAATTCTATGTTAAACATTTATAATAGAAAATAATTTACTGTAAGCACCACTGAATCTGATGGAACATATACACAATGCAATGAAATAAACACAGTGGGGGAGTTTCCCCACTAGATGCCTAAATCCCATGCAGGGATTTTCCATCCTACTGAAAAAACTTATAATTTCGAAACCAAATTAGTTGGTTTCCATTATTGAGCCAAATAGTGTCCACTACCAAATTATGTGCCCCCCCCCCCCCCCCATATTTGACAGTTACTAATGGTGTACATACCCTTTAACTACGTATGATACAGATTATATCCAGGGATAGGTGTATGCCTATTTGCCAATTACAAGCAAATGTTGTTTTCTACTTTCAGAGACTCTGTTCAATTTATATTTGTATAATGTCTGCACAAGTAAGCTTTTTATTTGGAATAGCCCCCTCTAGTGACATTACTGTGGACAGGGGCCACACTCAATGTGCCACCAAAAATATAAGAGAAACAAATCAGTTAAACATTTGGTTTGTTTCTCAGGATGTTTTGAATATCTTTTCAATTCAAGATTTTTAACTCAGATATGTAGTCCCTCTATAATGGCTGAAGTTTGGACAGTGACCACAATAAAAGAATTATACCTCAAAATAAAAAAAATAAAAAAATAGCACACGGTAAACTGTTGTTCAAGTTATTATTTTCAACCTAGACTGATTTTTTTAATGGTAATAATAAAATAACTATGGTTTTTATCTCAGTTCACTGTTTACATGCATTCTTGCACATGTGCATTATATTTCAAATGAGGGATTCCAACCTCAATCAACACATGGTGATTGGAATGACATCTGTCAGTTTGTTTTCCCAAAGGAAGATCAACATTGGTAATTACAACATCATCAAATTATTATCTAAAAGCAAAGTGTTAAGTACAGTGTACATCAATTACCCTGAGAAATACTTCCATTTGAAGTGCTTTTATCTTAGAAAGAGAAGATTTGGTATGTCACACTTACGTCTGGTAACTTGGTTGTTTCCTTAAAAACGTGAGCACCTTTTGTGACATAAAATTACACAGGTTATTTTTATGAAGATTTTTCTGGTAACTAGATGGTTGAAATGAATGTCTGTTTGAAAATACCACTGTTGTACAATCCCTTTTATTACAATGTTTATGACATGAGTGGAGCTTGGATAAAGTTACTGTTTCCATAGACAACGGTTTGAGTGCTTTCTCCGGGACGTTTCATGGGTTAATAGAAATTTCAGTCCTGAGATGGTTACAGAATACCATTCGTAAAACTAAGAGGCCATTTATATTTATAAAAAACAATTCAGAATCACTCACATGAGATCAGCACTCCCAGACTTGCAATCTGATATGACTGAAACATATTTACAGATCATTGGAAAAATGCAAATATTTTCAAATTTTCACAGATGGTTTGGAACTTTGATATATTTCAAGAAATGAATTTCTACCTAAAGAATGACCAGCATAGTATATGTTGTCTTCATAATTGTTGTTTCGTTGTTCTTTTCTATTCTTTCTTGTATCTAGTGGGGTCTCCACTCGACAAGCTAATGCTTTTTAGAGACCTCCATCCACACACATATTCTCTGATGCTCTTCATCATCTATACTTTATTATTATTCTATAATGTGTATTATAATGTACATCATCTATTTTCTGTGTGTTGGAAAAAATAAAAATAAATGAATGAATAAATGAATGAGATGCAGGGATGGAACAAATTTCCATTGGCTATTTTAGTATAGCACCCTTTCTTTTATAGATGGTTTTTCATTGACTTATAACAATGCAAAATCGGCCATCTTTATGGACAATGACTAACCATTTTTTAATGCATACCTGTGTGTTAAATATTCCAATCATTGGTCGGTGAAGCACTTTACTACAGATTAGGCAGAAATATTTTGTTTGGTGTTTGTAATGCTAATTTTGAATAGCAAATAATGAATTTTGATGAGCTAATGATGAATTTTGATGAGCAAATATTGAATTTTAATGAGTAAATGTTGAATTTTGATGAGCAAATAATGAATTTTGATGAGCAAATTGTGTATTTTGATGAGCAAATTGTGTCACAGCTTTTGTTGTAATAAGTGAAATTGTTCACTGTTGAGACCAAAATGAACTCAGGAAACTACAACATAAATATTGACATGACAGTCATGGGATATGAACCACTAGATATAAAAGTTTGAAATGAAAGACACGGATAGACGTACAATTAATAATTGTTGCCTGGCGTGATGGGGTCCATGGCATTTTGTACACACGAGGGGGCTGATGGCACCCGAGGCGAAGCCGAGGGTGCCATCAGCCCCCGAGGGTGTACAAAACCCATGGACCCCCATCACGCCAGGCAACAATTATTTTGTTATACCATGGTATTAGATTACGTTACCGAAGAAATCTTCCAGTAAACTGTCTAAGTCTGTAACTGGAAGTGTCTGGCAGTTGCTGCCATCTCGTCCCGTTTCGTTGCAGTATTCGCGAACTATTCGTACTGCATGGTCGAAGCGAACAAATTCACACACAGCAGACAAGTTGTTTAGCTGGTCCCTACAGTGCATCAAATTGAAATATAGCGTGTTCTGTGGAGTACCAGCAATATAACAACCTCGGTCGCTGTTTTCACTTCTTGCAATCAAAAGTAGCACTTGTGAAAGATATATGGGGATGATACTCCCGGGGACGATCAGGGTGATGTACCACTTTTGAGAGGTTAACATCACTTTTTGAGTGACGTCACGAGGGTAACATCACTTTTTGAGTGACGTCACGAGGGTAACATGAAGATTTGTGATTTGTCATGTGACAGGCTTCCGACCAATGAAATTACACAATCTAAGACCATGATATAACAATATGATTTGAATATGTCCCAATCAGTTACCAGACAACAGGTCTTAGACCTGGGTTAGACATTGGTACAAGGAATGTTATTCAGCACAGCCACCCCTGCCACAGCCCGACACGTTCCCATTGGGCCCTGGCTATGCCACTCGCCGAGTTGTGTATCAAAGACTTCTACTGTGTTCAGGTATTGTACTCCGTCGTGACCTCCGATGGCATACATGTGGTCACCAACGACGACACAACCGTGACCTGATCGACACTGTGCCATGGGGGCTAGGAATGTCCACCTGAGGGGTTGGGAGAGGAGATATAACAATGACAGTATGCTAGTCTGGAGATGTTAAAAGTAAGGTATATAGCCCTTTAAAACACGGTGCTGCCATCTTGCATTTCTTCCATAGAAATACATGTGACCAACCAAGGCTGGAAAGGAAAATAGTCTGGTTCCTTTCATGTATTGAAAACAAGCTTAATTCATAATGCTTGTGTATACAGGGGATCATACCAAGATAACCACAGGTCTACAGAATTGGTAATTTAAAAATATCAAATGGTTTAATTTCAATGTGAAACTTCCTTGGTGTAAAGCTTTCTCACAATTATTATATGAAATGTCTAACATTAACCACTACTGTAATGTTACAGTTTGCAATAACTCCATGTGTTTATCTCAACTATCGCTAAGTGAGATAACAGGTTATAGTTCAGGGGAGAACCACCATAATCTCACTTAGCGACAGTCAACATACAAGTTGTGCGATAAGGTTCTTTTCAGAACCTGTACCTCAGCTTCGCGATAGTTGAGATAAACACACGGTGTTATCGCAAACCGAAACAATATCGATATTCCACCATGCAAAGCCTTAAATCTTATCTTATTGTAACTTCCTATTCAAGGCACAGAGATTGATTTCATTCTAATCTGAAGAACAACTGAGATTGTGCGCTCATAATAAGAATAATGAATGGTACATTTACCTACGTAACAAGGACACCATGTCACAAAGCTTGCCCCAACCTGGTGGAATGACCCATATTGCTTCTGGCAGGTTCTCAGCTTAATTTTGCGAAGCAGATACAATTACTAAGCAATATTTCCCAATCATCAACATACCTATCATTTTCAGGGTAGTATCTTTCCAGTGTGTTCAGGTTGGACTGTCCGTCGTAGCCACCCATGGCATACAATCTCCCCCCGAGGGCTGCTACACCTACACCACCTCTCCTGGAATGCATGCTGTCTACTGGAATCCACTGTGAGTATAAATAGCAACAATGTTTAGACTGTGGACCTGGGTTCAAATCCCACTTGGATTGGGTTTTTAGTGCTTACATCATTGCGTGGAATTTTACCTAGAATAATTGTCCTGGGTTTTCCTCCCACAACTAAAACTATAAACATTTCTTCATCATCTTCTCTTAACATGTTTTTTCAAGCTTAAGACAAGAGCAACAGTGCTTTTGGTGTTTTTAAGGAATCCTAAGAAAGACATAATAATTTAGATTTTGGCACTATCCGTAACTGATTCAAGAACAAGAATGATAAATGTTTTGCAAATAATTTTGTGTCGAGAGAACAGACTGAATAATTGTTTGAGCTGATAGTGTTCAAAAGCTGACCAGAAATGATCCGTTGACATCGCCTCTTATTGGTTAAATAAACACAGTTGCCCTGAGGATTAATCACAGACTTTAATATTGTCTTTGTTATAAAGGCAAAGTCATGAAATTTGACACGAATATCAGCGTAAATATTCACATTTTGGATCCAAAGTTACAAAATTTGACATGAATAATTATATCAAAATGTTGCATTTTTAAAGGAAAATTCATGAATTTTGCAAGAATGTTGACATCACTATTTCAGTGTTTGGAAGTGACTCCAGGGTCACCATTATTAAATGAACTTGGAGGTGGGTAATTTAGTAACTTTAAATTAAATTCCACAAACTTTCTACGGCACTACATTAATGCCCTGGACACAGAGCCTGAGCGTATTGTCACCATTAGAGGGACATAATGCGCATGGAACGGATAGGCCACATACCTGGTTTAATCTCGGGTCGTATTTTTCTGTGCTCTTGAGATACGACGTTCCATCACTACCCCCTACTGCATACAAATAATCATCCATGACTGCTACACCTATATGTCGTCGTTTCGTGTCAAGGCTACCCACTCTCCCTGAAAGGTACAAACAAACAAATATTTATATATTATTCACAACCTAAACCACAAAGCCACAAAGCCTGACTTAAAGGGAAGGTATAACATTGGTATTTGGTAACGTACGTTCATTTCAACCCTCTAGTTTTCAAAATAAGTCATAAAACTAAATCTGTGAAAGTTTCATCACAATAGGTGCACACATTTTTGAGAAAATTATGAAAAACTATGAACAAATATTACATGTTATTATGTTTGACAAGAATTTGTAAATTTGACTTTCTACTAGGAAAAGAAAAATGTACAAATTCAAGTATTTTTTTGGGTTAAACTAAGGATTCACACAGAATATACTTATTTAAAATTAGAACCGTGAATTAATTTGGAATATAATACTCACACCATCGATTTGTTCTAGGGTCGTATGTCTCAACTGAGTCCAGCACAGTAGAGCTGTCATACCCCCCTATAGCGTATAGCTGTCTGTTGAGTACAATAACTGAATGGTAACGTCGGACATGAAGCATAGACGCCACACGATGCCAGCGTCGTGTGGACGGATCCAGACACTCTACAGTGTTCATGTATTGACTTCCATCATAACCACCTGAGATAGGGTAGGGATGGGAATAGGGAGGGAGGGGTTAGAACAGGGCATAACAATTGACTGAATTCCTTGTAGGAGTATGATGTGTGGTAGCAACATGTAACAATCTCTTAGGAGTAGTAAAATGGTTGGTTCCGAGAAGAACTGGTAGCGAGAAACCTTTGGATCAGTATGTGCTTCAATCATCTTCAGGAGAAAATTTAATTCCTTGTTTTTTCAAAAGTCAGTTCTCTGAAATATTGTTGTTGTCTTGTTAACTGAGTTTTGGGGGGTTACAGATCAGTTAACTTTTTGAGGTTAGCCTTTTTTCATGGGCAAGGTTATAGGTTTTGAATTTGTGCACTTTGTGCTTCTGTGACACTTTTCCAATTGTGTTCTCACAAAACAGCGCCCTCATTTGTTGAGGATAAAAATGACATTTCAAAAATGTTAACAGTATACTGAACGTTCTCTTTAGATCAAAAATAGACTTCAAACTTTATTTAAACTATCCAGAAGCATGGATATTTGCCAACATAATCTATCTACATAAAATTGCATGCCATATGCCTTTTAAAAGCTAACAGGTACTTGAATAGGAGACTTTTCAAGCCAATTTTGGGGGAGAAAAAAATTGTTGCAAACTCACACAAAAAGTGCAATGAACCCAATTTATTATCTAGTTGGTATTAAAGGGTAAATATCATCACGATCAACATGGCATGGAAGTGGAGTGCTAGTTTTAGATTAACTCAGTGACTGAAAATAATACCCACATAATAAGGTCATATTAACATTGCTGCTGCAAAAATGAGCCAGTAATTTCCAATCAATGTGTTCATCTTAAACTAGGACAGCAATTCCATGCCCTGTTGAAATCTGCTCTGGTCGTGACGATAGTGTCCCTTTAACCAGTTGACGTCGGGAATATTTATTTTTTTCCGGTCCCCCGTGCGGGTTTATTTTCAGTGAAAAATCTGAAAAAATTTCTAGCCATTAATAATTTTTTTTGTCAATGAAACTAAGTTCGGACACCCAAATAAACACCTTTACTCATTGACATTTTGAGAATTAAATGGCTAGTTTTTTAATTACGGTTGTGTTTGTTCAGCACAATTAGACCGTTGGCAAGCCCCGATGCAACGGCCTATTAGCGACCAGCGCCCGGTCGAAAAGACGGCATACCTGGAGAGAGATCAAATGCCTCGTAAACAATGGATATAAATCCCTCTTTACAAATCCCTGGCTGGTACGTCAAAGGAACAGGTCTTGGATAAAGGGATTAGGCAAAAATCAACGAAAAGAGTGAACTCGTTCAGTATTTGCAGTGCATTTTGTCCGGGGCCACCGAACCGTGACCCCATGGACTCTGAGAAACGATTGCGTGTGTACAAGTCAGCCGCCACGACGGCACGGCCCGTGTGGCGTGTTGACAAGTCTCCCGGTGACACACGCAAAAATCGGAATGCGTGTTTAGACGCTCTCCGATCCGCTGTCCAAAAAAAAAAATGCGTGTATACATGGCCTCCGAAGCGAACTGGTTAAGTGTGATTTAATTTCAACATAAGCCATATCTCCTTCCCATGGAGCAGAGTCAACACTTGAAGCATGCCAATATCAAGTGATTCTGACAAAAACATTATGTAACAGGATGACCTACCAACTGAATAAAGTTTGCCTTCAAGGACGGCCACGCCTACACCGCTCCTGGGTGAGTTCATGCTTGCCTCTATGCTGACTCTACCATTGCTAAGGTTGTAACGCTCAACGCTACTCAATGAATGACCGGTACTGTCCATCCCTCCAACACAATAAATAGAACCTATGATCAAGGACAAACATGAAAATCAGCAACAAAAATGGTTTAATTTTACCAGCAATTTCCAATTTATTTTTTCATTGGAACATTGATAATTTCATTTTTGAAAGGAAAACAAATACATAAAAACAAGATATACATGTATTTCACAATATATTTATCAGAAGCTTGGTTTAACCATGGAGGAAGAAAACAGAAGGAGTCACAACGAAGGCATATCAAAGGTTCAATGTCTTTTGCCGCGGTCGTAAAATTTCTAAGCCAGCGCTAATCGTTTAATCCGATTATCGAGGAGAACTACAGCCAGGCTTTCTTTGCACATGCGCATTGCGCGCATTGCTGACGCATTGTCCTATTGCACTACACGGAAGGCTGGCTCCCGATCCAACTCGACCTACGAATCCAACACTGCAATATCTTCAGTGTACAGCATCGTACATATATGAGGATTGAAATGATAAAAAGCTAAACAACACGTCTTTGAATTTGACAATTGGTTGGCTTCGGAGATCACCGGAAATATCCTTAAAATAAGTTGCTAAAAGACACTTTATTGTAACATCTGAATGTTATATTTAGCGTAAGTCAGCTTCGGATTCGCCAAATTCGATCAAAACACCAAAATACTCGGTGGAAAAATCGCTATTGAAGACAATGCATTGCGCAATATAAAAAGCCCGCGAAAAGTAGTGCATACGTTTTGTGTTTATTCGTTTGCTTCAGATTTCTACCCTCCAATTATGTATCCTGGTCGCGAGCAAGCCGAGCGGCAAAAGACATTGTACACAAGGGGATTATCGCGGTCGTTAAACTTGTAAGCGCAGCGGGTGGCCGTAACGTATTTCCAATGGGCCACTCCGAAGTGCTAATTGGTTATGAGATAAGAGGCTGGGCGATGTGACTCCTTCTGTTTTCTTCCTCCATGGTTTAACAGTAAAAAAGGACTATCGAGTCTTAAGATATCTTTACATATTTTTGTGTACGTGTGTTCTTTATATTATCCATTATAAAATCATTATCCAATATTTGTAACATTTATTATTTTATAAATGACCATTTCTTGTTACCATGATTAAATTACTGAATTCTATCGAGTTGCTTCTGAAAAAAAATTAATTCAATTTACAAAAAAGAGAGTGCAGTATGACATGATTTGTTGGATGTTACATCTGAATGGATAAATATCACATGGTGCATTTGATATAAAAAGTATCCATGACAACCATTTCAACCATTTTTGATGACACAGTGTTTACTCAGCAGCAATTATATGCCTAAGACAAACAAGGAATAGTTGTCCACTCTGTCCAGCAGACATTAGATACACACAATCCTTCTACATGTATTATAGCTAATCTCTACATCTAAAAAGCTTACTTGCCTCTCAAAAATGTGAAAAGGATGTCTCCACCAAACTACATGTATTGTTCATGGGGAATTAGATTTGGTGTATTTTTTTAAAGAATTTTAAATGCAGATGAACTACATGTACTTTACATGTTTTGTAACATAAGGATATTCTGCTTATAAATGCAGTAAATTATAAATTCAATATTTTCTGTTTGACATTTGGGAAATGGAAAAAATTTGCATAATAACTTATCTATTGAAACAGACATTCTGCTTGTGATGTTTGTTTTAGTTTGATAACAACATTTAAAAAAAATAACATAAAACATCGAGTTTTATTCTGAATAATCCAGTAGTGTGTAATGAAATAAACTCAATAATTTGATTACTGGAACTTACAATTTTTGCAACTATGCTACATTGGCTGCTTCTGAAACCAGACTATTTGCCTGAATGGTCTCAGACGGCAAGGTAACATAATTGCAAAAATATTAAGTGCCAGTAATTGAATTACTTAGCCTATTTCAAAATAAAACATTATCATATAAACACACACGTCTTAAAACAAGTATGTTGCTTTGTGCTGAAGTGTAATTGCATTAGCACCCCCCCCCCCCCCAAAAAAAGCTCTGGTTTTTTTGGTAATCTTTTTTTGTTGGCAACCAGTGTATATGCGGTTACTGGAACCTGACCAAATTAGTACAGTGGCTAAGAGAAGCCTCACAAATAGGGCAAACGTTCATACCCCTATGTGAAAAAGTTGTTTAAACACAGCATTGCAGAATTCCAATCGATCCAACAATTTTGGCTGCAATTGGACATCGTTTCATAGCCCCCAAAAAAGAGAAAATTAAAAATGCCAACGGGTGGTCTGAGGTGACGTACACAGAGTCCAGAAACTGCAGACTTTTTTTTGGCCTTAAATAAGCATTTTAAATTAATTTTTGTAATGTAAACAATTTTCACTTAAAATATCAATGTCTTGTGAGGATTCCAGCTGATGCTTCCTACTTACCAACTGTCGACCTGCGAGGTTTAATTCTCTCCTGCTGCATACGTGTTCTCCTGTCTGGCAACATGTGATAATTCTTAGCCTCATCTAACAAATCTCTGCATTTAATGTCTTGTTTAATGAGGTCCTCAGCCTCCACAATATCCACAAGGAATCGAGGCGACAACAGTGGCATGCGGATAGCCTGCAGCAATTCGGCAATGTCATTCTTACGGCTGTCCTTGTCATGGTAAACCCATCTCATGATGGCATTGTAAACCTCCTCTTCACTGCTGACGTTAAGGTCCTCACATTTAAGAAGCTCCGCGAGCTGGGGTTTGGGGAGTTGTAAGAATTCCTCTTCATTGGCTACCTCGGTGAAATGCCGCTCAGCAAATTTCCCTGATGCCTCGACTAGATCAGTGCAGGTGTGGGCATCGGCAAAGTTTCGTATTCCTTAGAAGAGAATTGAGTTTTAAGACTATTCAGAGGACAATTTCAAAGACCTGCTAGGCAGAAAATCTTACTTAGCAAATATTTTTGCTAAGCATTTTAAAACAGACTACCAGCTAAAATCTGTAATATTTGTATACAAATTTGCCTGGTAACCAATAAAACCTGCTCAGCTAAATGTTTAACTTAGTGACTGTTTGGAAGCAAGACACCTGTTGATTGTTTATTGTAGGTTACAAGGTAAATTGTATGTTAAAACTGTGATCAAACTATTATTTAAACCAATTAAGTTCACGATAAAATACTGAGAATAAGACTTGTAGCTTTACATGGTGAAAAAGAATGAATAAAGACTATTTGCGGTGACACCATGTACATGTAGTAATTCTCTTTTGAGAAGTAAATAGTTCTGAAAAGAACCGGTTGGTTACAAAGTGAAAATAAATTAAGATGCTTTGTATCATTAAGTATTCTGAAGTGGAATTGATGTTTCTGGAAGAAAAAAATTAATTTGTGAAATGATTTGATTAATGGTACTAAAATGAAAGCACCCCAGACCAAAATATATTCAATGTTTGTAATCATCATTAACATAAAACCTAGTATGTTTCATGTCAATCTATGGTATTTGTTTTTGAAGAAAATCAACAGGGTATTAGGGCTGTGCGTTTTCGGATATTTTTGGAACTGGATACACAAAATCAAGAAAATTCGGATAAGTAAGACTAATTGCGGTGACACCATGTGAAATTCTCTATTGAGTAGTAATTAGTTCTGAAAAGAACTGGAGGTTACGACTCCAGTTGTAACCTCCAGTTCTTTTCAGAACTAATTACTACTCAATAGAGAATTTCACATGGTGTCACTGCAATTAGTCTTACTTATCCTCTTCACCATGCAAAGATACAAGTTTGAAACTTCAGATACCCGGATACATTTTCAATTCCATCAACACTTTTTTATTAATAGTGCAACAATTAATGTGGATGTCCCCTATAATGATATCCCCTCTATTAACAGCTCATGGCACACACTCCCAGTGCAGACATAAAGCATGCACCAATCCAATAACTGCAAACAATAGGCAAACATTCCCTCCTGCCAGGCCCTTTGCAGTCTTAATGATTCCATACAATGTATTGCACTGAATCAGTTAGAGGAAAGTGTGTGGAAACTGTCCCTAAAATACTACAAATGTGTTATCCGAGTGTAATCTCTTCTTGACAAATAAAATTGTCTGTAGAAGTGTAAACATCACATTGTTCAAGACTCACAGATTTCTGTTGGCACCGCTCATTCTTTCTGCTAAGTCTGAATTTTACGGGTCATTTACGGGTAATTGGAACCGAAAAATGGAAACTGGGTAATGACATCTTCGGTCGGGCTCGGCACAGCCTTACAGGGTATGGGGTTTTAAAAGCACCAATCCATACTGACATTTTTCTTATGACTGCTTGTCTGCAACTAGAAGATCTTATACATGTACGCCATTTTTAGTTATAGAAGTAATATGCTCCAAGGCTTACCGAGACAGTTGGCTGGATGGAGTTGTCTCTTGAGGAACTCAGAGCATGCTGTTTGCACATCGGTGAGTTGAAGCATGGCAGCTGTATCTAGGAGGGACTGAACCGTGTCGATGTGGATCTCAAGGATTCCTGTATGGATGACAAGGAGTACAAAATACATGAGAAATTTGTTTCCACAGAAACTCGGAAACGAGAAATATACATGTACAGTGCTTCATAGATATGCTGGTGTAGGGCAAAAAACAGATTAATACATTTACAATACTCTCATTTGCCAAGTCATAGCAAAGCAATGCTATGGCTCTTTGAAGATTTCCAAAAATAGTCAAGATGTGAAATATGCTTCCTTCAACACTTCCCCATACACATGTGTACAATCTGGTAAATGGATTGATAAAGCATTGATCAGTATGACTGCTCAATTATTGAAGTTGTAGGTCAGCGTTCTTGATGACAGGAAAAGAACATTTACATGTACACTTCACTTGAATGAATATAATTATTAAGTCATTTTATGTACAAATAAATGTATGTACAAATTAGATTCCTACTGCATTCCATCATCTCATTCACCTTCATCCAAACATCAGGGGTGTAATTGGACAGTTTTGAAAAACCCACGTAAATTTTGCTTGGGATATTTGGGCCGCTGTTGTGAACAGCACTGTGGTGAAATCTATAGTTCTGAGCGTTTACTTTGATTCCTTTATTGCTTAAATCTTTAAAATCTGGAGGATCACAACATTGCGATTTGTAAAAATTCGAAAATCCGGACAAATCTGGACAAATCACACCCCTGAAACATATCAAACACTTTTCTACGTTTTGGGACTTGCTGGAATTACAGTATTATTCAGCAGTATCAGGTGGTTTTTCTTCTGCCATTTTGGTTTAAAAACTGCATTGTAGAAACTCCCCTTGGTGTTAATTGAGCTAGACTTACATGTACGTGTAATAGTATACAAATAATGCATGTTTATGAGTGCAATTCGCCTTGTTGAATGGAACATTCCATCTTTCAACTCATGAAAATATTCTCACCATTGCACGAATGCAAAACATTCATTATTTGTTTTATATAACATCCAAGTAGATCTTTGTCATTTGATTGGAGGATAAAACTATAAGAATAAACAAAATATACAAGATTGTATTCTGGCATCCACTACTTTATTTTTCGGCTTATAACGCTCGAATGGTTGTGTCTTGTCAAAAGAAGGTGTCTTGTCAAAAGAAGGCGTCTTGTACTGCTGTATATAACGCGTGATGTGGTCTAGCGTGCAATAGATTAAATGGGATGGAACAAAAATGCACGGTGAATGGAACCAAAATTCACGGTGAATGGAACCAAAATGCACGGTTCATGACGTAGGCCATGTAATGGTTTATTTAATGAGTGCCGCATGACCTACAATCCTCCAATCAAATGACAAGGATCTACTTGGGTGTTATGTGTGTGAACCAATATTTATCAATATAATAACAATAATAATGAACATTTGTAATGCGCTGGTATCCGTCAACGTCAAAATATGATAAATTCCCTAGCAACAGCCACTGTTTGAAGCAAATAGAACCCTTTTATGGCCGTGAATGCACCAGGTTACAATGGACAGGTATTCCTGTGTTACACTACATACATATGTACAAACAAGGGTAAGGTCTGAAGATGGAACCCACTGAATAACGAAGGGAAATAGATTTAAGCTGGATTCACATTGTACCTTTTTATGTTTATCTTTTGGGTTCAATATTCTTTTAAAAGATGAAATAAATCATTATTAAGTTCAGATTGAAATTGGGTAAACAAATTTTTTATCAAGCTCTGTTGCACTCCAGAATATTACAGCATTAAAATAAAACACCAGAGTGTAAAAAATAATACTCTTCCTTCGGATCATATGCTACTATAACCTCAAGGTGAAATCAAGTCTTTAGGTTGTAGCGTACATAATTGTGGATTTTCTCATGCTGTGTATGGAAGACATTGATGCCGTAAGGTGTCCAATTATCAAGACTTAACTATGATTAAATACGCAGCAAGCGTAAGGAATCCAGAGCTGTTGGTATTGATTTTTGACATAAAAAATATACGCGCATAATGCAGGGGCCAAGTTGTTTAGGAAAGGGCATGAGATGAAATGAATTTCTCACTACTGAAACCTTTTCACCAAACATTTTCTCAAGAAATTCCTTTAAAATTTTGCTCGAGATATTTTGCAATGCCCTCTCTACTGGTCAAATTGTAGCGGAAACTTCACTTTAAGATGTATTTATGTACACATTTTTGCGAGAGAAATTTTGGTCATATTGTACATGAAAGGGCAACTTTTAGAGAAAAAAAAAACTAGAAATATAATTTTGCAATGCCCTCTTTATACTTGTCATATCGTAGTGGAAAATAATATGGCTACAGATTTTTGCAATGCTCTTAATACCAGCCATATCATAGAGGACAAGGTCATTTTAAGCGTCCACATAAAAAGACTGACAGGTGTGGCGTATTAGTCATGAAACCAGTTAAGGATAAGATACCATGAGAGGGGATTACTACTAATTCTCACTGATCCTCACTGATCCTCAGAGAGATACTGCACAGGAGTTTTAATTATTAGAACCCGCTAATGCAAGCAAGAATCTGGATAAAATGGACATCTGCTAAATACATGTATGGGCAACCTACACATATACATGTATGATAATGTCAGCTCAATCAAGGATCCCCTTTCCTATTGCTCAGCTGCTGATATATAAAAATTAAAATAAAAAAAAATAAAAATAAAATTATTATATGTGAATATATATATCTCGTTTTAAAATTAAAGGGACAATATCCTCACGATCAGAGTACTTTTAACAAGGCATGGAATCGGTGTCCTAGAAATTGCTTCTGGCATCAAATATCCCTTAAAATATTTCTGTTTGAGGTGCTGTCATTTGGTTACAATATCAAAATTGTTTTGTAAATGAATGTTACTCCAATGGAGATGTAAATTCCACGTTTAAATGAATACAAACATTTATGATTGCATTTTGACTATTTTCTTCTTGAAACGACACAATGAAATAAGCTGAAACCTTATGAAATATGGATGCATTTACAAATATTTTACCAAAACCGTATGTACTGACTTAAAGTCTCATTGGATTTTGGGGAGGGGGAAGGAAGAATCAAGAGGTGGGATCAGATGATCGGATGTCATAGCATACAATAGTTGGAGAAACAAAGTATGAGGGTTGCATCAAATCCTTTCATTCATTTATACCTGTATAGGCATATTCCACAAGCATTTCCACTGATCTGGAATCCACTTGTTTCATAACAACCTCTGACTGGCTGGCCTCCAACATATCCCCGGTAAACATAGCGTAAAAATAACGGCTAAATGAAGCAAGGACTACACGGTGACCCAGGATCACCTGACCCCCGACCAGCAGCCTAATGTCACAGAGCTTGTGGGCCTGCCGCAGCTCTTGCATGAGACGCAAGGCCTGTGAGCTGTACTGCTCGTGGGCACGATGTACGATGAAGTCGGCACTGCAGCCTGTGTCCAGCTCATCAAAGTCCATCATTTTGACTCTGGAATTGTTCTCGATGTATCACCTTGGATAGAAGCTTTGACACTCCTTCATGACTATCTCTTCAATGTCTTCATTGTGATGTTGACTCACACATGCAGTGTTTGCCAATTTTGCTCCATTCAAATGAGCTCTTCAGTCAGTCCCACGTATCATTTCAATTTCTGCAGAAGAATAAAACAACCATGATGAAATTATCAATAGTTTATCAAATTCTGAAGTTCATGTTAATGTATGCTACTAAGGAATGCTCATTCCTTAATACACACTGTCCAGGGGAATAATTCTACTAACCATGGTTGAATTTCAGTGAGACACATAATTATTGCCTTGGGGGGTCTGATCTATTATCTTGATGGTGTACACATACACATTCATACATGTACAGTACATGTACACATCAGTTGTGTAACACAGCTGGTGATATACATGTATCACCCATACTGATCAAAATGCGGAGTTGTCCAACCACTGGTTCTTGTCCGAACCACATGCTATTAAAACTCACTGGAGATAACACAAGGTGGTACCTCAAACTTCCTCTTAATATTGTTCTTCTACCATGCAAGCCTTCAAATGTTACTTATATGTACTCAAATCATAATCAAAATACATGTTTACATGTTACAAACTTACAATTAAAAATGCCACTTTCTGCATGTACAGTATGCGTACAATTAAAAATGCAATTGTCTGCATCTACCAGATGTACATTGTACATTAATAATGGCATTGTTTCACTATCAAGTGATTCATTTTGTTATCAACCCTCTTGAAAAATAGTCAATCCAATTTAAAAAAATGAGATACATGTAACGAGCGGAATCAAATGTTGGAGCTAGTACACAGGGATTTCAATTACATGTATGTATCAAAATATTTGTAGCAGGCATCTGGTAAGAAGTAGGCTACAACCGCCAATGATCAGAATAAACCACTACATGTACATGTTTTACAAACCTTCATTTTGACACAGTCAGTCTGAGTAATTTCCTTTACAGACAAAACTTAACAATATTTAAAGCTCACTTTTTATAGACTTATGGACAGAGTACACATCTCATGCAACTTGATTGAGAATTTATTAGTGCTGCAAGTTTCCGGTGAATTTGAGTAACCGAACATAAAATATATGGTTAATCCAAGCAAATTTTAATAGCATACTTGTACAATATTCAAAGATGGTAGGAAAATAAAGGTAGGAAAAACAGTATTAGATGTTTATTTATGTTAACTCTAACTCCCTAGGCCCATTTGCTTACACATAACCTGAATCCTCCAAAATCCTTCAGTAGTAAAGCAAGCACACGACATGTATGCACACATGTGTTTCTAATCTGTGATACATGTACATGGCCAGGGACCCTCCCTGCATGCATGCATGGAGCAATAAACAGTGTCCACTGACCCAAGCACTGACCTTGCAATCACTACAACAAACATGGATGTACATGTACCATGGAAAGGCAAGTATGCCTAATAACCTCCAAAATCCTTCACTTTAGCAAAGAGCATGTACATGTAGCACGTAACCTCAATCCTTCAAAATCCTTCACTTTAGCAAAGAGGATTTTGGAGGATTTGGGAAGGTTACGGTTAATGTACTGTCACTGTTTATGTGGTACATGTATTTTCAATTGAATGTTAAACCTGTTATGATTGATTGAAGCAATAGTCTGTGTCCTTAAATCCTATTACCTCAACATTATGATAAATAAATGGATCATAATGGAACTAATACATGATACACATTTCCTATCCCTGGCATTTGAACAGCGGCGTTATCTCCAAGGCTTAAGTACACTGTTGGTAATCTTGAAAAGCAATGATCCCCGTTTTACATTTAAGTTACGTGTACTTGGTGTAAAATTGATGATGATATCAAACATCCCTTGAATATCTGTATCTCGTGAAATCATTTGAGGAAAATTAGTAAAATAATTTTCAAAATGAACTTTTTTATTGAAAGATTATAACAACCTGAATGCATTTTCCTAAACAACATAATAAAATAAGCTGTATTTCTTGATTCCTATAAAGTATCGCTGCATTTATTGACATTTTACCAAAAATGAATAAATAATCTGTGAGTTGGAAACGGGTCAGACACATAATGGACCTTTCAGACTACAACATTTCAACATGGAATCGACCCATCAAGAACGCTGCTTATAAGGCCAACAAAAAAAATTTGTTGAGTTGCCCTCCAGTGAAAATATTTTAAGGGGTCGGTCGGTCGGGATTTTTTTTATTTATTTTTTTTTCTCCTTGACTGTCATTTTAAGATTGAAAAGCATTGGAACTGAAACCACATATCATGTTTTTCATTTGTATACCTATCAGCAAGGAATTTTGCTTCAGAATAAAAGTATCCCAAGCATTTTTGTTGTACTTTTCGCTGTGATTGACACAGCAAATTCATCCATATTGCGTGCAATGCTCAACATGCAACATGTGAGTGGCCATTCGATTTGAAAACGTGTAGATCGAGTCGCAATCGTTGACACACGTACATAGGGCGGGAGCCCAGAACATTTATTCATGCGAAAAGCGCCAGAACAATATACCTCATTGGGTGAAAGGGTCTTATCTGGACATCACAAAAATGCATTGCTGCCGGGTTTAGGGCGTGGCCAAAGCTCCCAAATGACGTAATAAAAGCGCCCGCCATTGCCGAAAAACATGTTTTGACAATATCTCAAAAACTATACATGATAATATCACAAATGAGGTCTCTACACCTATGTTTCCATGGTCAAGCTTTACGTTGAACACCATTGTAGAAAAGCCAGAGAATGTGTAGTTTGTCATATATCATCTTAATTTGTGACAACATTACCGAAAAACCTATATTTTTGACAATATCTCGAAAACTATACATGACAGTACCACAAAAGTTGTTTTCAACTATGTTTTTATGATCAAATATTACATTGTATAAATGATATATCATGTGTTTAATTGAGATTATTACAAATAGTGAATAATTTATGATTAAGTACACTGAGAGGGTAATCCCACCATTCCTCACCTCTCTGAAAAAGGCTCAATTCAAGCTGACTCCATCCAGTGAAGTCATCCGGAGGGAAATGAAAATGATCCGGCAAGAGAAACTTGATTTAATATGGCTCCTTCAGTCCTTCACAAAGAAGTTGCCACTCTTTACTGGCTTCTTTTCCAAGTTTGTGAGAGACTACCTCCCACGAACTACGATCACATATATGGACCCTATCGCCCAGCCCCCAACGAGAAATGATGTGGTACAAGAAACGATGGTGCTCGTCAAAGTTGCAGAGGAGACAAAGCAGGATTACGCTGTCATCTATGATCTTGCTGTTGCTCTTAAGGCCTCCATTCAAGCTTACAGACTCCCACTTTTGATAGAGTCATCATACTTCTTGGAAACTTTCACCTTGAACTGGCTTTCTTTGGAGCCATTGGAACTTTTCTAGCGATTCAGGGGTTGAATATCTCCTCACCGAGATCGGTGTCTTGGCTGAGGGGTCACTTGCTGGCTTTATGAAGGAGAAATTTTACAACAGATGTACCAGGATTCACCAAATTCTTGCTGCCGTTATGGAACGTGCATTGTTCTCTAAGTACTTGGAAGTAATGAAAGATGCAGATGAGTCCCTTGCACGGAAGTGATGTCTGATTGTGATAGCACAATTGAACACTGCCAAAACATTGAGAGTGCCCTCATTCAAGGAGCTTATGAATGAGTCACGAAGATTTCTTCATGATGTTATCAATGGAAAGTATGGAAGTACAGCAGCCTACTGGGCCATCTATGTGTACTTCATCAACAGGTTGTATCGAGAGCTCCAGCGCTGTACGGACCAATGATGTTGATAGATGCATCCGTGTCCTCCCAAGTGTGGTTGGGGTATTCTTCGCATTGAATCGGCCCAATTATGCAAAGATGGGGTTGCCTCTTTCTCCACAAACTGCAGCAGATGGACCCCACGGCTCGTGAGATTCTGGAGGCTGGTGCCATGTCCATTCGAGCGCATTAAGACAGTCATACGCCAGGTGTCCAATTGACTTGACCTTGGAGCAGACTGTCAACAGGGATGCTTCATCTCCAATGCGAGGCATCACAGCTTTCAGAAATTCACAGAATGCATTCAGAAGGTGGTGCATCACTCTTGCCCAACGTAGCATGGCCTTGACAGAACTACGTGAACTTGTCAGTCTGCAACCAGGAGAGGGACCAGCTAATCAGCTGAGGCCATGGAGAATTAAGCGTGACAACGCTGACATGAATGCCGTGCCGCCAACACATTGAGCAACACATGCAACCCATTTGCAACTTTTCTTGCTGATCTCATCAATGTGTCATCAGGAAGAGCAGCGAAGAAGGAGACCAAGACATTTCTCCTTGGAACACTTAAACGAGGAGAAGAAAGCGCGACTGAAGTTCGTGGATGAATGTGCTGTTGATGGTTTATGCGTTTCTGAAGCCAGTAGCAAGGATCAAGAAGTTGAACTTTGCTGCAGAGAATGTAAAGAAGTCAAAGACTACAGTAAAGAAAATGGTTGCGGCGAAGGAGTCAGAGATGTCTTTGGACGAATTTTAGTCGTTGCTGCTAAGACGACCAATGCATTCAACTTGCGCCACATTCTTAGCTACCCCGTCACTGAGGTGCCCTTTCTCGCCCATACCGATAGCACTCATAAGAACCCGAACAAAGCAGCACTCACAAAAACACTTGAAAGTAGACAGGAAGTTGTACCTGTGGATACCAGTCTTCCTCCAATAATAGCCATGGTAATTGATGGTGGTATTATCATTCATGAGACCATACTGCAGCATAGCAAGTCCACATACGCAACCATGTCTAGAGATCTTTTGAAGAAGGTTTGCTTGAGTCGTGGAGAGCAAATCCACCTAGTACTTGACAAGTACCAGTCTCCCTCCATCAAAGATGCTGAGCGAAATCTGCGTCGTTCATCTACTCAAGTATTTACCATCACTGGACCTGACCAAGCTCAGCGGCAGAGTGGCACAGAGTTACTCAAGAATGGCTCATTCAAGGAAGAGTTTCGAGATATTGTCAAAAATATAGGTTTTCGGTAATGTTGTCACAAATTAAGATGATATATGACAAACTACACATTCTCTGGCACTACAATGGTGTTCAACGTAAAGCTTGACCATGGAAACATAGGTGTAGAGACCTCATTTGTGATATTATCATGTATAGTTTTTGAGATATTGTCAAAAATGTGTTTTTCGGTAATGGCGGCGCTTTTATTCCGTCATTTGGGGGCTTAGGCCACGCCCTAAACCCAGCAGCAATGCATTTTTGTGATGTCCAGGTAAGACCCTTTCACCCAATGAGGTCGATTGTTTTGGCGCTTTTCGCATGAATAAATGTTCTGGGCTCCTGGTCTAACAGTGCGGGGAGCCAGTGCACAACGTGTGAGGGCCATTTGATTTGAAAACGTGTAGGTTGAGTCGCAATCGTTGACATACAAAACAGTGCGCGAAGCCAGTGGAAAACATGTGAGGGGGCCATTCGATTGGAAAGCGTGTAGATTTGAGTCATAATCGTTGGCACACAGTGTGTGCGAAGGCAGTGCACCATGTGAGGGCCGGGGCCATTCGATTTGAAAACATGTAGATTGAGTCTTGGGTACCGGTAAATTTACCGGTAAAAAAAGTGGAAAATTTCACAAATCAAACGTATTATGTTTTATACAAAGAAAATTGGTAAGTTTCATTAATAAATAGGCCTATGAATGACGGGGAGGGAAAAAAAAACCAAAAAAAACGACCCGAGATTTCAGCACTTTTGGGTCGGTCGGTGGAGGCCAACTCAACATCTTTTTTTTTTGGCCTAATTAGGAGGTGGGTTGAGTGCTCTCAGCCAGTCTAGAGAATTCCCAACCATGTCAATAAACAGAAGTGTTAACTCTTCCGGGTTGCATTTGACCCATGTAGCTCGGTAGATCAGCACACTCTGGTACCGAGCAATGAACAAATGTACATGTGGAATGACCTATGACCTTTGACCTTTGACCTTTGCTGTGAATGTGCATTTACCTAATCTTCCTAACCTTACCAGCGAACCGTTCACAAGTATCCACGTTTTTTTGGTGAGATCAATGCAAACCCTTTTCTTCCCTAAAATGCTCAAAAACATACATTACAAAGTCTAAGAAACTTCCCTTGGAGAAGTCACATTGGAAATGAAAGTGAAATATTTTGCCGCAATGCAGTATGGGTAATGCACCGGACCTCTGATCTCTGTCCAATTAAGCTGTGTTGTATGCCACGTATAATACAATATCATCAACTTTACACCAAATACATGAAAGATTCTGTGGTTATTGCTAATGATTTAAGAATGCCAAGAGTGTACGCAGGACTCTAGTGGCAAATCATGACTTACTTTACACATAAATTCCATATATGGGTTGGCCATCCACCAACAAGCACAACAGTATTGAAATATTTAGGCACTGTACTGAATTATTTCAGTATTCCATTACTTGTATAAGAATTTGATGAAGGCATTGAAGAGGTCTTAAGTTGATGGAATCAGCTGCAAGTAGTCTGGCAGATGGCCATGAAGATGGGAGGAGAACCTTGCCTTGTTAACCTTCTAGAAGATTTCCACTTCAGAGGTCAACTTCTTAATGTTTGTTGCTGCTGCCAATCACTCCAGCAGACACAGAGAGAATTTCAAATGTCTGTTTCCGATCAGTCCCTGATGGCAATTTAACCTGTGAAGATCCCTGTTCAGGAAATACATTTGAGTATGGGATCTTTACATGCCAAAGGCATCTACATTAAGACACATTCCCTTAAGTCATGTTGCAAATTTCAGACTGGGGAGAGCCTAGCATAGTAGGAACACTTTAAAGGGAAGGTTCAACACTGGTATTTGGTAATGTTCATTTCATTCCTCTAGTTTTCAAAAAACAATCCTATAAATCTAAACTGAGAAAATGTTATCACAATAATAGGTGCTAACCTTTTTGAGAAAGAAAACTTTGTTAGATGCTAGTATGTATTTGTTACATGCTAGTATGTATTTGGTCATGTTTATATGTTTTCTAAAAAAATTGCTTGACAAGTAGACAGCAACTTTTATTAACTCAACAAAACAATTCCCTTTTTCTCCAAAATGAAAGCAATTCAAACAGATTAATTGATTCAATCATGATGATTGATACTTATTTATGTTCATTACTTAATTCTACAGTCAGTTAATTTCCACTGTTGTACTAAGCCCTTTAACTTTATATCAGTCTATTTTGGTTATGTCTCATTATTGAGAGACACAGTCCTGACTAAGATGAGGTCACTCACCACGACACAGTCTGGGGAAATTCAATATTGTGGTGATGACCATTACTCATGTTAAAGGGATGGTATAGCATTGGTTTAAAGGGAAGGTACAATGTAAGTTCACCCCAGTACATGTTGTTCACCTAGATGTACATGAAACAATGTACACATGTATGGATAGTTGAACCCTTGCTCTATAGCTGAACCATGGTTGAGTACATTGTATGTGGAACAGTGTTTGTTGTATGTATCATTGCAGACCAGTTTCCTTTCTAGACCCCCCCCCCCCCATTATGATTCATGACGCCATGTGTAGTAAACAAAGGTCCATAATGAAATCATACATGTACATGGTTTAGGGTTGGTGTACATGTGTACATAACAAATAAAGTCACTTAAATGTTTTCAAATTCACAAAACATGTAAACACATCCTACATAAAAAAAAAAATGGAACCTTCCATTTCTGCGTTATTTGGTTGGACTTTTTTTATTTCACAAAGTGCGACCAGCAGGCCTGCTATTATTATATCAATTCCCACCAAGTTCAACTGATAATTTGTTTTTAATTTACATGTAATTAATTCAACCAGATATTTTGTGCCAGGCTTGGATTTGTTTAATCCTAACCTTCCCAAATCCTCCAAAATCCTCTTTGCTAAAGTGAAGGATTCTGAAGGATTGAGGTTACATGCTACATGCTCTTTGCTAAAGTGAAGGATTTTCGAGGATTGAGGTTATAATATTAGGCATATTTGCCTTTCCATGGTACATGGCCATGTACACAGATTAGAAACACATGTGTGCATACATGTTATGTGCTTGCTTTACTACTTATGGATTTTGGAGGATTCTGGTTATGTGTAAGCAAATGGGCTTAGGGAGTTAGGGTTCTGTACTATTTTTTCTGAATCCATATTGCCGTATTTTGAATTATTTTCTGTACTAAATACACACAATCTGTCTGCATCATGCTATTTATAAGTGATAACAATAATCATTTATATGTGTACACCATCCGTGTCTGAAAATGCCAAGCCTAGCATGGTTGCTTCATAGAGGAAGGTTGCAAGGGTTCATAATTATAACTAGGCTCTGAAAACTCTGAGATTGATCTCCTCATCTGTTTGGAGAGTCCCTGCTTTATAAAATAAAATAAAATAAAAATACAAAAATAACACAAAAGTGTTTTTGCTTCAAAAATATGACAGGGTATAATGTGATTCTGAAAATTTACCATTGAACCCAACTAAAAAATGTACTGAGCTGTATTTGCTGCAACTGTGTTAAATCCATCATACGCTGTTGGTAAAAATGTCTGTAAATGCATTCATGTATAAAAACAAACCAGTGAAAGTTTCAGCTTATTTCATTGTGAAAGTATGCATGAATTTTCAGAATTTTTGTATTGATCTTAACTTGGAATTTCTGTCTTCGGATGACAAAAAATTCACTTTGGAAATTATTTCACTAATTTTGCTTGAATGATAGGACCTAAAACTAAAATATTTAAAAGGAAATTTCATATTAGTCATCAACTTTATACCAAGTACATGTAGGTTTCATGATAAAATGTGATCATTTACACACACATATGTACATTAACAGAATTGTTTAATTAATATCCGAAAGCTAACTTTACATGTATGTGAAGTTGGCAAGTGTTTTCTTTAAAAATTGTGAATGCTTTTTCAAACTTTTCACATGACTTGGAGAATCCACATTGAGCTGAAACTTTCATAAGTTGGTTTTTCAATATTCAAAGAAAATAAGCATACACTTGTAGAAGCAGTTATTGTCACCATTACCAATGTTACACATTCCCTTTAAAAGTGACTGTTAAGTGTGCGGTCAGTCTGTCAGGAAGTACTCCAAGTGGGGATCTCACCACAAAACAAACAACACACAATTAAAGCTTACAATGCACTATGGAGGTACATGCTCTTTACATGTAACACAATGGTACAATCTGTCTTTTTTACAGCACAAGTAACCATCAATACCTCTGGGCATCTTTATCACATACACATTTCAAAGTATTTTGATTCTCTGATTTTCAAGAAATAACAAATTGGCCGATTTCAAAAATCGGGGCTAACAGTAATACACAAGTTCCCAGAACTACACAGCAAATAATAATAATAATAATAATGTGTGGACTTATATAGCGCACGTATCCACCAACTGAGTGGTGCTCAAGGCGCATTATATTATTACCCCTGCTCATAAGGCTCATAAATCATTCCTGAAACCATCTCAGCTCCCTGGGGAGTATACAGCTCAATTGCTGCCATTACAGCGCATATAGGGCTAATCAACCAACTCTGCCCTCACAGGTACCCATTTAACCCCTGGGTGGAGAGAAGCAATTATGGTTAAGTGTCTTGCTCAAGGACACAAGTGTCACGGCCGGGATTCGAACCCACATTCTGCTGCTAACACCAGAACTTGAGTCCGGCAAGCTAGACCGCTCGGCCACGACACTCCACCAATTGCTTCTTATTTGTTTCTTGTCACCCAGGGGTATAAATGGGGACCTGTAGGGTATAAATGGGGACCTGTAGGGTATAAATGGGGACCTGTAGGGTATAAACGGGGACCTGTAGGGTATAAATGGGGACCTGTAGGGTATAAATGGGGACCTGTAGGGCAGACATGGTTCTTGTGTTTGATTTTGCTTGTTGCGCTACACATTTGGCAACATGGGCTGTACCCTCCCGGGAGCCAAGATGGTTCTAGGAATGATATGTATATTGTAACTGTGGTCTGACGACAGGGTAAATAAAGCTAATGTGCCATGAGCATCATACTTGATGGATTCCGGCACAATTTATATTATTAATTAACCCTAATTCCCTAGGCCCATTTGCTTACACATAACCTGAATCCTCCAAAATCTTTCAGTAGTAAAGCAAGCACATGACATGTATGCACACATGTGTTTCTAATCTGTGATACAGTATGGCCAGGGACCCTCTCTGCATGCATGGAGCAATAAACAGTGTCCACTGACCCAAGCACCGACTTTGCAATCACTACAACAAACATGGATGTACATGTACATGTACCATGGAAAGGCAAGTATGCCTAATAACCTCAATCCTCCAAAATCCTTCACTTTAGCAAAGAGCGTGTAGCATGTAACCTCAATCCTTCAAAATCCTTCACTTTAGCAAAGAAGATTTTGGAGGATTTGGGAAGTTTAGGCAAGCGTTTGTTTTCAACACAGTTCAATGCTTCTTCAACCAATCTGAACACACTATTTGACGAAACACTTGTGAACCGTATATTTGAGAATGCGTGTGACACACGTGTGTAGTGTGGTACCACTGCAGTAATGGTGGTAAACAGTAATCGCCGGATTAGTCTATAATGAACATCCCTATAAAAACATTTGGCTAAAACGAACATGACCCTTGGCTTCCATTTCTTGTATCAATCAGCATCTTGCAGCCATGCATCATGTCTAAACCATGGTGGTACCCAGCGGCGGCGCTACGGGGAAGGGGGGGGGGAAACGCCCCCCCCAATTCCCCCTTCCCCCAATTTTTTCCCCGATGGATAAGTCAATGCTTTTTCAGCAGTACAAAATTACATTAAAGATTAATGTTTACCCCCCTTAAATTTAAGCATGTATCAATCAGCATCTTGCAGCCATGCATCATGTCTAAACCATGGTGGTACCCAGCGGCGGCGCTACGGGGGGCAAATGAAACTACCCGGTTACTTTCTTTGCCCCCCCCCCCCCAATTTTTTCCCCGATGGTAAGTCAATGCTTTTTCAGCAGTACAAAATTACTCCCCCCAGTTTAACAGGTCTGGTGCTGGCCGCTGGTGGTACATCCATGCTATAACAACCATAAAGAACATTATGTGAAGACTCCATAAAAGGGACAACCACTGTACTCTGTAATGGTTATCTGATCTGTATAATGGTGTTGTATTCCTGCTCTTTGCTCTCAAGGGCAAGCAGGCAAGGTTGGAAGAGATCTGGTAGTTTAGACCATATACAAAGGAACAGCTCTTTAGACTAATTGGAAAGAATTGTTGACCTTCTGTAGATGAATGAACTGATCATTAGGATGATTGATGAAGTAATGATAACGAGGTATCAGGTGGACACATTATTGATGGAGGTCATGGGCAATTGAAATAATTTCTAATGAAACAACAGAGATGGTGGGTTTGGCAGTTGGTCATTTGGGTGTACAAATGATAAATAACAATATCATTTTGATATACTTGCAGGCCTGCATCATATGTAAGTTCACTTAATTTAACTAAAACTTTTACAGAACTGACCAGTTAACTGAAAGTCAGCACCCGACAGCCACACAAACTAGATAATATAGTCAGCAAATGGAACAATGTGTATACATTTTCAATCAAAAAAGCATCAATAAGCTTCCTGCAATAATTGTTTAATAACCAGTGCGGCAAAAAATAAAGTCTAGAACAACAAAATGGGTGGCAAATTCTTATAAAATTGTTGTTTTTTATTTGTTTAAATATTGGTTTTAGTTAGCCGGTCAGCAAATTACTTAAAGTTAGTGCAGTTTCGGTTGGTTAAGCGGTTACCTGGTAAACTGTCCCAACACTAATTCATGCACTGGGCACAGATTATTTACACAGATTATCCATACATGTAACTTGCCATCAAGGGTAGGTTATTAAAATGTTTATTGAAAGTCAATTGGGTTAACTAAAAAAAAATGTCTTCCCTTGAAACTTTCACTCGCTGTATTTTACACAAAAGTTTGTTACAATACAATACAATACAATACAATACAATGAAGGCATTTATATAGCGCTCTTACACAAACGGTATCACAGCGCTTTACAGTGAGATGCAAGTACAATTTAAAAATACACAGTGCCTAAAATAAATGAGTCTTGAGAGATACAATCAATAAAGTACACGTATACATGTAATATGCACAAATGAAACTACCCTTGCACTCCTGTAAATACCATGTTTACAAATTCCATGTTTTTTAAGCTATAAGCTCCAAGCAACAGACTGAAAAACGAAGAAAAAAACGCCCTGACTAGCAACCACTACATACGTGCATAATGAATGCAGGGTCTCTTCCTTCCTCCATGGTTCAACTGATCTCTATTATACATTATACTGACTATTCATGAACCTCTTTGCCTACTATAAGTCAGCTGATGTAACTCTAGATAAAAATCAAAATATCAGATTACCTTTTTTCCAGAGTCTGTTAGTTAATAATGTACAACTCTACATGTGTTGGAATCTTCAAGGCTGAACATTATACTGTATGGATATGTACAAGAAATCTGGTGTGCAGCAATGCTGATACTAAACCAGTTGGTGTGATGGAGTGACCCAACCTGTTCAGTAACGACCTTTTCCTGTTGTTAAAACCCACATTGGATGCATTTCTGTAGAGTGACTGTTTCTCAAAGCGGCCCACCCTTGTGGTCAGGTCAGGAACAAAGGGTTCCTATTGTGTGGTACTCCTAAATGGGTTCCACTTAGATTTTCTCAGGTGTCAATTGTGTTGTGGTTGCTTTGTATGGATTGCCACTAACTGCCTAATGTTATCTCAGTCAATAAATCTGGTGAGTTCACATAATACAAAGTAGAAATACAGATCAGTTCAATCAGAAGGTTCCATGAATTTCGTATGAAGGAATTCATGTGAATTCAAGTTCTTGGAAGTAAAACTTAAAAGGTTAAAAAGTTTGTTTTTTTTTAAAGAGAAAGTACGATCTATTAAAGGGACACTATATATATATCTTCATGCTCAGAGTAGACTTTCAACAGGGCATGGAATTGGTGTCATAATTTAAGATGACAACAGTGACTGAAAATTACTAACTCATTTATGCAGTCTAGCAACACTAATATGACATTATTATGTGGGGTGTTATTTTCAGTCACTGAGTTATCTAAAACTAGCACTCCAATTCCATGCCCTGTTGACCGTGACGATATTGTTCCTTTAACTAAGTAAAACTTAGGGAAAGTATGGACGCATTTTTAGACATTTTAGTGTACACTCCCTTTTAAACACTCCCTATTTTTTAACAGAATTTACAACCAGGTTTGTAAGTTACATGTATTTTACTCTTTAGGGAGGGAGTTGTTTGAGCCTAGAGTCCATATAATAATGACCTTCTGTTGTCAATGACGTCAAGTAATATTTTTTCCCTAGCTCAATGAAATACACATAGATAAAGATTGAAATTGTTTTCAGTGATTTTAAATTGTTTTCTATGGTTTAAGATTTATTGTCTACATAAATTCTGCAGCATTTAGTGTATCAGTTTATTTCAAGATTTATCATTAAACATTGAACATGTTCAGATGTACGTTCGTGTCATGCAATTGCATGGATTAGTAATGATGTCACAAACTGCTGCATCTGTGCTCCACTACATAATAATTACAACGTGCACCAAATTAGTGATGGACACATCTATTTTTAGCAAATACGGTAACTAGCAATCAATGCTATGGAAGGGCAGCGAAATTTAGAAAATTTAGAAATGCTGGGTACAGTAAATTAATGCTGTAAAACAGAAAGAAATGTACCATTCACCCTGAGTGAATGCTTACTCTTTACTCGGTTTATTAGGGTGTTTATGAATAATGTATGTAACTATATGTAATGTATGTAATTGCTAATTTTGTTGTTCATGAATATACAATACATGTGTACATACAGGTCCTAATTCTCTAAATTAAGAATTCATAATCGAACAAATTTCCAAAGAAATCTATTTATTGAAAAACAAAATAAAGCCATGTTTCTTTCCTCAACATGTGGTAAGAAAACCAGTAAACAAAATTCTTCATTCAACGGAAATGTTCAACATTGGTAATGTTGGCAAAACTTCTTAACCCTTTCAATACCATTGTCGACTTTCGTCGACAGCGCACCTACCTACGCTTCTTTACCATCGTCGACTTTTGTCGACGGCGCACCTACCTACGCTTCTTTACCATCGTCGACTTTTGTCGACGAGAGCAGTGCCGGTGTTCAAGAGGGTCCACTAAATTTATTTGCTGCCCTCTGCTGTTAATTTTTATACAGTCGAAAAGAACACATCATAAGCTTTCCAATGATGTATAGAACAATAGGGGTCACCATTATGACATTTTGAGAAAACTCTGATAAGTTTTTCACATGCGCTAATTTTCCGAAAGTTTTTCCAACACTTTGTCACTATGGATGAGCGAAATGCTCAGTTACTGGATGAGCTTTTTGCTGATAGTGATTCTGAGAATGAATCAAATGATTCCGAGGAAGATTCTAGCCAAGAATCCGAAGATATTTCGTCAGAATCTGACGACAATTTGCCTGGGCCAAGCAGTGCAAGACAGGCTACCGCGCCGGGAATGGCGTGCCGCGGGATGCGTGGTGTGCGAGTCCGTGGTGGTCGGCGTGGCCGTGGAGGTGGTTATCGTCGGTGTTTGTTAGTATATCACAAATTGTATGCCCTAGAATATATCTTATTTTTTATGTATTCATGTTCTTTTCTTGTGAAAGAAAAATCTTGTCTTTGCCAAAGAAAAAAAACAATAAATTGAGTATATTCATATTATGAGCAAAGTGTCTTGTGTTCATATTTTTTTTTATAAACCTTTACATTTGAAAGTACACAGAATATGGATACGCTATGTTTTATCCATTATTTGGATTTGTAACCATAAGCTTCTGACAGGAAATACTTGCTTGACAAACAGATGAAAGAAGGCTGAGATTCCACACATTGTGTATGCAATCAGCATGGGCCTGCGACAATGCAGTTTATCCACTATTATGTACAGTACCGTGATAGGAGAAGTAACGGGTGAGCGGTAACGACCGTTATGATTCGGCGGCAGGCAAGATACATTGCGAAGGAGCGGGGGTTGAAGGAGTTTGTTGGCGGGCCCAGTTGGTGTCACCGCTTCATGAGACGTGCTGGACTGTCCATCCGGACTCGCACCACAGTCGGGCAGAGAATCCCTGATAATTGGGAAGAACTGATGGTGAGCTTCAACAACTTTACCGAACGGAACATCAAGCAGCTGGACATCAGTCACGAGAAAATCATCAACATGGATGAAGTGCCGATGACTTTTGATGCTCCCATGACCCGCACTGCAACCACCAAAGGTGACAAGACTGTCACCATTACAACCACTGGGCACGAGAAGACGCACTACACGGTTGTGTTGGCCTGCACTGCAAGCGGGAAGAAACTGAAGCTGATGGTGATTTTCAAGCGGGTGACGATGCCAAAGGAGAAGCTGCCATCTGGTGTTGTCGTCTTGTGCAACAAGAAAGGTAAGTTTATATCTACATTGAAGCCTTCTAAATTGAAACTGATTTAAACTTATAGAAGCATGACTGATTTGTCATGGTTCCCAGCCTTCAAAAGTGACATTACGGCCGACATGTGCCAAATGAAATATTTGTTTCTGTAATAAGGTTACAGATGCATTTCAAAATTTTACAAAAATATGGCTGACACTCTTTGAAACTTTTTATTCATAACACATTTTGTATGTTCGTTTCTTTTATTTCCTTCTTTTTTATGCAGGCTGGATGAACACCAGTGTGATGGCGGAGTGGATAGAGAAATGTTTCAAGCCGAGGCTGGGGGCATTCTTTGACAAGAAGTCCCTCCTTGTCCTCGACTCCATGACATCACACAAAGACGAGGGTATCCGTGATATCCTGAAAAGACATCACGAGACTACCCTGGCGGTCATTCCGGGGGGGATGACGAAGAAGCTGCAGCCTCTGGACATCAGTGTCAACAGAGTCTTCAAGATTCACGTCAGAGAGGAGTGGGAGCAGTGGATGTGCGACGGCATCCACTCATACACAGAGACGGGCAAGATGCGTCGTGCTACCTTCGCAGATGTTTGTGGCTGGGTCGAACGCTCCTGGGCTGCCGTGAAGCCATCGACCATCATCAACGGCTTCCGGAAGGCAACGATCATCGCCGGCGGAGAGATGGTGGAGGAAGAGACCAACAACCAACCTCATCCAACGACCGACCTCGACGACGAGCTGCTGGCCCTGTTCCAGAGCGACAGTGAGGATGAAGACTTCGACGGCTTCCCAGACGTGTAGGAGGCACACGTGACACAAAACAAACCCAACGGCTCTTTTCAGAGCCACCACACCTTCCAAGGAGAGATTAACATGATGTTGTCTTAATAAAGTTTACCAAATAAAGATAAGAAAGAAGAAGAAAAAAACAACTGAAATAAATAGAATCCCCTGAAAAGTCCCATTGATTCAATAATTTCCCCGTAGTGGTCCATAATAAAGAAATAATTTCCCAAGAAAGTCTGAAATAAAGATATTTCCCCAAAATAGGAATATTACTTTAAACAATTAAATGGCAATTATATTACTGCAAGTTACATTTATTTAAAAGTGAAGAAATTCCCCATAAGTCCATATTAACTAAATACGGTAATTCCCAAAGATATTTCTTCAAATTTGGAATTTCCCTTTGAAGTCAATTACCAAACAAACGTCAAAAAGAGGCAAAGGTACACACCAGCAATTATTAGAGAAACACATATTTTTTCATTACAGTTTACAGTATTATTTTTTTAAATTGAAATGTAAATACGGACTAGGAATAAAGTACTTTAAAAGTCTAAAGATATTTCTTCAAATTTTTCACTGCAGTTTAATACAGTATAATTTTTTAAAATTGAAGTATGAAAACGGACTAGGAATAAAGTACTTTAAAAGTAACTGGTATAAATATAATTGTCTTGAGCTTTACAAAAAAATAACAATAAAACACACATTTTGGTGTTAGGAAGGTTTCGTGATTGACGGGAAATGTGACCTATGAGATGAATTGAATGCATGATAAGCATGTGCCAACAACGGTTGTGATACGGCTTTGTCGGTAAGCACGGCCACACAGTAAGGTGAGTTGAATGCATGATAAGTGTGTGCCAACAACAGTTGTGGTACGCCTTTGTCGGTAAGCACGGCCACGCAGTAAGGTGAATTGTATGCATGATTGGCATGTGCCAACAACAGTTGTGGTACGGCTTTGTCGGAAAGCAAGGCAACGCAATAAGGTGAATTGAATGCATGATACATGTGCGCCAACAAAGGTTGTTATGGGCATTGTCGGAAACCACAGCACGGCCGTAAAGGTGAATGAATGCATGAAAATCTTGCGCTAACGACCTTCATTGGAAAACACGGCCGCTTTGTTAGGTTGAGGTCCACCGAAAGTTACACAAGCGGTAATCATCACTTTGATCTCAAGCTACACCAGATAAGGCGCACCGTTAGATAAGACGCAGTGACGTTTTCGTACCTTTGAAAGTCAGATAAGCCGCGTCTTATACGCAGGAAATTACGGTACATGTACTGTGTGTATTAGCTGTGCATGTACAGTATGTGTGTGTAATCTCACACGCATCAATGAACACACACAGTGTATTACAATGGAAGGTCTATGCAGTGCATTTTACATTGTGTAATTGGGAGTCCATTAGGCTCATCAGATAGGAAACTGCAACTCTCTCGAAAAATTGTAATAAGTTGCTTGTTTTATACCAAAAACAATTGATTTTGATGTATATGAAAGAGTATTCAATGAGTGAAAAATGTCACACACAAACCTGTTTCATTCATCTAAGTCTTCATAGTGATAATCAAGTTTGAAAGTGCATGAGTAGTCAAGTTATAACATAAAAATTCTAGATTCAAATATTTTGAAACTTCAAATTTAGAGAAATTATAATATAATCAACCAAAATTGCATTGAAATATATTTTAGTTGTAAGCATTTGAAAGGTAATTATATATGTAACAAAATGCATGCACAAAATTTTTCTCTACGACACTGTCTTCACTATGAAAACTGAGCTTGAAAAGAGGGGTCTTCAGAAGCTGCCGTGGTTGCAAAACAATTCGGTTCTAGACTGTACACTCCGTACAAACAATGTGGTCCTCAGTGGGATGCGTGGTCAAAACAATTCGGTATTGAAAGGGTTAAATGAATATGCCTACCTTCTTTGAATCACGATATTTTTATACAAAGTTTCAGCTAATTATGTTGTGTGGTTAACAAGGTAAATGTAATAGTGAAAATGCTTACATGTACTAATACATGTAGTTTGTATGCATTCTAATTTACATGTAAGAGTACTCTTTCTAAATTTTGAACAGGAAAAATTTGTTTTGCTTTTCTTAAAAGTGACAGCTCCTCAGACAAAAACTATTTCTAGGGAAGATTGATACATGTACCATCATCAGCTATATGTATTTGATACGTTGTATTGCAAATTGAGCATTTGGAAATGTTGTTAATTACCAATCCTGCATCTTACCTTTAATGAAAACATCTTGGAGCCATGTTTTCCTTTCTGAACATGTGGTGAAGAAAATCACTAACAATTGTTTCTGCTTAACTCACTCTCCAGTTCTCTTAAAATAGTCTATAAATTGCCATGTGGTGAGGCACAACTGTGGATCACCTGTAGTTCCACATGTTTCTTTTGAGTGGGTACACTTACTATGGCAACTAACTGAGCCATCGCTACAAAGGATGCACTAAAGACTGGTGCAACTGTACTTTGGTTATTTATGTAATATTAAATCTTGGTAAATGGACTTTTGACACACGGGATATAAAAGCTACAGACCACCCTCATCCCAGAAGTATTTCCTGTCAATAAAATGCTAGTCTTTAAGCTGCACAGATGTGGTAAAAATGATTGCATAAAACAGACCTTCATGAACTACATGTATTCATATATCCAGCATGGAATCTAATCTTAAAGTGGCAAGGGCAATTTTTCTGTGATGAAAGGCACTTCTATCAACAAATCTAAATACAATCTACATCTATTGGAACATTACAACAGGGGAACCAAGGCCAAGACGATATAGGCAGTGGCCTCTGTGAAATCATGCCAATTATCCTGGCTATTAAAGCAATTATTCTTTCTGAAGTGATTGCATTTCAGAGAAAATATTGATAAATATGTACTTGTAGAAGGTAAGTATTGGATCAATTATTTTTTCGAGGCCCTTTAATCTGAGGTCAGTTTGAAACATAAAGCAATGGTTCAAGCATGATTTTAGCAAAGCCTTTTAAACTCATTTGAAGGTTCAAGGTTTGTGGTACATATAAATTGCCATAACTGGACTGTAATTTCACTCAGGAATACTTTGTAATGTTACTACCCAGCTCCAGTGATTGCTTTTCAACAGGGAAAGTCCTGTTTAATAGAAAAAAAGGAAGTGGAAACAGGAACTGGATATGCAAATGAAAACACTGGGGAATGCTTGGAGATGGTAGACCTTTGTCCCTCCAGCAATTTGATGGTTTTGCATTCTTCAAGAATACCATATCCTCCTAACCCCAGTGATTAGGTAGAATGTCACATGTGTTATCATCAAAGGCTAGCTTTGTTTATCGTTTACAATGGTGCCATTGTTGGCCAGTGAGCGGCTAGGGGCATTGCCATAATCACTTCTCCTTTAAGTCCATATTAAGTCACTGCAGGCAACAAAGGGCTATCTAATGGACATCCACAATGAACAAGAAGAAGTACACAGCAGAAGTACACTAAGATTTATGAGATCATATACTACTCAAAACAATTTAGGGAATACCGGATTTTTAACATCAAATATAGGTTTGAAATGTTCCATGAACCGGGATTTTCATTTGCAACCCCCTCTCTTTCAGTAGTCATGTCATGAAATGTGTAATCACTACATGCATCCTTTATCATCTGTTTCATTGTGCAGTTGTTTCTCATCAATTCTGTGAAACATTGTGTTTATCTGAAATAAATGATCTTGCTTTAACTGAGATTATTCCGGTGTTCCCTAAATTGTTTTGAGTAGTATACATAGGAAGTAGATATGGGATTAAATTGGGCATAACAAGTGTTAAGTATTGTGACAAAATCCAGAGATTTGATTGCTTAATATTTAGTACATGTATGTAGTCTAAAGAAAGAGAAGGATATTAAATTGTGCACAGTAACAAACTTTTAACACAAACCTACATGTACATATGTACAACCTTAAGGTTAGCCAGCAAAACCTACATGTACATGTACAACCTTAAGGTTAGCCAGCAAAACCTACATGTACATACATGTATGTACAACCTTAAGGTTAGCCAGCAAAACCTACATGTACATATGTACAACCTTAAGGTTAGCCAGCAAAACCTACATGTACATACATGTATGTACAACCTTAAGGTTAGCCAGCAAAACCTACATGTACATATGTACAACCTTAAGGTTAGCCAGCAAAACCTACATGTACATGTACAACCTTAAGGTTAGCCAGCAAAACCTACATGTACATACATGTATGTACAACCTTAAGGTTAGCCAGCAAAACCTATGTACATATGTACAACCTTAAGGTTAGCCAGCAAACAATTATGTTGTCTTTTGGATGCTACGTTTTCTACATGACTTTTTTTTTCTTTTTAGTACAATATGCAATTTTACCTTGAAGTAATTTTTCAAATAATTATCCTTAAATGATGTCATATAGTCTTAGCTTCCAAGATGTAACTAATGGAAAAGACATGTAGTTTGAAATGTTACTTACTTTGTTATAAAATTTACAGATATTTAAGAATATAACAGTCTTAGTTAATTGTACAATGCTGAATACTGTGATGAAATTAAGTAAATTGTTAAATATCCGAGTGCAAGATTTTCATCAATTTACCATGACATTATTGATTACCCTGCTAGAAGTAACAGAAAAAAGTATTTGAAAAATTATGGAAACAAACTTGTATTTTGAAGCCCAACTTTGTAAACATGACTCATAAGCATGAATTATGAACAAAGAGGCACTGTTAATTTTAGACTTATTTTGTTGAAACCTATTCTACTGTGTTTTATTCATTTTAACAATTTTACAAAAATAAAATGGAAGGCTAGAGCTAGTTCCACAATGTTTCAGACTATGGAGTGCCATGGCCAAGTTTAGTGCATCAGACTTTAATTCTGATGGACGAGTCATCTGAATGTGGCTCATTGGATGGTTGGATGATGCTTTGAGGGGATGCTGAGTTGACATTTATTAAGTCAGATTTAGCAATATAAATGATTTCTTTGAGTTGAATTATGCTTGATATGGGGTTGTACCTGGGGGTGTTTCGGCATTTTAGTTTCTTAAGTGTTCTTAGTTTCTTTTATTCATTTGGTGCAATCAACCCTTTTGTCTTTTTATCATCTAATGTTAACGTCTGGTTTTGTATTCAGTTTGCGTTTTGTAATTTTATATCTTTTATTAACCCTCCTAGGCTCCTACTACTACAAGGGTAAAAATCAATCAAAATGTTGATATACTTCCTAAGGTATATCTCGTGTTTACACTGTCAAACTTACATGTAGTACGTACATTTACAGGTCAAAATGAATCAACCGTTTTTGATTGGTAATAACTTTGTCTGGTATTGTTCAGGGTGGTCAAAATGACAGTAAAAACCAGTCAAAAACGCCCCTGTGTGCACATTTGAGTCAACAGTCAAAACAGCCAGTTGACTGGTTTTGACCTCTGTAGCAACTTCCCACAATGTGCAGCTATACTGCCTATAGTAGGAGGGTTAATGTTATCTTTGTGATTTGTACAGAGAGGAAAGTATTGTTTGAACAATGAACTGGACAACCCTATTTAAAGATGACATCTATAGATAAAATAAATAAAATAAGGTTGTGAAAATTACATACATAGGCCTACTTAATTGTGTTGGAAACATTAACAAAAATACAGTACCTAAATTTTGTTGATAAACTAGTACTACTAGTACTACTACTGTACTAGGGCTAGGCTACTACTAGTAGCGAGCGTCACAACCGTTAGAGGGCGCTGTGCGTACGTGATCGTTTTTTGTCAATGGGATTTTGTGACCTATTGACCTGCACATATGAAATTGCGTGACGTATGGGCGGAGTGATATAGGTTTTAGTCAGTGTTAATCGGTTCATTCATAAAGATAGCCGGATCTAAATCAAAGATGGCGATTTTCTCTATCGAATGATGTCGCGATTGTCCAGTAATTTGGAAGGAGTTTTGTGAAAATCTTTGCGGTAAATACACTATTAAATACACTTCTCTATACGATAATGAATGGGAGCATTGTAAATTAATGGTTTTGTGCTCGTTAATGCTGTCAAAATGGTAATTAAATAGGAATTCAACCGATACATTACTTTTTAAAACAAACTTTTTAATTATTGCGCCTTCCAGCGCAAACGTTTTATGTACGGGGATCGGGCCCTTGGGGATTGGCCTGACCGCCCGGGGATTGGTGATTATTGGCCGCGATGCACAACCGGCTGCGCTGGTTCCCAGCAGCACTCGCCGTTACTCATGTGTTACTGGTATGGCTTTGGGAATTAGGAATAAACTGGTAGCCGATTAAAAAAAATAAACATTGGCTAATCTTTTTAAAGTTATGCATATTTTTATTTATTAAAATATTGAAAGAAAAAGGCCCTAAATTATGATACTGATATAACAGGTTTTTTGGACAAGGACTTTGTTTTATCGTAAAATATATGAATTAGGCCTACAGCAAATGCACTGTGGGTAGGCCAGGCCATTCTCTATTTTATTTATTATGAGGATACATCAGCAAATACACAGATGACCAAATTACAAGGAATACATAAAACAAAAACCATTCAGCTCCTGGAAGGATTAGGCCTACAGCAAATGCACTGTGGGTAGGCCAGGCCATTCTCTATTTTATTTATTATGGGATACATCAGCAAATACACAGATGACCAAATTACAAGGAATACATAAAACAAAAACAAAACAAAATACCATTCAGCTCCTGAAGGATTAGGCCTACAGCAAATGCACTGTGGGTAGGCCAGGCCATTCTCTATTTTATTTATTGCGGGGATACATCAGCAAATACACAGATTACCAAATTACAAGGAATACATAAAACAAAACAAAATACCATTCAGCTCCTGAAGGATTATCCAAAAGAAACATGAGCTGAATGGGATGTATACAAATATGAAGTTGTAGCCTAATTATAAAACAAATAAAAATAAATAAAGTTAAATAAAGGTATTGTGTAAATAAATAAGTTAAATAAAGTTTAGAGCAAAGTAGATAAATTATAATTACTTACTTCATCATGGAGGCCATGATTTCAATGTTTTGGTGTGAGGTGTTTAAAATTTATTTACTTAATTACATGTATTTGTTGGCACTTATTATAAATACAGAATTATATCAAGCAGCTAGGTAAGTATACATGTACATCATTGCATTCATAAAATATTCCAACTAATTTTTCAGATGTTTACAAATTTGTATTCTGATAAATGCAATATTTTTTTTAAATTTTCACTATTTTATTGTGACCTTTGACCTTATTGTGAACCTTTGACCTGTTAAAAGGTCAAGCATTTGACTTTTAATGATTGACCTTTTGAAAGGTCAAGTGTTTGATCTTTAATGTGTTGAACTTTTACATAGTGTATATTTAAGTTACTAATTAGTTTCCTCTAACATGCCTAAAATCCACCTGTACACTGAATTGTATGCATGCTAATTGCCTAATTAGTGTACGGGTCACAATTTATTTGTTATATGAACAATAACAAAAATATTGACCTTTGACCTGACGTAACTCGGCATCACATAAACCGATCCCCACAAATATGGTGTCAAAATGAACGATTCAAAGAGATCTTTCCAACTAGACTATTCTCAACTCCATCACATGTAATCTAAAATTTTGTGATTTTACCTACTACTAGTGATAGGCCCAAATGAAAAAGCCAGATAATTATTAATTGATTACAAAATTCAGAAATTACACAACCTCTAATTCAACTTACCAATAATATTTCCATTGTCTAAGCGCTTTCACCACCAGAAAGGCAGAATCAAACTAGAAATTGACTGTCATCAACACTTCCAAACTCTGGACCGAACTTGGCAAAGTTTCCACTTATGTGTGCATGCATAGACGCAGCTGCAATTTGACACACAATATAATTTAGAAACTTTGCAGTCAGGCCGTAACGTAGGCGTAGAAAATACCATAAAGCCTACGGTTTAACGAAAGTTGATCGCCTAAATCACAGCGAAAATAGTTGTAATGAACTTCAACTTTACTTGACAATGACAGAGGGTTGGCACCATTTGGCAGCCAGCTGAAAGCACAAAATGTGTACAAACAGACAACAACTAACGTGTATAATATAGGATGTGATTCACTGCAGCTGGTACCAACTAATCTATGCATAATACAAGGGCGCGGTTGCCGGTAAGGGTACCCGTGAGTCTCACTCACAGCTAGCGCTAGCACGGTACGATACACAGAGGATATTTCGAGAGCGCCCTCAATGTATCAATCTTAATTATTTAGGTTTTGTTTCTGAATGAGGGCGCTCATCCAGAAAACGTGGTCGGTCGGTTCAATTTTGGTGAATAATTAATGCTCAAAGGGATGACATTATGAGAGACTGCTTCTAAAAATAATGTAACAACTCTATTCACATATTTTCAGGTAAATAAGCATGTGCCAGTTGGAATTTATTTTACAGCCAGTATACACTTTTGGTAAAACGTCAGGAAATGCTGAATCAAGAAATAATACGCAACTTGCACGGAAAAAGACGTGGCTTGTACACTGAAGTGGCTTGTACACTACGCAGGCTGTTGTGTGCGCCTTGACTAAATGCTATTTTGATCGAAGACGTTGAGCACGAGCGGTTGGCGTTTTTCTTGATATTTTTTCCTTCAACGTTAGGGAATTGACCATTAATTATACGGCTAATTAAATTGTAATCATCGGTTAATTTATTTATATTCACGGGGAAAGAACCTCGTGCGTCACTTCCGGGAAAAGAGATTAAGTTTGATGTTGGCCTACTCGGTGGAAAATTAATTTTCACGAGTAATTTATTCTTGTAAGGTATTTTAGCTTCCAATGAAAAACAATGCTATCATTAATGTTAATAAAGAAATAAATAAATAAATAAATAAATTATTGCCAGAATCGATGAAAACAGGTTAGGAAAATATACGTACACTCCTCTAACGTGAATAAGAATGTATGTTTAATGCAATTGATAACGTGTGTGCAGTTTTGGTTTTCACAAACCGTGAAGTTTATATTAATTATCTATACACAATAATTAAGGGAAGCTTTTAATTTCAGAAAGTGGCGAGCTTTTTTTCTTTCATAGCAAAATATAAAGCAAACTAAATGTGCCGATGTGCAGGTTTGAGGCGACACGTGCGGAGACTAGAAACCGTAGATTTTTTGGTCATAATATTCACTCAGTTTGAGTAACAACTAACGGATTCAGAAATGCACTTAAAATGATATTGAACTGAATTTACACACTTTTGTCGATGGGAAATGAATTATTGGAGTACACCCTATGGGTACACCCCCAAAACTCCAATAGCAATCAATGCTAAACACAAAATCATAAAAATAAATATTAAAAAATACATAGAGTATTAATTGATTTTTTTTTCAAATTAATGTAGATTTAGTCCAGAGGTCCGTCGAGTTAATTAATCCCATCCCAATGGAAACCACCCTCTACAGAAAATGCACACACTGGCAGGCGTCCATTTTGAGGAAAGGGCCCTACGTTTGGAAGCAAATTAGGAGCACTTTTTCAGGACCTAGTGTATCCGAAATACCCAAAGTTGGAAGTCAAAGACCCCAGGTCATGATATTGGACCATTTTTGTAAAATCCCTCAAATGTATAATAATAATAATAATAATGTATAGATTTATATAGCGCACGTATCCACCAACTAAGTGGCGCTCAAGGCGCATTATATTATTATCCCTGCTCATAAGGCTCATAAGGCTCATAAATCATTCCTGAAACCATCTCAGCTCCCTGGGGAGTATACAGCTCAATTGCTGCCATTTCTAGCGCATAGAGAGCAAACCATCTCTGCCTTCACAGGTACCCATTTAACCCCTGGGTGGAGAGAAGCAATTATGGTTAAGTGTCTTGCTCAAGGACACAGGTGTCACGGCCGGGGCTCGAACCCACACTCTGCTGCTGGCAACACCAGAACTTGAGTTCAGTGCGCTAGACCACTCGGCCACGACAATCCACTTTTCGTGCATTATACAACACACGGGACCTACGGCTTTACGTCCCATCCGAAGGACGAAGCAATTATGGTTAAGTACCTTGCTCAAGGATACAAGTGTCACGACCGGGGCTCGAACCCACACCCTGCTGCTGGCAACACCAGAACTTGAGTTCGGTGCGCTAGACCGCTCGGCCACGACACTCCATGGACATCAAATGTACAGAACATTTTGAGGTTAAACAATGGTGATAAACAGTTTGGCGCATGCATTTGATAGGGGGGGGGGGGGCTCCCTGAAATGCAGTCAACCGTACAACAGGCAGTGCGCCCTCAATTGGTTAAAAATCAGTGCAGGGGCTTCCTCACAAAACACGCTGGTGCATTCCATTTTTTCAAGAGCTCTCATTGGACAATTTCCTTTGACTACATCCAGGTTGTTGCATGCATGCATTATTCAGGGTCAACAGGGTCAATTCCCCATAATTTATTGTTTAAAACAAAATTGAAACTTGTATCAGTCCTATTAATCTAAAATTATTCCTTAAATTATTGTTTAGATACCAGACTCCTGAATACACTACTGGTATTCTCAAAACTTTCACAATGACAGATTTACATGAAACTTAGTTGGTGTTGATGATGGAAATCTATTGAAATATTCTGAAACTAAGCCGACACTTTCACAGGTTGGTTGTTTAATGTTTATCTTGATTCAAAGAGAGTATACATACTCATGGAACCAGATTTGTCAACATTACCAATGTTGTACCCTACTTTTTAAATCATGTATGCTATGAAAATGGTACATAACTGCACAGGTTGATATATGTTAATAAGTAATAGCACAATAACTAGGAACTTACAATAATATGTATTTTATTTCATCACGCTGATTATAAGGTTAAGATCACAATACAATGTATATGTATGACTATGCTGATACTAATGTTATTATATATACACACAAACACATTTACAACTTTTTTTTTAGGTCCCAAGGTTCAAGCAGGACGTACCCATATGTATAAAACTCCGTAACATTTTATAATTACATTCACACAGTGATGACAATGAGTATACAATGTTAACATCCAACTATAACGATTCAACAAAAACCGTTAAGATTAACATTCTTGCCAATTATTACAATAATGAACTTCTTCATTATTTAGTCTCCTCAGGATGAGTGTGAATAATGGTGAATACTACACTTTTCAAACATGAGTATAGAGGGCGCTATCCGCTCTGTACGTTACTTGTTGAGGGCGCCCTTTCACGAAGGCAACACCATGTTGCAAGGGCAAGTTAGGATATAAAAGCGTGCTATATTAACTCCATATACATGTACATTCAATGTTATCTGGGAAGAATTATGACTAAATATAAAGTACTTCTAGCGTAGGGTCTAGCATAGCCCTACGGTGTACAAAACAATGGCGGAATAACAACCGTGAATTACGCTGTCAAGTGCGCTGGACTTGTGAAAGACTTGCAGCATTTTCATCGATAGAGGGCTACAATGTGTATGGATCACTATTTTTTTCTTCTTCTGCAGTGTACTTCGTGTATGGCTTAGAATGGCCGCGAAATCTAATTTGAAAAAGGTTTTTCAATAACTAATTTACCGACAAATTCGACTGGCATGGTAGTATAGTAGTTAGAACGTTCACTTTGCAAGTAAGAGATACCGGGATCAAGACTAGGTCTCTCATTATTTTCATAAATTTGTTTTTATTAATTTGTTTATACATTTTTTAACTACAAAATTAATTCAGAAGCAAAGCCTTTCTATATAATAGTAATTCACAGTTGTGGAGGATTTATTTATTTATTTATAGAGTGGACGAAGTGTATTGTAGAACATAAATCCCGTACGGATCGGAGGAGAATACACAGCAAGAGTAATAATGGGTCTAAGATCATAACAATACATAGAAATACAAAAATTAAATGATACAAATAAAAACATAAAGTTTATCAGTTATATAAACTGCAAAGATTCCTTCCCGTTATTTGCAGCCTGCAATTCCGTTCAGTGAGAAAGTCACGACAAACACATTGAATGCACAAACAGCAGAAAACAAATTAAAAAACAAAACAAAGGGAAGTAGATTGTTTTAAGAAACACAGGCAGATATGACAGGTGCACCGGTGATTTAGGATTAATTATCTATTTTGTAAATGTTTGCTTCTTGAGAGGGGATTTTGATCAACCTGTTTTATGATTACGAAATAACAAAATGTAGGTTAAAACAGCAACATCATCATCCTGTGGTAAAAACAAGAAGACAAAGGACAAGGTAAAGATACCTGGAATAAAAACGCAACCTGCTGTATATTTACCTTCGCACCCGTCCTTCAAGGCCTCGAGCATTTTATGCCTCGCATTATTTACCCTGCCACAATACTGGTTAGGCTATTAATCTGTGCAAACAACCTCAAGTGCATGCAGTATTTATCTCCTAATGTGCATAGTTAATGAGTATGAAGCTCTTTGACGGGACAATACTTGCGAATAATTTGCTCGATTTCGGAAAGGATCGCTGTCCTTACTGCTGCGCACTTACGAGTAAATGTATACAATGAGAATTTCAATGCTCTTCAAACAGAAACCCAGTTACAGCTGGATCAAAATATTAACTCAAATCCATTTTCTCGGGGGTAAAAAAGCAAAACAGCGAGCTACTTGGTGATACTTTAGACCGAAAATCCGTTGGTTGATCGAATAATTATCCCCTTTTCCCTCACTTTTAAGGAAAGCACGACCGTGATAAAGATGACACAAGTAGGCCTTTCATAGGCAAGTGTCGGATAGGTTACACGTCGATGTTCAGTGTTCGTTGTGAAATATTGAATGGATAGGACATGACCGGGATTGCATTTTTTATCCAGCTCAACCGAACTTAAGCCGACACCGAATTCGAAGCATCATGCTCACCGAAATGGGTCTTCAAATGCTGACATTCTTCAGGATTATGTTGAAGTCTTCCGGGTTTTTCTTGACTCGAATCTGTAATTTCAGGAACAAGGACATCAGGAGTAGTTTATTTGCAATCCTGTCTGTGCAACGCTATATCAAACAGATCAGTTTAATAATATAATAACTGGATTTACAGAGTGCCAAATTACCAAAGAATACAAGACGCTATAACAAAGAAAGGAAAAAGGAAAGAAGACAAAAGAAAGAGGGACATCCAGCCTACTTTTATACTCAATCATCCTTCTTCACCTTATCTGGCCCAATTCCCTTTCTCCCCTATTCTCCATCTTGAAGTTATTCTACTCTGCTCCTCCACCATTTGTTTCTGTTTTCCCTGCCCCTTGCATACTACTTGCTAGTCTATTCTTTCTCTTGTCCACTCTCTGTGTTCCTTTCTGACACAGACCCTTCCCCGTTTCCCCCTCCCTGTTGGCTCTCTGTACGGTGTATATTGGCCTTCTGTACACTCAGTGTACACTCTAAACAAATTCGTATAACAGTGCAGTGAGTGATAACACGTTATAAAGGTACATTTAACTCAAAGAAAGTGTTGAACTAACACGTAGTAAAGTTGGATAAAACTTTACGAGGAGTTATTACTGGCCAAGAAGGTTGAATTCCACACATAGTTTATCCAAGTCATTGCTATCAGAGCCTTGACCACTAACAAATGCTTTGGTCATTTATAATTTATTTATAATAAGCATACGGCTTATTCTTTCACTATTTACAATCTATATTAAACAAAAACAACTTATTTAATATATAACATTATGTTATATTATATAATTAATATACGATTTGATTAACTACAGGTGTATAATATAAAACACAATATACAGTACTTTACAGTCATTCGGCCGTTAACCATTTTTATAATCGGGCTAAGCATGTCCATAACTGGCGTTTGAAACTCATTTTTTAGGTTCATTCAGTTCAGGTTGTCGTCATGCCTTTCTCTACACACATTTATTTCTCAAAGACACGAATTTAATAACGCACTTGATCAATATTGTGTGCAGGTCAAATATTCACAATGGCGGGAACGTGTTGTTTTTTGGTCTTAACTTTTTGAGTGCAATGCCCCATGATCCCGTAGATGGGGCTGCCCCAATTTATAGTAACTCAACCTGCCAACATACTCTACAACAAATATCCAACTAAAACAAGCAGTAATAATTGTCTTTACTTATATATCTCACTTAATCAAATAACATACAGGAAATAACTTCAATTAATAACGGAAATATTGAACCATTCAATTAACATTCAAAAGCCATTGCTTTTTTATTAACAAAAAGATGGAAGAACCGAACATATTTTAGGTCAATTGTTTTTACTTTAATTTTCTGCGTCCAATATTTATGAGTAATTAAACGGCTGTAAAGGCTAACGTCTCAAGGGTTATGTTCTTCACATGCACTCCAGCGGTTCGCCATGGGCTTCAAGCAATCTTGTAGGCAAACCAGAACAGTCCGTTAGCAATAAAAAACGACAGGGGGAAAATCACGCGGGAGACCACGTCAATCCGGCTGACGCTATTGAAGGGTTTACCGGACGTTCTGCTCTGTTTCAGCCGGGCGTTCCGGTACTCCGCGTTACCACAGAGGCAGCTCAAAAGATCCATGTACCAAGTCGTCTTTTTGGTTTCATCTGCGTTCTTCACCTTGATGTTGTAGCGAGTGAGGCTACTGAGGAGGGTAAATCGGCGCTTCTTGCGCAGGGTGGCCTCGACATTTTCAGCCTGTGGACAGGAGGATATCGATCAGTGGATACAATTAAATGGTTATACGAGCTCAAATTAAATACATGTGAACTACCTTGTAAGTGTCATTTTAGTGTACAGTGTCACCGGCTATAATTTGACAATTTTGCGATTCAACCTCGCGGCCAACTAAAGTGTCAGTACTGTGTGGTTAGTCTCACCTATACCGGAGCCTGCGGCGGATTACTTTTGTCAATCATCCTAAAGAAAAAATAGAACCCTAAAGTACTATTACTACAAGATATATCACGTGAAAGTTTAGTGCATTCGATTAAGCCAGTGGTACACATTTGGAAAATGCATAATATAATATGAAAGAAAGTTTAGTGCATTCGATTAAGCCAGTGGTACACATTTGGAAAATGCATAATATAATATGAAAGAAAGTTTAGTGCATTCGATTAAGCCAGTGGTACACATTTGGAAAATGCATAATATAATATGAAAGAAAGTTTAGTGCATTCGATTAAGCCAGTGGTACACATTTGGAAAATGCATAATATAATATGAAAGAACGTTTAGTGCATTCGATTAAGCCAGTGGTACACATTTGGAAAATGCATAATATAATATGAAAGAAAGTTTAGTGCATCTGATTAAGCCAGTGGTACACATTTGGAAAATGCATAATATAATATGAAAGAAAGTTTAGTGCATTCGATTAAGCCAGTGGTACACATTTGGAAAATGCATAATATAATATGAAAGAAAGTTTAGTGCATTCGATTAAGCCAGTGGTACACATTTGGAAAATGCATAATATAATATGAAAGAAAGTTTAGTGCATTCGATTAAGCCAGTGGTACACATTTGGAAAATGCATAATATAATATGAAAGAAAGTTTAGTGCATTCGATTAAGCCAGTGGTACACATTTGGAAAATGCATAATATAATATGAAAGAAAGTTTAGTGCATTCGATTAAGCCAGTGGTACACATTTGGAAAATGCATAATATAATATGAAAGAAAGTTTAGTGCATTCGATTAAGCCAGTGGTACACATTTGGAAAATGCATAATATAATATGAAAGAAAGTTTAGTGCATTCGATTAAGCCAGTGGTACACATTTGGAAAATGCATAATATAATATGAAAGAAAGTTTAGTGCATTCGATTAAACCAGTGGTACACATTTGGAAAATGCATAATATAATATGAAAGAAAGTTTAGTGCATTCGATTAAGCCAGTGGTACACATTTGGAAAATGCATAATATAATAATATGAAAGTTTCAGCTTATTTTATTGTGTTGTTCATGAGAAAATTGTGAAAATGTTTTGCGAGATTTCGTATTCATTCAAACATGGGATTTTCGTGTCATGAAGTCCTATATTAAGTTGCGCAATTATTTGCCTCAATTAACTAAAATGACAGAACCTCATAGAGATACAGGCCTAGGCCTATCTCAATGTATGTTTTAGACCACAAGTAGATCCTGCGTGTAAATGTCCCCGTAAGTTGTTTTGGCAGTGTTCCCCTTTTTTGCCATTTCCCCCTTATCTGAAAATCTGGATCCGCCCCTGTCTGACAATCATCGACTTTACTTGAGTTTTATGTAAAACTGTGATTTAATGTGTTTTTAGAGATGCAAATTTGTTTATATTACTTAATGAGATATTTGTATCTAGTAAAATCAGTGGTTAAACAACTTTTTCCACTTTCACAAGCACTAACTTTCCAGTAAATCATACAATTTCACTATGATTTTTATTTTTGTAACAAGCACGACTTAGATAAGTTTATGCAACTAGTAATACGCCATAGTTTTGTAAATTTTCCGAGAAATACTAAGCCAAAGGTAGGTGCGTCATTTCACGAGTGCGGCGAATTACGTACATGGACGATATATATAAATATTCGAGAAAAAACCCGCAGATCTCGATTTAAACATAATCATAAATACAAAATATTCCATCAGAAATCCACTTCTCCGAACACTTTGTTATGTTGAAAATCCCATTAGTAAAATAGGATTTGCAGAAACTTAGTGTTGTCAAAATGTTCTGTAAATCTCATTTGCAAAATGTGTCATTCGTGCGAACTCACAAAACATAACAATTACCTAATCATATCTGTCACATTACGGATCATAGCAATACAAAAATCGATTCAGCTGAACTTTTTTCACAGATAAGGTAAAGTACTTTTGGGTGGATCGTATGTCATCGGACGTTGCTCTTTAAGAAGCAAAATGTCTATAAATCCTTTCATATTAAAAGAATGAAAATATATGTACAGAAACCATCCTGTGAAAGATTCCACTTATTTCGTGGTGTCATTACTGATAAAATACCGCTAGTGAAAATGCATTAAGATTCGTTTGCATGCATTCCAATGGGATTCCAATGTTGTAATACATTTCACGTCATGTCTGACGGCACAAGATTATCCATAATGTTGATGGAAATATAATGCCCAAAAATAAGTTTTCACAGAAGGCAGAGGGTATTGACTGGGTATCCCCCATATTTCTGGAAACAAAATTGTAAATACTCATACCTAGTCTTTGTTTAATGTGCAACAAAAAGTGTTTTTTGTTTGTTTGTTTGTTTGATTGTTTTGTTTGGGTGTTTTTTTGTTTTTGTTTTTGTTTTTTAGTTTTTTAGTTTTTTGGGGGGATGGTGTTTGGGGTATTTTGTGGTGTTTTTTAGGGGTCCTGAATTACCTCAGCCTGTGCCATGTCATCATCATCGTCATCAGCCATACCAGGTAGCATACCAGCACGCCTCTTCGTGAAGTAGTTGACTGCTGCGTACTCCACCATGGCGCCAAAGACGAACCCAAAACACATGACGATGAACCAATCGATGGCTTTAGCGTAGCTGACCTTTGGGAGAACGGCCCTCGAGCTCCACCCCAGGGTGGTGATGGTCAGCAGGGTCATGATACCTACGAGGTTGAAGAAAAAGCAAAACTAGTGTGCTGTAACTCAATTTATATGAATGATGTGGTCAGTCATACGACTTAGAATGACGTCATCACTCAACAGAGCCTTTTAATTATTACTTAATATAATGGTTCTATACCCAATACACACATACAATGGATAGCGTAGTTGTACTCGATCGCCTTTCACCCCTGTGGGTTCGAATACCACTCAGTCACCGATGTGGATTGGGTTTTCAGTCCCTATCTAATTGCGTGGGTTTTCTCCTAGAATACATGTCTGGGGTTTTCCTTCCATATCTGCATTGCTTCATCAGTTATAGGATTCTGTATAAGTTACAGAGCGACAGGCACTTTGGAGGAATCCTTGGTTTCATTACCAGAAAGATAAATAATAATTATAAGAAAGTTTTAATAACACAAAGAGTTATTTTCTGCCAATAAGAAGGACAATGCTCTGGGCAATCCCTCTACAAATAAAATAATATATATAGACAAAGAAAGCAATATAGTGTATCAATAACACGTTAATGTGCTATAGATACCTTGACTAAGTCTTGGATTGCCGACGTTACATTTCCAGAGGAGAGTGTCATCGATATGAACACTGTGTCCTTTTATACATAACACCATTCACACCTTAAAGGGAATGGACAACATTGGTAATTTACCCGGAAAGAAACTTAGAAAATATATTGTCATCTTGTGAAGATTTAAAGATGTATCGCCCGCGTTTTTTCGCTATTCTACCGAAACCAATTATTTTTATCGGAACATTGAACAGGACTATATTCTTTAAGAGAGGAAACAGAGAAATACTTTATAGTGAGATATTTCCGCTAAATAGTTATCGGCAGCCCAGTTTAATGGTTGTTATGTGGACCCCAAAATAAATTCATATTTATAATACCATGCTTCTTGTAGTTATGTTGAGAAATGATAAATGTTTAAGCATTTGTTTTCCTTTTCTCAAATAAAATTAAAATTAAAATCAAATTAATAAAAAGTGCTCCAATGAAAAAAAAAAAAAAATTGAAAAATGTGCCGGTAAAATAGCGAAAAACACAAGGCTAAAAGAATGTTGTTTATTATTATTTTTTTTTTTGGGGGTGGACATTCATGATGCTTGGTTGTAACAGATTTACAGGCATTATTGTGATAAGTCGACACGTAGTTTGAACTCAGGGGCCTATATTTTTTTTAAGAACCAGTTTGAGAAAATTCGATCTGAAATTGTCCATTCTCAACTCATGCGCACAACAGCTATACAAACCATGATGTTGTCACAACGCCTCAGGAAGCACAAAGGGCCTATATCATAAGTATTTTGTGGGTAAAAGTAAACCGCGGTTATGGAACTAATGCAGGGTTTCTCTCAAAAGTAGGGTTGACACAAATTTTACCAAGAAGCGAGGGAAATAACAGCTCGGTCGCCGACGGCCGAAGCTTTTAGACTGTGACAATCCAATTCAGTGTTGTACAGTCATGACAGTGTTGGCTGTCTTACTGAATTATACTGTCCGCCCGTTTCACGCAGTTTTAACTGGACGCAGAACGTTTGCCCGATTGCCCGCATGACACACCTAAGACACGCCAAAATGCATTTTATCTTAGAAGACACTCCGGGCGATGAATCACCTAATGAAAAAAGCAAGATTTACTTATTGTTTTTTTAACCTCTTAAGTCACATGCGGTTAATGGATCTGAAAGGCAACGAAGCTTTAATACGGTTGGAAATTCAATGTTTCTTGGGATATGTGTTCTCTGCAAGGACGCTAGAGGCATAATGACGAATCCACGTCAAGACTGTTGGATTCACTTATATGCATTGGGTGTGACGAATATAGTGTGTTACCTTTTTATTTATTTTCTATTTTCTATTGATTACAAATTTGGGGGAACCATGGAGGAAGGAATCCATGGGTGAACCAACACTTTTATCGAGCATCTGGTATCTCCATTAATTTGAATCTGGAGACAGGCTGCAGATTTCACCAGATTATGAGATAAACTTCAACAGTATAATACGTGACGCTTGCTCTTTCATCTTATCGGATATAATCCGAATATTCAACAGCAGAATTTCCACTCTGTCAGTTTTATTTATGCTGTTTATACGTATTTCAGTCGTTCGTGCTGTCTAAAATTAATCAATCCTACTGTATATCAACGAATGCAATGGATATCATTTAAAAAAAAAAATCCAGTCCATATGCAGTGTGCCATGCAAGACATAGATGATGCATGCACTTTTTGTTCGTAACCTCGAAATTGGTTTTATGGTCGGTCGACGCAATGGCTTTCTGATTTCGAAATTGAGGATGCACATATGTTAATAAGTATTGGAGTCATCAAAACCCGAGTCCGAGTCCGAATCGCTAGTTCCGTGCCCCATAAATCTGAGTCCATAACTACAGATAGTTCGACTCTGAGTAGTCGAGTACTGTACAATATAGTTACTGGGCTTCGTAATATATACTTCAGTCCAATTGCCACTTAAATGAGTCCGAGTCACGAGTTATACCAGTCCAACAGTAACTTTTGTTTGAACCCTCTTTTGCGGGTGTGGATAATAATAATAATAATAATAATGTGTGGATTTATATAGCGCACGTATCCACCAACTAAGTGGTGCTCAAGGCGCATTATATTATTATCCCTGCTCATAAGGCTCATAAGGCTCATAAATCATTCCTGAAACCATCTCAGCTCCCTGGGGAGTATACAGCTCAATTGCTGCCATTTCTAGCGCATATAGAGCAAACCAACTCTGCCTTCACAGGTACCCATTTAACCCCTGGGTGGAGAGAAGCAATTATGATTAAGTGTCTTGCTCAAGGACACAAGTGTCACGGCCGTGATTCGAACCCACATTATGTTGCTAACACCAGAACTTGAATCCGGTAAGCTAGACCGCTCGGCCACGACACCCCATGTGGGGGGGGGGGGGGGGCTATGTTTATAGTATACGCATACATCAGGAATCAATGCATTACCCGGCTCAAGGGCGGACTTAGCAAAGGTGTTTCAGTTAGAATCATCGATCTTCAAGTTGATGTTATTAAGCCATCAATATGATATAAACGGTTCATATCACTTTATATCACTCATATAGGTTAGATAATACGCAAGCATTGATTTCCTGTGTGGAAACGCAGGTGATTCAAGTGATGGCTATTATTTAGCTTGTTTAAATGTCGTAATAGAGTTATATTACTATTTCCACTTGAGCTCGCAATTTTTATGCTGAGTTTTAATTGTTTATGTTTCATTTAATTCGTAAATGCTCGCACGCAATTAAGGTCTATAAGTCAAACGTTTCACTGAAGCAAATATAAACTGTTGCATCTGTCGCAATTTGGTGCCCGTTTTTAGTAATATGTCAGTGTAACACTTTTATTATATCACCCGTGTTTGGCTCAAGACATCCCAAAAAATAGAATTTAAAAAGCGAACAAAGTTGATGACAGTGAACCAGTATTTTATTAATTTGAGTTTTAACTTTGACGGATTTTTTCGTTCGATGTCTCAAATGAATTCCAGAAAAATAGCAATTCGACATTTAAATCTATTTTTACCGTCAAACCTTCCCAAATACGGGCGAAATATTTTTAAAATATCTGTAAAGACATCCATACTTTATCGGAATCAAGAGAAATGTATAAAAAAATCAGCGTATTGAGAAAATAGTGAAAAATCGTTCTTACGTGGAAATTCAATTAGGAACAAATTGATTTACTTGGGAAAAAACAAGAGCTAAGCAACACACATACAGGCAGTGGGCTTACAAGTCATGCTGTCAGTAACAATAGCCTATATATTTGTTTTCGTACAAAGTGCTGTAAAAATCAACCAAAATCTTAAAAATTATAAAAAGTACAAAATTCACACATTCAATATCTAATTTTTTGGTTAAGTAGGCTACGCAGTTTTCAGATTGGTTTTAAGGCAAAATTGTACATAATCATCAATAATCTGTTTAAAGAGGGGCCAATGTTACAAATCAACCTTTACTGCATTTGAAATGAGATGATTGTTATAAGGAAACTAAACACAACAGCAGGCTTAATGTAGGATTTAAGGCTTGACATGGTGGAGATAGATATTATTGAGTTCTTTCCGGTACACCACGTAATAATCTCTTCTTGGAAGAAGTGATGGCTCTGAGAAGAGCCGGTTAGATTGTTCTCAACGTTTCGACTAGTGTGATCTAGCCGTCGTCAGTTTTATTTTCTAAACTCACGGTAAAATCTTGTAAAAAGTACTTTTCCCCGAAAATATTGTAAAAAGTACTTTTCCCCGAACCCCTTGTCTCGAATACAGAAAAGCCTAAGATGCAGTGAACGTAAGTGGGGTCAAACATGTTACTCAAACTTCCTGATGTCGCCCTTTCAGAGTTACCTCCTCATTGGACAAAAATCACCCCATGCATTCTTGGCATTACTGTAAATGTAGACCTCCAGCTTTCCTGAATTAGAGACAAATGTGGTTCAGGCAACAAAACCTTTTGTAATATTTTACAGTTAGATTAGACTAGATAATAACACTATTTTGTAAGTTTCGTTATGGCATAACTTCTGTATAATTGAAGAAAATTTCCAATATTGATATTAATTTTGCTAAGAGTACCTCTTTAAAATGTTTATTTTAAAGAGAAATTGATGCATCCATGCAGCGTGAATGTTTGTTTTCGATCAGCATGACATAGCGAACTATCTCATTATAACCTATTAATGCTAGAAATGTCATGGGCGTACTCTAATTAGCCATTTAAGGTACTGTAGAGCATTTCATAGATATGCGACGTTGGGGCGACTAATAAACCCGCGCTGGCCGTATTATAGTGATTCAGGGAGGTATGATTAATTGGCTGGAGTGGCGCAGAGACCCGTGAGATATGATATTAATTTACAATTATCTCGGTTGTGGGCAGTCATGCATTATGATATAGTGGCCGGCGTCATTTGTTTGTTTATTTGTGGTGGCATAACAAACCCTTGGGGATTTTTTTTGTTTTAATGCTGAGAATGCATTGCATGAGAATAAGTTCACGGCCAGTGGATTTAACTGATGAAAAGATGATGATGAAAACAAAGAAATGACATCGTAATATGTACGATATACTGCATGCATGAAAACATTTAAACATATGAACATGTTGTTTCTTTCGAGTGAGAAATACACAGTAGTATAAACGCTCCTTTTTACTGCATTTACTAGTATACCCGGTAATTATTACGACCAAGTCTTATGGTTCCTGCTCTTTTCAGGTCGCTGCTGCTGTGTAGTTAGTGTAACTTACATCTAACAACTCTTGTTAAACAAGCTGAATCTTCTGACAAGTTCAAAATCTTTGTTAAAACACAATCATTTAATTGTTACACAATCTGAATCTTATGACAAGTTCAAAATCTTTGTTAAAACACAATCATTTAATTGTTAAACAATCTGAATCTTCTGACAAGTTCAAAATCCTCGTTAAAACACAATCATTTAATTGTTGTATATAACACAGCTTGTTTTTCCCTTTTCAGTTTCTTCTATGCAGTTTTCACATCTCTTGTTAGACTTCTTGGTAATTTGAAGGTCTTTTATGCTTGCGTGGAGGAGTCTAGAAATGAAAACAAACTTGTTTTCTTTTCTCTTTTTTTTCTTGTTTCCTGATCTCTGACAGCTCGTAGGGACATCTTGTTTTTTTTATTCCTATATGTACATTTTCTAGGGGAACTTAAAATGAAGGAACAACATCGGTAATTGTGGCTGAACTGCTCCTTCGAGTAAGTTGACTCGTTTCAAATCAAGATATAACAAACAAGCAACCTGTCAGTGTGGATTTAACGAAAAATAATTTAACTTTTCTTAAAAACGACAATACCCTCAGTCACAATTATTTCTAGGGAAGAGTGATACCATCCTCAGCTTTGCAGTAAGTAAGTTTAACAGTAAGTTTAACATAAACATTTACCAATGCTATACTTTGAATATTCATTAATTTGGATTAGATTGGATGAAATGAACAACTTACACAGTGCAACTCGAGCGGGTGTAGCCTCTCGGTTCAACCAGAAAGATACCCACGACAGAACAACCAGCAACACGCACGGGATGTACGTGGAGATGACGAAGAAGCCGGCATTACGGGCTAGGTAAAACTCAGCCGTTAAAACAGTACGGTTACCTTGTTGGAATTGAACAAGGAAGGAAAAGTTAAAATAGAAAATAATGTTTTCAATGATAGTGGACAGTGGCGTAGCTAGGATTTTTAGTTCAGTCTGGAGGGCAAGAGCCTTAGCAAGTTTCTGGCTTAAAGGAAATGTACCCTATTGGTATTAATTTGATAACGTACTTTCATTGGCATAATATTGACAAAATTCGACATAACATTCACTTCAGATGTAATAATTTACCATGGGATAATTGATACGTGTATAAACTTTACACTAAGTCAGTTTTTAAATGATAATTCGTTAAAGAAACAGGGCCGTAGCGAAGGCATTATCTTAGGGGGCGTGGAAGCCAAAATCGCTGGACGAGAGGAAGGGGTAGGCATGAGAAATTGTGGGGGGAGGAGGGAAGGCTTTAAAAATATTCCCCGAAAAAATCGCCAAACGAGGGGGAAGGTGTGCGTTTCCTCTTGAAATGAAATCACCTCAGGTACAAAAAGCACAGGCCTACTTCTATGGGCTTCGAGGGTTAGATTTGATGGTTTATTTGCAAACTGAGTCTCTAAACGCCCACTGAGAAAAATATTGGGTGGGTGTCACACCCCCTCACCACCTTTGCTACGGCCCTGTAACGTACCTATACGGTCTGACACCTTGACGCCTCTATATGCTTTGTAATTCTGGAGGGAGAATTGTGAGAATCTCACATCTTCGGAGACTTCAATGGAAGCTGAAGTATTGTCAGGCTCGTATTTCCATTTGTAAACAACGTCCGTCTCGGAATAGCTATCTAACATGGGAAACAGCACATAAATTCAATTATTTATTTGTCCACAAAACCAAAGTTTATTTTAATTTTAATAGTGGCTTCACATTTACCCTTTCAGAGTGTGAACGCAGTGATTCATGTAATGCATTCGAGGATCTGAAATTACATTGGTTAGAATAATACAAATCAACTAAATGTATGAACTAGACTTTGATCGTCAAATCCATACCGTTGCATCTCAGTCAATAGCCATATAGTCAATAACATTATTTGACGGTATAACAAATAGATTTTAATCTTTAATTGATATATATATATATATATATATATATATATATATATATATATATATATATATATATATATATATATATATATATATATATATATATACATATACATATGTCAAAGCCTCTGATAAAAGTCCGGTGTGGCTCGAAAGTTAAGGCCACCCTCCCGATTTAATTTATATATATATATAAGTGGACCGCCCACCAACATAGGGGCTGGTTAGCTCAGTTGGTAGAGCGCTCGTACGGCATATATATATATATATATATATATATATATATATATATATATATATATATATATATATATATATATATATATATATATATATATATATATATATAGGCCTATATGCATTTCACAATGTGAGGCCACTACTACACTTGTAAAATTAAAACAAAGGTTTTGGCGCATTACTTTTGAACAACTTGGTTTTATTACATAGGCCTAATTGAATTAGTTCGGTAGTTTTGCTCAGTAATCAGCATGATGCAGATACTAAGGAAAAAAAAACCAAACAAAACCAGTATCCTGCTAATGCTAATCCAATTCCCTGATTTTCTCTGTTTATAACCAACCTCTTAAGAACACAGCGCAAACCTGAACCAGTTGTGACAATATCAAAATATAGTACAGAAAACAAACATCTCTAAAGCCCATGCGCCCTGAGGATAAAATAGCCTGGTTCCAACCTGCTTGCTAATCAGTGCTAAGTGCTTCGAAAACAAGACTGGCCCGTGCGTGACAACAACATGTTAGCCCTTCTCATGTAGTCTCAACGTAAATAGCCTCTTGTCGTATCAACCTCGAATTTTATGCGGGAAAATCTTTTCGCGCTTAGCCCTGTGGAAACTATATCGGAGACCAAAAAGGACAGCAGCTTAATCGGATTAAAAGATTATCCACTATACCCCCCCTTCTACATCCGGAGCTACTTTATTGAGTGCTATCATTTTTATTAAAGATGATATTGATCTGTTGGTAGCTCTTTGCTCTTTCCATGAAGACGCATTTGATGAGTTTGATGTAAACATATACAAAGCGTATCCAGTTCAGTGTGAAGGAAAGAGTACAACCCCTGGATTATCCGTAAATATGACATTATTGAACATGAGTTGACACACTTGTTTCGCATTACACGGGTTTAACCATCTATTTTTGGGCTAGTTTCGTGTTGCCGGTTATACAGTGTCAATTCTCGTATACTTGGCACTTTGAACCACACTGTAGCCTCAGGAACACAGTATGAAAAGACGGATACGGACCCCTGACATCTATTATACTAACTATATAGAGGGTTGGCCCATCGGTGCCAAACAAATTAGTGAAGCCACCGAAAGTCCTTGTTACTACTCCACATACAAAAAGACCCTAAAAGGAATGAACATGCAAGGGCACTCAAAAGTAACATACAAAAGGAATGCACAACAAATGTGCATACTAATTCTCTCCGTTAGCATTGCAATGCATGGTTGATGAGAGTAGCAACATGGCATCCAATGGTCTCAATGCAGGCGCATGACTCTCTATATCCAGTCCGTATAATAAACATCAGTGATAGGTACCCGTTGAACATGACTCCCGAGAAGAGCCCGATATAGTAAACTATGGTTGTCTTAGCTTATTTTTAAATAAATTATTTCAAAATTCAAACCAATCATTATAGGCCAACTTACTGCTTCCAAAATGGAGTGGGCAAACTTGGACATCCATTGGGTACTTTTCTAAGTTCATCATACATTCAGCTTTTATGGTCAGCCTGGGAATAAATAAAAACCATTTGAACAAGTAAATAAGAGGAAAAACAGAGAATCGTTTATTTTCCCCAATTCAACTAAGCAAAGGATTTTTTTCTGAATGAAACACGGAAATCGACCGATAGGAGGGCCAGATAGGAGGAAAACAAGGACCGGTGACAAAACAGCTGAATTCCCGCTCAATATCAGTCGTGTTGTACAGAGCATCCTATACAAATACAAAATATTTTGTTTGACTTAAGAAATACACAATTATCCACAATATTGTTGTTGCTGGAAATAATAAGATGCCCAATAATTTCCTTGAAAAATTATCATTGAATTGGTTCATTGGTTAAATAAAAAATATTTATATCATTTGAGAATACAGAGGGTCACCACCAGTTACATCCAGACACAATATCTGCGCCATAATGTAAGTTTTATTCAAACATGGCGGAAATAGCAATAGCGTTGCAAAATTGCCTTTTTGAACTGAACCCAATAAAAGTTCACATCACAGATGTCGTTTCCAAAAGAAAATCCTCCCCTCAAACACCGCTTAAAGACACACCTGTTCTCACACCTCTAAAGACACCCTCTCCCCCTCGTAAACTAGCAAATAAGGTGGCGATGCCCATGACAGTCAACTCCCCCTCTCTCACCCAAGTCCTTAACTCACAATCCTCCTATGTCTCTACCCCGGCCTCGTCGACGAACAACCAAGATGACATGTGGGAAGACACTCAGACTACCGAAGACGAGGCGGTGCCTGAGTGCATTTCCAACACAAAAGGTCCCCTGTCCTCTAAAGAGCTCATGAATTTCTTGGCCACCGTAAAAACACGAAAAAAGCCTGCTGAGGTGGCCAAGAGATTCACCGCTAATGTGCCCGGGCTCGTAAAACAACTGAAACCGCTACGCAGCAACCCACTCATCAACAGAGGCTTACAACAACGCGTAACCAAGCTGATCAGGACCTTAGATAAGTAATTTCCTTTGCTTTTCTATGGGGGTCTTGATTGGCTTGGTCGCAATGACACTGTCACTGATTTCCCTGAACACCGGCGGCTGTTCAACGCCTACCAAAAACGCCGCCATAAATGCTTATTTTGAAAATTTCTTTCCCTTCTCCGACATAGTGCTCCTACAGGAGACTTATAACCTCACGGAAATGAGCTCCTGCTGGAGCCTATGGCCCCAGGCCCACACTCCTTTCTCCTCCCCTTCCAATTCCCGTGGCTCTGGGGTAACTACACTCATCAACAATACAAATTTAGAAATACTTTCTAATTATAATGTTTTTAAAGGACATGTCCTTTACTCTAAAATTAAGCACAACCAAACTATTTTCCATATTTATAATATTTTAGTACCCCAGAGCGACGCTCTTGCTTTTGAAGTCTTTAACTCCTTTTCTAAACATGTATCCTCTTGTAACAGTGACGGTGTCGTTGTGGTCGGAGGTGATTTCAACTGCACGGAAAATCCTGCATTGGACCGTCTGCATGCGCCCACTGAACGCAGATCCAGAGTCGCAGCAGCTCTCATGGAAACTGTAGGTGCACTCTCTCTCTCTGTGATGTTTGGCGTAGACTGAATCCCCAGAAACAACAATTTACCTGGCTGCGGAATAACCCTTCCAGGGATTGTGGTGTTTCCAAAGCCAGGTTAGATCGTTTGTATCTTCATCCTGATATTTTATCCTCTATTCATTCGTGCAAAATAACACCCTGTTCTCTCTCTGATCACTACGCCGTTTCTTTAAAAATTCAACTACCCTCGGCAAATTTCCAGGGTAGCACCTACTGGCATTTTAATAATTCACTTCTTCAGGATGAAGCATACAAACAAATTATAAGTTGTTTCTGGGGAGAATGGCGTCAAAAACAGTTCGATTTCCCCAATTTAAATTCTTGGTGGGACTTTGGTAAGTCCCACATCAAAACAATAACCCAACAATATTCAAAAAAACATGCTGTTGAAAAACGCGAAACTCTATTAAAAATAAATCGAACTATTGACGACCTTCAGTCTGCGCCAGAAATCACACCGAAGACGAGACAGGTCCTCTTAGAACAAAAAGAAAAACTAAACTCTATCCTAAAAAATCGAGCGCAGGGCGCCCTCATCAGGTCGAGATTTAAACACGTCAGTGAGGTAGATACCTCTTCTTCTTATTTCTTTAACCTTGAAAAATCCAACTCTCGTTCTAAAACTATCTCCAGAATCCGCCTGGATTCTGGAGAAATTATTCAAAAAAACTCTCTTATAAAAACCCATGTTTCAAACTTCTATAAAAAAACCTTTACTCTAAAGACTCGACCGATGAGGGCGCCCGCGAAAACATTTTAAGGGACCTGCCTCGTCTTGATCCTCTAGAGGCAGAGGACCTGGAGCGTCCTCTGTCTCTGGAGGAATTAGAAATAGCTGTTGGCCAACTTGGCAAGGATAAAACACCCGGCCTGGACGGCCTGTCCGGTGAATTCTATCAAACCTTCTGGAATCTTCTACAACACGATTTACTTTCTATCCTAAATCATTCATTTCTCACCGGCGGGCTTCCTCGTTCGTTCGGGAGGGCGGTAATCACTCTTTTACCAAAGAAGGGGGATCTGGCAGACATAGCCAATTGGCGACCAGTCTCCCTTCTAAACAATGATTATAAAATCCTTGCAAGGTTACTCGCCAACAGACTGAAAGAGTGCATCAGCAGCGTCGTAGGTGAGGATCAGACCTACTGCGTCCCTGGACGTTCAATCCATGACAACGTAGGTCTGATAAGGGACATCATCGAATATGCCAATGAAAATGATGTCCCTTTAGCCGTGGTCAACCTCGATCAGCAAAAAGCGTTCGATAAAGTTGATCGCGACTACCTCTTCGACACCATGAGAGCTATGGGCTTCGGAGACCGTTTCCTTGACTACATAAAAATCCTGTACAGCGGTTCCGAGAATTTGGTCAAAATCTGTGGCTCTCTGACGGCCCCCTTCTCCGTCGAGAAGGGCATCCGTCAGGGCTGCCCACTCTCGGGACTGCTGTACTCAATTGCTATTGAACCTTTTTTAAATCGCCTTAGGTGCGAAGTCGGGGAAAACGGTTTCCGAATTCCAGGTGCTGACGTCTCTTGCTCGGTGTCTGCGTATGCAGATGATGTCTCAATTTTTGTCACCTCCGAGCGCGGCTTTGACGCGATCAGAGACACTTACGATCTCTTTGGTCGCGCCTCTGCCGCGCGCCTAAATACGAGAAAAACCCAGGGGTTGTGGGCAGGATCGTGGATCGGACGAAGCGACCGGCCGCTCAATTTTTCGTAGAATAACGATGGCTTGTCTTTCCTCGGAGTTCACTTAGGAAATACCAAAACTTATAATGATAAAAACTGGGATATTTGCAAATCACGTTTATCTGAAACCCTCGCTAGCTGGTTTGGCATCTCGACCTCCCTTTCTTTTAAAGGGAGAGTCTTGATTGCCAACCAGCTAGCTGCATCCAAAAATGTTCACTGTCTGGCGGCACTTGCCCCGCCAGATGATTTCCTAAGTGAACTCCAACGGCGGCTGGTCGATTTCGTCTGGTCCAACAAAAAACACTACCTTTAAAGAACAAATTGTGTATCAGAAACCTGACAAGGGGGGGTTCGGCCTTGTCAACCTCCAGGCACGAGTTCTCACCTTCAGACTATCACGTATTTTTTGCTTCCTTAAAGGTGATTCTCATCACTCGTTTAACCTTTTTCAGTATCACCTCCGTCGCTACAAAAAACTAAACTATGACTTTCATCTTTTCTACTTGAATACCGATCCGATTTTTGACATCGGAATGCCCTCCTATTATGGTGAGATCATGCGTGCCTGGAGGTTGTCTGGAGCTCGGTTAGATATAATACACGACTCAGTCAGCCATGTCATTAATTTACCCATAAATACTCCTTTAATTGAAAATGCAACTGATGATGGGGCATCCCTCTCTGAGCGGCTCTCGACACGTGGGGTCGGCCTGGTGAGGGATCTTCTGAACTTTTCTTCCGGATCTTGGCAACAGCATAATGACATCATCTCCTCTTCAAGCACATCTCGTCCTCCATCTTCTAGGCTTCTTCAGAAACAACTTTCCTCCATGCACACTACTCTCATCAGTTTGTTCCCTTCCCTGTTCAACAAAAGAGGATTTCTCCAACCCGTCTCAGTACTGCAAAGTGTTTCTTCAAAACCAGACCGTCCCCTCAACGTCATCATCAACAATTTGGACAAAGCTATCTCCGCACCATCCAAAGAACTCTACAACATCATCAACAACAACTTCAACCCAGATCCTTCAAAAGCAACTTCATACTGGCACAAAAATGGAGTCCTAGAAAACAACACAATCATTCAGTGGAAAAACATCTATAGTCCCCCATCCTCCAAAAAAGAAGGCGATCTACAATTTAAACTTCTCCACAATATCCTCCCATCACTTCAAGTTCTTCATCACCTCAACCCGGCCATCTCCTCAACGTGTGGATGGTGCGGAGACAAGGAGACGGTCTGCCATCCCTTCATCACCTGTCCGTCTATCCAACATCTACTAAATTGTCTACACAGTCTTCTACACCGTCTTCTTCATGACCTGCAACTGAACTTTGACCTCTATTGGGCCTTGATCCCATGTGCTAGGGGCCGCAATAGAGAGGCGGTGCGCTTATCAAACTTCCTCATCGTCAGTTGCAAATACGTCATTTATAATCTTTACAGAACCGCAAATTTTGTTGATCCTCTCTTAATTTTCATCCACCGAATCAAAAACAAGATAATCTTCGAATACAACTATTTTAAGCTTGTCAATAATGATGATGAATTTCTTTAAAAATGGAGCATAAATAATACATTATTCATCATCATTAATGACAAGCTGACATGGCTGATCTAAACCCGGTTAGAATTTACTAAATTGCTCCTCCTTTCCGACCACTCTCGGTTCCCCTCTCGTCCCCTTTTGGGGACTTTTCTCTTCTTTTCCTTTTCTTCTCTATCTCTTATCTTTGGAAGCCACTGGAGTGGGATATAAGGCCCACACCAGTAACGCCAGTGGCTTCCCCACCCCAGGGGAACCTCGGAGGGTTCGGCTCACGCCAAAAAACGTGTTGCCACGCCCTCCGTTTGGAACCCCTTTCCTTTTCTGTCTTTCACCTCTTACATTTCTCTCTTTTTCTGAAGAGTTTTTTTTTAGACTTATTGGTTTACAAATTCACTCAATTTTTTTTTATTGAAACTGTTGTATGTCTACACTGCTATTTTCAATAACATGTACCAAATATTTGCTAGTTTCTGTTTACTTAAAATGTTTCATTTATTTTCCAAATTTGTTAAATGAATTTGTTTTGATGTAATATTGTTTATGAACTATTCTTTTATTTTACTGTCTGTCTGTCTGTCTGTCTGTCTGTCTGTCTCTCTGTCTCTCTGTCTCTCTCTCTCTCTCTCTCTCTGTCTCTCTCTCTCTCTCTCTCTCTCTCTCTCTCTCTCTCGGAACCTACTAATAATAATAATGTGTGGACTTATATAGCGCACGTATCCACCAACTGTGTGGTGCTCAAGGCGCATATTATTACCCCTGCTCATAAGGCTCATAAATCATTCCTGAAACCATCTCAGCTCCCTGGGGAGTATACAGCTCAACTTCTGCCATTACAGCGCATATAGGGCTAATCAACCAACTCTGCCCTCACAGGTACCCATTTAACCCCTGGGTGGAGAGAAGTGTCTTACACAAGTATCACGGCCGGGATTCGAACCCACATTCTGCTGCTAACACCAGAATTTGAGTCCGGTAAGCTAGACCGCTCGGCCACGACACTCCACTAGATAATACAAAGTCATTTATAGGTCTAGAGTTGCAAGGTTGTCTAATTTCACAAAATGTTTGACATTAATCTTAGTAAACCACGCTTGGATTGCCAGTATCCGTCTGGAAACCTAAAACACCGCTATTAGCAAAGACCTATAGAGCTGGGACTGAGGACAAATGTCGCTCAGTATTATACGTTGACCTTTTGGTTAGTGGCTAATTTTTATATGTGAAGGACATCAAAGGATTCCGCATCTAATCATTCCAGAGGTTCCAGCAAAAATCACTTGATTTGTTTCCGCCTTATGATTCTGTACGAGATTATGACTACAATGTTTGACTTTTGGGACTCTCTAACGACGCAGCGGTCCTCGTGTTCAAAAGGTTCTGCATACCTGGACACCAAGCCAACCCCCACTTTTCAAAAGGCATTACACATTCTCAGTAGGGAGTTGTGTCGCTAGTGGATAAACGTCTGGATTTTCGATCTCTTAAACTCGGTATTGGTTGACGGATTGTGATGAAGCACATACTATTTATCTCCTACTGAAGAGATGTCTTGTTAGAATTCCCCCAGGGATGCGGTTTCTTGCCCCGGGGTTGTACAACGAATATGCAATTACTAACCGTTTGCGCCAAAAAGATCGCGGAGCTCATCTCACCTGGCCTGCATAGATTTCCGCACTGTGGGCAAATCCGCAGTCGGATTAATAAAAGTGCGCCCGCAGTGCACACTCTTCGGCCCGCATGATTTCCCGTCCATGTCAGTATGCGGGGAATGGCTACAAGGCACGTGTTCCCATCTGCACCATTCATTTTCCCGATTGAATTCAGAGTCGGTAATTCTCGCAGTCAGTTTGTTACTGTTGGAGGGGAACGTCTTTGTTAATGGCTTCTGTTTGACTAGTAGTAGTACCCCCTTATGAGATACCTACCTCGGGGCCTTGCAACAAAATGAGACAGAAATAAACTTGTAGGCCGAGAATGACCGGAGACAGCATTATGGCAATGTGATGGTTTTGCCTCAAACTGAATCCAATCAAACTGAATCCAATTGATAAAGGGCTAAAGAGATAGATCTAAACGACAGCACAGTAAAAATTTCAAAAGCTATTTAGTTGTGGCCGATTGCGATGTGTAAATTTTGAAAGCATTTTATCTACAGCAATATCTGCTTAAGATATTAGGATTATTTTGAAGTGAAAAAAAATACGTCCGACCGCCTAGCTTCATTAGGCCTACCCATATTCTTAATGGTTATTAAGCAATATGCCTATTGGACATGAAATTTAAATTTTGACTTCAATTTATTGTCCATAAAATGGGAAATGTACAAAAGATAAAATGCTACATACAATTACAATTTAAACAAAATTAAAGTGAACTTTATAACCCTTAAAAACACCCTCATACTATAATTATGTTCATAACAAAGTATATAATAATACTTATATAATTATCCCAATGAGGTCAAAGACGGACGTAGATTGTTGTTAATTGCTCATTTATTTATTTCCTGTTTACATATTCCCATTATTAATGTGGTTTTTATTTCAAATGTTTTAAAGTAATAGTCCACCATTAGTTAAATGTCTGTAAATGCATCAATACTTTATAAGAATCAAGAGAGATGTATAGAAACCAACCAATGTCGATGCATCCATACTTTATAAGAATCAAGATGCATGAACAGAAACCAACCTGTGAGAGTTTCAGCTCACATCATTGTTCGATTGAACAGAAAATTGCGAAAGTGCAATCGGATTGTTTTGCATTCATGTGGAAAATGAATCAAGGCAGTGATCCATTTCAAATTTGTAGCTCAAATCACGTTTTCTTATAAATGACACTTTACAGCATGCCAAACAGAACCATCATCAAGTAGACCTAAAAGGTTTTACATTATAACTCAGTCATTTTATATTTGGGTAAATTACCAATCGTGTACACTCCCTTGATATTAACTGTACATTACTAATGGAGGATTTTCAAAGAATTTGATATAAAAAATGCTAACATCACTAATTTTGGAATGATTGCAGTAAACCAAAATACAAAATGTGTTGTATCATACTGCTCTCATATAATGTTCAATCTCTTTACACCATCCCATTTGAAAAAAAAGAAGTTTTGCCTCACCGTTGGGTATAAAGAACATTCCCGCTAGGTGAGATACGGAACAGGCGGTTGGGTGTGGTAACCGTATGCCGCTTGCACTTTTTGCCATTGAAGAAGTAAGTGTCGGGGTACCAGATCGACTCCAACATGATGGTATTTAGAGGGAGCATTTCGACAACGACCGAACTGCTGTTGAACTGCAGTCGGGGGTCAGTCCAGCGCTGCCTGAAGAAAACATCAATATGGAATTCCTGGAGTAGAAGGGAACGGGATTATGGTCAATTCGAAGTGAAGTTACAATTTGGTCGGAAAATCGTTTTTAAATGAATTAAACCGTTTTGCTGCAGACTAAAATAACCCATTTAAATGCCTGTATGGATTTGAAGACGACTCATTTCATAAAGTGATGTCGTCTGTCTAATAAATGTACAAACATTCATACATAATACACAAGAGACATGCACAACCTCGCACATTTGCTGAAAAGTCTATAGTAAAGGATTTCTGTATCGATTGTATTCCCTCTCCATTTGCGAAAATGTGTTATGGTATACCATATGCGTGCTAACTAGAACAACTAGTCAATACTAACAGAAAGCATCCATACTAATAGAAGACGTGTGGTAAAATATCCAAAGTCTATGTGGTCATTTAAAATGCTTGTCAAATGTTACCATATAATATTTGGTACCGGGGGTAACTTACTCTGGAAAACTGGAGTGTTAAAATAACACCAGTGAGGTGTAAACTTCATTATTTCATGGTGTTTATATTGGGCGACTAATTTATCTAATGTCAACAAAATTGGTGTAGGTTTTAACACCCTAATTATTCACGGAATAACAGTTTGTCGTGCTGTCTTTACCACAGGTTAAATGAGATTGATTTAATATCAGCAGCACAAGATATACAAAATAAATAGTATCAACATTGACCTGAATGAGTTTCAGATGCATCCATTCGCAATGTTTTTTTTACTACAGTCAGTAAAAGAAGTCTGATAAGTCGTCAAAGTGCGCCAAGTTAGGGAACTCTATAATGGCGGTACTCGTATAGGAACCATGCTAGAGTTATGTACATGCTCTTTGTTCACCGTTTACGAGTTACCCATGCATGCAGCTGATAGCAATCACTTGATATCTTTCATCAAATATGAACAGATATATTTGCAATGATTTTAAATACTGTATTCAAAGTGTTAAGTCACCGTTCAAAAGTGCTAAGTACATGGGCTGAATACATATCAGGCAATGATGAGTAATGCACTGTGAGCGATCTTAAACTGAAGGTAATTGTCATGGTGTACAAACTATATATCCTAGGCTTGAATATTTCTGTAACTATCCCAAAACCCACCATCAAAGCAGCAAACGTATTGGCGCACTGACGTATATGGACAGCCTAATGCATTTTCAACGACTGAAAAGCAAACGAAATTGATTCATTTATAACAGAAAATGACAACCAACGTTAAACAAGAAATAATTTCGAGAATGTTACGGTTGCCTCTTAACAACCGATCTTAAAGCCACTTTAGACTTTTGGGAATACATATACATGTAAATATAAACTAATAGTAATAATCACGGTTTTACATCAACCTTACATGGAGTATAGTTGATAATAGTTTAACAAATCCACTTAAATATTTATGTCTGAAGTTCTATCATTTGAGTAAAATTTGTAAACACTAAATTCCAAACTCAATTTTATAATTACAAGCGAACAAAAATCCACTTTAGATTGAATACGAAGAATCTGACTTTTTTTTCTAATAAAACACACAGTGAATTGAGATAATCTAAAAGTTTCACAGCTTGTTTTCTGTAAATTATCACTTGATGTATTTACAGACAGTTAACCAAAAGTGTGAAATAGCTTTAAGGTTGGAGATGACTAGTTACTCTCTATAAATGTTAATCATTTACACTAAAACCATTTAAATAAAAAATGGAAGTGTATTTATTGATAGAATTCTTTGGTCACTGCAAACACTGTGGTGTTAAAAACTACACCAGTGGTGTTTATATCGGGCAACTCACCCAAAATAAACACCATGAAAGAATATTAACACCCCTGGTGTTTGCAGGGCATGATGTAACATGTCGTTTTGGTAAGCCTGTTTGCTAACAAAATAGACAAACGATCCTTAGGATCGATCTATTTGTTTTTATATAAAGATCAAGTTACTTTACCATTTATAGGGAACACTGACATAACATTAACATATTTTGTCATGTGATACCTATTTTTATCGCCATGCATGTATTCATTTTAATGTATCCCTTTATTTTGCTAGATTGCCCGTTTTTGTCTTGTGCCCTATTCGATACCTTGATCCGCGCCTGTTACTTAAACCGTATCAGCTTTAACCTTTAAAACCTGTGGAGGCGGGACTGCATAAAATCATGTTTCTGCTCGTTGCATCTGCCAATACAAAATGATGTTACTTATAGGGTCCCATGGAATGAATTTGTAAGAAATTGGTTTCTACCCCGTGATTGCTGTTCGCTTGATAAATGTCATGACGGCTTATGAGATAAAGGACACCGAACCGAGATGAGCAATGCAACCAAGCACTGTTAAGAAAGGTCGCTGTGGAAGGGGCTCTCAAGATAATTCCCTCTTGTAATTCTTCTCTTTCATGGTACCGCTATAGCCTTAAGTTACCAACACCAACCATGACGATGCTCATCAGGGCTCATGGGCAGGTGCGGAGTCTAAGATGTTTATCCACTCTGTACTGGACCTGTTGAGGGCGCCTTTCGTGCAAGCAGCAACATGTCACCAAAACATTAGCATGTCGCTGGTTAACGGGCGCCATTGAACCCATTTACATTAAACTGTTAATGGTTATCAGCGAATAGTTTTCGAAATGGTACCGCGATGTGCCCTGGAATGGGGAGAAATTTGTAGTAATATTGGAAAAATGAATGCATGTTATTGTTCAGTGTTGTCTTGTTAATGACAATAAGTTTTAACTTTCCCATGTTTTTTAATGGAAATCTTGATTGAAAGAAAGTAATATTACTCAAAGAAACCGTTTTTCCAATATTACCAATATTGTACCTTCCCTGTATTTTAGGCTTCCACTTTTCACCAAACTTTATAAACTTTCTCTCAACTAATAGTTCCCACATAGTTGGTTGAAAAAACGGTAAAAATAGATGCTCGAAATAGCACTTTTTTGGAGGTGGTTCTTTCCTTGTGTGATATTTCAATATTTGATTGGCCAATCCACAAACAAAATAAATAACAGAAAATGAAAGATAGGGTTAAGCCAACATGGAATTGTCAACACACATTAAGTCATTATGAACTTGCGTGAATCTACACAGTTTGCCAACGGGGAGATGCTTAAGCCTTCGAAGCACGTCAGGGAGCCATACTTATATATTCAAAGTCCCCTATTGGTATTCTCTATTAACATAAATGATCACAGAAACTTCCTTGTTGTGCATTTCATGATGGTGCCAAACATCCCTTGAAATATTTCAGTCTTAAGTACGATTTATCAAATTATTTTGCAAAGGAATATTATCTTCTGGAGACGTTCTAATTCCACGTTGGAATAAATACGAAACATCTGAGTGCATTTTCCATATTTTGTCATAAATGACACAATGAAATAATTTGTAACTTTCACATGTTGGTCTTTATACATAACTCTTGATTCTTAGTATGAATATATTTTATATACATTTTACCAAATGTGTATGCTGGCTTTAAGTGGCAATCAGTCTTAGTCTTCTAGGCCTTCAGACGGTCCACAGAACTGCGTCAGAGTCTTGTCTACTATAATGTACAGTAATTAAATTTTCAACCATCAAAAACACGAATAGATGAAATGAGATTTACTAATCCTTTTAGCGTTGTAACAGACTACTTCATTAGAAGTAAAGTAATATCTAACTCTCTCGGGTACGAGACCGTAGGGTTTTGTGGTTGAGGGGTTGGGATCTAGACTTACCGAAGCTTCATCCACCCTTCCAGGGGAAGGTAAGAGTTTGAAGTTTTTTTCCAACATTTTTAAAATCTTAATACCGATTTTTTTTTCAAAAGCAAGTTTTCGTATCCTGAAGAAAAGCAAACACAGTCGTGCCGCGATCATCTAGCCTTGTAAAAAACCTGGAGCTGCTCGTGATTTAGTAGTTAATGACGGCGGATTAGATTACTTGCGGTACAGTGCACGAAAATTGGATCACTAGAAAAGAATATAAAGGAGTCGATTTGAAAGCCATGCAATTGGATTGTAGAAGGTACGACCCTTGTTAACATGTGGCAAGAACCTCAGACAGGACTCAATTAACAGGAAGAGGGGGTTTAGGAGAAGCTTACCAGGTTTATCTCTACGACTGGTCCGATGCTCAGGGCGAAAATATCACACATAATAACTACCGGTGGACCTGTATGTGATAAAACAAAAAACACGTACACGAAATGAGGTATAGTTCATCGAAAGCTGATCTTAGGTAGATAGCAAAATATGACGGTAGCAGGAAAGATATTCAATAACAAATCTCATTGAGCGTTTTCAAGAATGATTAATTTGCTGTGCGATAAAGAATGTCTTCAGTTAAACTCTACTCAGATGTGTATGTGTACTCATCAGATGTGAATAAAGAAAAATACTGAAGCTGCAAAAATGAGGGCGCTAGTTTGTGAAAACACAGTAGGAACTCAGTGTCACAGCACTATGTATAAGTGTACACAATCAAAACCCCAAACACTGCACAAGAAAACAGTGGTTTACTTCAAAATATTATTGAATGGTAACAAACACTCAAATCACAAGACAACGCAAACAATAAGATAATTTCAACTGGATAAGACGAGGAATTCAGTCATCTTGTATGCATAAATCAGCCATAATGCTGCATCTGATCCCGCTGTGACATCAATGATTTGCTCATAAGCATGCAACCTATTTAAATGAATAATCTTTAAGGAATAAAACAAATCTATTTCACATGCCCTTTAAAAGAGGCAATGCAGAAGGGAGGGTTATCTGACCAAAATGAATGGTTTTTGACATTAAAGGGGCAATCATCGTCATGATCAGAGCAGACTTTCAACAGGACATGGAATGGGTGTCCTAGTTTAAGAAGCACACATATTGACTGAAATTAATTGGCTAATTTATGTAGCAGCAACGGTAATATGACTTCAATGGTGTATTATTGTCAGCTACTTAGTTAATCTAAATCTAGTGCAATGATTTCATTCCCTGTTGATCGTGACGATATGACCCCTTTAAATATGTTCACCTTAAAGGTAAAGGTATACTAATATGATGAAATGATGTATAGCCTATAATATATAAATAACTTCTTTTTAAAGCAAGCAGATTGTAAATTTGTCAAAAAGCACAAACACCACGGACGATCTTCACTTTCTCCCATTTATGTAGATTTTGTTGGCTTATTCAATTCATTATTAATTGTATTGCCATACAGACATCGCTTATTCATCTCCCACAAGTTTATTTTGTGCAAGGGTTATTCGTACACATTGCCCATTCTCGTGAACTTTACCATTGGTGAATGCGGCCTTCAAGCATGTAGCGTGGACCTGTTTTTCAGAAGTCCCAATTCGCTTTCGAAATGCAAAAAACGAGAAAATTGACGTGTCGAATCTCAGGCAAAATATGCAAGCCGTGGCTATAGTATCTGGATGCCAACAACTGAAGTTGTAACATGGATGGATACTTGAACCAGAAATAGAGTCTTCCTTTACCAAATTTGCCCTCTCGCAGTGGCTTCTAACATGTCTTTGCTTCCCTCCTTTAGAACTTGCCCACGAGTGCGTTAAGTGCGACTATCTCAGCAATACCGAGGTCAAGAGATGTCTACACCCCGGTGGGGGTAGAGGTTGTAACGCTAGGATTCATCTTCGGTTGTATCAGCTCTCCATCTTACATTCTAATTCAAGTTAGAGTAGGCCTATATTACTTTGACATTCAACGACACATTTCGGTTGTCCGGGATTAGTAGAAACGAAGGCTGAATGAACGTATGTCAAGGTTAAGAAACTGATAATATCTTGGAATTGGTGCCGATGCATTTATACATTTTGATAAGGGTTGAATACATATTAATGAAAGGTCAAAAAAGGACATACGAATTGATCAATGCTTATTTCTATAAATAAAAAAAAATAAAAAAAAAAAGCTAATATTCTGTTTGCGAATACTATGATCGTAAGAAACAAAATGACGGTGAATATGCTGAATAGTTTCCGTCCGCTGATGATTACTAACAGTGAAAGACAGACTGCCGAGTGAGCCTGGCGTTCCTGTGTCAAGTGGCAAGGTTACAATGAATTCTCCACACAGGTTATTTCTCTCAGAGTGTGTTGTTTCTTCTCTCATTTTACTCATCATGTACATCATGAAGTTCCCCGTCTTGAGGTTCAAGGGTTGGTGCCCTGTGCAACTGCGTAAAGCACTCTCGACCCCATTGTCGAAGACCAGGAACAGGATTTGCATGTGATGTCGCTGTTGTTCACTAGGTTAAATAGGTTATACCAATCACAGGGTTTATGTTAAAGCTTGAAATTTGCGTGCACGAAAAAACTCTGATATTTTGGCATGATGGAGTATCCTAATACACTGTAAAACTGGGATGTTATAAATTAAACCAGTGGTGATATGAGTCGGGTCACCCCATATTGGGGTCAGGCTGACACTGAGCCTTGTCGGAATGTTTTGAAAGGGATTTATTTTGTTTCCAGGTTGGTGGATTTCTCTCTGACCTAGTTTCTGGTTCATTCTGACTAAGAAATGGGTTTAGCGTCCACGGAGCCTTTCCTGGTTCTGAGTTTGAGTTTTGGCAGTGTATTACCACTGATTATCGCTCGGGGAAAATATCAAATGTTTCCACCTGTAATAAGAAACAGATTACAAAACAAACTTCTTCAGAAACAATTGATGAATTCTAAGAGAGTTCGCATAATATTACCCGAACCTATTCTGATCTTTGCATGAATGCTAATCATAAATTATGACATGGTTAAACATGTGTAGCCTTGCACATTTGGAGATTGTTTAGCCAGTCTAATCTGCTTACTGCCATGTGCTTTGAACTTTGAGCATAATCAAATAACACATCGGTCTCAGCAAAGGTTTCTTGCCTTTCGCCTGATGAAACAAACAAAATAATGGAATTGGATGGCCTCGGGATTGTTACAATTTATGAATGAACTACAATAATTGCAGATTGGAAGCTGTATAGAGACCCTGCTGATGTTGTTGCGCGTACTGGCTATCCGCTATCCGCTCCGTGCACAGTCTGTTGAGGGTGCCATTTTATGCAAGCAGATTGGCACGCGCTATTGACCCCATTAACATTTAAGTGTTAACAATATCGTAGAAAGAGTTTTAGCTGGACATAAAGAACGTCCAGCATAATGCAAACACACAAACACAATGCAATAAAATGGCGCCGCTCAGTACACTGGACTAGTGTATTTTCACCGCTAGAGGACTACGATGTGCACGTAGCGGATAACACAACACTGATTTGAAAGGGTCAGTGCACCCAGTGAAATCAAGTATTCTGACTCAAGTATATGTACAAACTGACTGAATATAATTTTCTCAAGTGGATTACAACAACAACCTAATCATGCATAGACTAGTTTCATACATCATCAGTATCTTAACATCCAACATTAATGGGTGTTGAAACATGTTGTCAGTGTTAGACTGCTTGTCAGTGCTAGACTGCTTGTCAGTGCTAGACTGCTTGTCAGTGCTAGACTGCTTGTCAGTGCTAGACTGCTTGTCTAAATGATATGTGTAAAGGGGAAAGACACCAGTGGCGTAATTTTGTTGTAAAATGTTGTGAGAATTTAAAGCGCCTGTACACTTAACCTACTGGCACATGCTTAGCTGGAGGAAGGGGACGAGGGCACGGGGCTCGGCCACCTGTTGTCATCACCAAGGCAGTGGATGAACATTTTTTTTAATTTGACCCCCTGTTTAACATTTCTGGGTATTTTATGCTACGCATGTGCCTGTTGGTATTAATGATCATAGATTTACAAGAAACTTACGAGGTGTATTAAATTGATGATGGTATCAAGTTGATAATGGTATCAAGTTGATAATGGTATTAAGTTGATAATGGTATCAAGTTGATAATGGTATCAAGTTGATAATGGTATGAAGTTGATAATGGTATGAAGTTGATAATGGTATCAAGTTGATAATGGTATTAAGTTGATAATGGTATCAAGTTGATAATGGTATCAAGTTGATAATGGTATTAAGTTGATAATGGTATCAAGTTGATAATGGTATGAAGTTGATGATGGTATTAAGTTGATAATGGTATCAAGTTGATGATGGTATCAAGTTGATAATGGTATTAAGTTGATAATGGTATCAAGTTGATAATGGTATCAAGTTGATGATGGTATCAAGTTGATAATGGTATGAAGTTGATGATGGTATTAAGTTGATAATGGTATCAAGTTGATAATGGTATCAAGTTGATAATGGTATCAAGTTGATAATGGTATTAAGTTGATAATGGTATCAAGTTGATAATGGTATGAAGTTGATGATGGTATTAAGTTGATAATGGTATCAAGTTGATAATGGTATCAAGTTGATGATGGTATCAAGTTGATAATGGTATTAAGTTGATAATGGTATCAAGTTGATAATGGTATCAAGTTGATAATGGTATCAAGTTGATGATGGTATCAAGTTGATAATGGTATGAAGTTGATGATGGTATTAAGTTGATAATGGTATCAAGTTGATAATGGTATCAAGTTGATAATGGTATCAAGTTGATGATGGTATCAAGTTGATGATGGTATCAAGTTGATGATGGTATTAAGTTGATAATGGTATCAAGTTGATAATGGTATCAAGTTGATAATGGTATCAAGTTGATAATGGTATGAAGTTGATGATGGTATTAAGTTGATAATGGTATCAAGTTGATGATGGTATCAAGTTGATGATGGTATCAAAAATGGTATAAAATATTTCTGTCTGAACTGCTATCGTTTTAGTACAATTAATCGAATTATTTTGCAAAAGAAATTTTGTCATCCAGAGACAAACATTCCAAGATGGCATCAAATTACAAACAATCTGTATGCATTCTCACCATTTTCTCGCTTAAAAGACACAAGAAACAAGCTCAAACTTAACAGGTTTGGTTTTGTACATATGCATAAGCCTATATATTTTTATAAATTATATATGCATTTACTGACGTTTTACTGATTTTAATATCCTGGTTCTGGTACAGACATGGATGCTTTATAATCTTATCGTAGTCACATGGGATGTTACATGAAGAGTGCAATGTACCCAAATTCAACATTAAGACTGCTAAGCGTATGATTTGTTAAACGAATTATTTGTGAGAATTTTAATGTTATTGTAAATATTGTGAGCATATAATACTCTGTATTGCCAAAAACATTCAGATATACGCCCCATGCACACATCTCTCAGATAAATACAAAAATAAATTTGTAAATGAATTATTGACAAAAGCGGCGCCGTGCCTTTGATGCGTGTGATGAAATCGAATTTAATACTTCAGTACATGGATACGCCTAAACAATATAACTGGTAAATGTTACAACTCAAAGAGCTTGGATATTGACCTTACGGGATTTTACGAGATCACATATCTTAAGGGAACATAGAATATGGGTTTGGTCCTATACCAAAGGTTGTACCTTCCTTTTAAAATTACAAATTTTCCTAAAAATAACCAATCCAAAAACTTAGCCAGAGGCATATTTTCATGGTTATAAAGTTCTGAAATGAATTTATATATCTTTAATTATGCACTTCTTTTTTACTATTATTTTATGAAATATTTCAATTTAAACTATTATTTGTCCTTGATTTCAGGAAGAGAAACTGTTTCATTTGGCAAAACTGTTTAAATGGGTATGTCTACATTCTTTGAATCAATATATACATTAAACCAACCGGTTAAAGTATAAAAGTTGTTGTGTTTCCTCTGAAATTTGAGCATTTAAAAAAGAATCATTTTTCAGGACGATCACTACATTTACCGACATATAGGCCTATATATTGATGCTTACAAAGTATGGATGTATTTACAGACTTGTTTACTGAAAGTGAAAGGGTTTTGTGGACGGCTGAGATGGGTACTGATAACGCTAACTGACCATAAGCTCAACCATTCAAGCTCAACCATTCAAGAAAGCTACACTTTAAACGTGTTTCTGAATAAGCTTCGTAAGTTACTGAGGTTTTTTAAGTAACCAAGACCTTGCAAGTAGAGAAGAGCAACTGGAAATATAAGACGCCAAAGAGAGTTCTCATTTATTAACCTAATCTCACATCGTCTTAACAAGGAAGAAAATAACTTGATACAGCTGTAATTTATCCAAAAAGAATTACATGTTTGTGTGTTTGTGTGATTAAGTTTTATGTTTGAATACAGTTTTCAAACTAAATAATAAATGCTGTGTTTGTATACGAATAAATACGGTAATTGTTTTAAGTACAGGTGAATATCCATTCGGCACCGACCATACGTAATTAATAGGGCCTATATTTGACAGAAATCTGCATTATGTGATTTGTTTAAAATCCTCTCAATAAAATACAAAATATTAAGTGTCCGGATCAATTTCAGATGTATCAATTTTATAGGAAGCTCGAAAATGTGATTAATCCCAGCAGTCAGCACTTGAGCACCAGCCATAAAATGGTTGGAGGTTTGCACGGACACGAGGACGAACTTGATATCTTGGTCTCTCGGCTAAAGGGTCCCGCTTTAAAGGGACCGTACAATATTGGTAAAAATTGTCTGTAAATGCATCCATACTTTATAAAAATGAAGACATAATGTAAAACAACCAACCTGTAAAAGTATAAGTTTAACATTTCTCTTCATACAATGGAGGCGCTCAACCACCATTCATTGACAACTATTTTATGAAATGATTCATGTTTTCCTTTCTTCAAGCAAAATCTCTGGACTATTGACAACATTGCCGGTATAAAAACACGAAAAACGGGATATACATCTTCAAATTTGCTATGCATAAAATTGTTTGCATACAAGTAAAACAAATATTATTATGAACATTGGTTTTTGGCATAAAACAACGAAGCAATTTACAAAGACTTATAATGACCTACTGTACTTCATTTATTTCAGTTCAACACCTGTAATGAACTGTCTCATACACCTTTAAAATAAACCAATCCCAAAGCAGCCAGGCTAAGGAGTAACATGACAGCATGTGAACTGTTTTACCTGTTTTTTCCTGACAAACTTAAAAGCCCTCAGCTTCAAGATTTGATTCAATTTCAGCCTAGATTCGATTTCACGCACACCACTTAGCAACAGGTTTGGTGTGGCTATAGTTCAACGCTATATAGTTTCTTGGATTTTCTTTGTACCGCAACGATTACTCTCTCATTTCGCTCCGTTCCACCCGGACATTCTGCAATTTAAATGAGCCATACCGTTACTGCATTTCCTACAAACACGTGATGTCAATGCTAATTCTAAAGATAAGTTACATGGGTAGAATACCCCTTGCTTAGCTTTAACTTCAATCCTGTATTGTATACATTCCATGGCTATAAATTATTTCACCTTGAAGGGGAGTCCCATGGGCGATTCCAGGGGCACACGGCCAAGGGGGGGGGTGGCACTCTACCAAAAAGGGAGCACACTCAAATACATACGGTACGGTAAATTAACTTTCACGGTGCAAAATGGGAGGGGGGCAACGGGGCATATGCCCTCTTCCCCTTGGATCCGCCAATGGAAGTACACTATTGTTAATTTACCCAAGAAGAATGTCTGACATGATGTAAATTTTGAGAACACGTGAATACAAATCCAATTTTGCAATGGATCATCAGCTGACGGAACCAGTTGATTTGCACATACGGACGAATATAACTAGGCTAATCTGAATGCACTGTCAATATGGTCTCGTTATAACAACACTATGAAATAAGCAGAAATGTCCATAGGTTGGTTTCATGGTTTTTTAACTCATCTCTTGATTCCTCACAGAGTAGCCTATGGATGCATTTACATACCGTATTAACGTATACCGGTACTGTCTGTTTCCCAACCGAATACCGTAAGCTATATCATATACAGGCTGATTTGCAGGGAACACGGACACTGCAATCCTACTTAAAGTGTCCCTCCAAACCTAACAGAAAATGGCCCATGTATATCACCCAGTTCTGTACCGTCAATATTGTCTGACCCTTCATTTCATTATTTTTGTCAAGAATCTAAAAATACCGCCCACGACCCAACATACAGTGTTTGTCTTTAAAGAGGTGCCGATTTTTGTGACCGACTGTTCTTCGATTGAGAGGGACCTAGATATTACAAATCAATAACGATGAACATCTTACGGCGGGATCAGCAGAGAAGTAGGTCAAGACATAAGCGCTAATAAACAGGGAATGCCGAAAACCCCAATCGAAGAGCTTTTGTCGCATAGGGCACTCCTATTGTGTGGTTACATCTTGATGCGAATAAGCGTATAGAGGAAGATAATTACAAGTTTGGATCTTCGCCCTGATCGTCCCCATTATACTTGGCTAGATTTGTCATCGCAAAAGCCAAGATGATATTACTTATTAACCCCCTACACTCAACAATAATAAAACCTTTTTATAGATCACTGAGCCACAAGGGGTTTCCTGCTTCTCGAAGAACTTACATCACAGAGAGTACATCCGATATCAATGTAGGCCTTTGCTTTGGCATAGTATGCACTCAAACGGAATTACCCGTAATTCAAGCCAGTTGAATAATTGTTTGTAAGTCCTCCAAACATATTTTCAAACTTAAAGGCCTACAGAGGGAGTGGGGGAGGGGAGAGTGTTTTTTCAAAATTATGAAAAAACATATAAACCCCTGAGTATATTATTTTAAAAAATCTTCTATTGTTTACAAAATTATAGCCTAACTATAAACGTATGGAATGGGATGGGGAATGCACGGGTCCAGTCCTAGTTTATATTGCGATACGAATTTACCCTGTTATCAAGCGTAATTTAATCTGTGATTTTCTTATCCAATTAAACCGAATTTCTTTATTCATATCCTCATCCAAAGTTAAGTTAAATTAAGCCAATTAACTTCGTTTAGGAACTTACACAAATTAATATAACAGGTTTTCGAAATGTGTGTTCTTCACAGGCGTACAGCTAGGGTCGGGTTACGAACAAGATGGGGCGGGGGTGTATGTGCAAAAACGTGGAGCACTTTGTTAAATGGACACGCATGGCGATACGATGGGGGTACATGCCCATTTTTATATATTTATTTTATCCGCCAATAGTTCTTCCTGTATTTACTTCAGTATGTGTCCATCGATTGCACATTCTGACAGATGTTTTACAAGTCTTCTTGACAAGTTCCTGTCACTTTTGTCTTATTGGTTTAGGAACAAGATACTACTGTATAGACAGGATCACGTAAAGGTATATATTGCAAGGACGGGATTGGTGTAGCATGAACCTCGCCTTAGCTTGATATGATAGGATCATCATACAGTAATATACGGCCGCGTGTGGCTGCAGACTGAGATGAACATTTGAAGTTGTGGTTTTAACGGTTGTCAATGGTTGTGTTAACGGCTGATCTTGCGTTTCAATCCTATAGCAGAGTTTTCGTCAATGCATAGTATACTGTCTTCAAAAAATATATGGTACAATTATACGTATACCATAAAGGGATCGTTTTGCATTGGTAATGTTGGAAATACTGCTTCTAGGAGTTTGCTTACTCTTTCCAAATCAAGATTAACATTAAACAATTAACTTGTGTTGGTTTCAACTTAATTAACTGTAAAAATGCATTCAGATTTCTCGCATTCATTCTAGCATGGACAGTTCAGGAAAGAGAAGTCTTTCCTAAATTCGAACTGGAAGTTATTTCAACTTTTCTAAAAAAACAAAACAAAACAAAACAAAACAAACAAAATGACGGCACCGCAGACAAAATTATTTATTGTGAAGATTGATATCTTCACCAGTCTGCATCAAGTTAGTTTCACTTAACAATTTGTCCATTTTTGTTATTGAAGCCACTAGACACTATTGGTAATATAAGAAAACATAACAGATCAAAGTTTTACATAGAGCTTCTACTTTTGATGTGAAGTTGGTGGTATCAAACATCCCTTTAAAATATATTTTTGAATCCGGTGCAATTAAAATTAATGAAACAATTTCCCAAATAATTTTTTGTCAACCAGAGACAGAAACTCCATGATACTCTGAATATACGAAGAATCGGCATAATTTATTACATGCTTGCGTCGAGATGAGACTAAAATGATTTGATTTATGCACTACACTAAGGTATGTATGCCGAGAGTCTGTGGAAAAAAATACCACATGTGATTCGGGCAGGATTCGAACACACGACCTCCTGCTCAGTATAATGCAGATGTCTCAACCTCTCGACCATCGAGCTTGCCCAATGACGCCAGGCCGCCCAGAATTCTATAATTATACCAGCGGGTATCACAATTTGCATCGATTCATGAAATTCTTGGTTTGGGATAATAACATGTGACATTTCAGCTTGAGTATACTCAAGATGCATTGTAATAATTCCCCTAACAATAAAATGAGTGGTTTTGTATACATCTTTATTCTTATAAAGTATATGGATGCATTTACAGATGATACCCAAAGTGCATGTATACTGCCCATTGAGACTTGATGCAGAACCCGATGTAGCTCATCGTGTGAACGCATCTTATGATCCACATCCCCTTCGATTGATCCCATACTGCAAACCCTGACCCATTTGTGCTACCTACAATACTAACGAGGAGTTGATTATCAACAATCATTTCATTCAAACATTTACAAAGTTCAGAGGGATAATATTGCTTTAAAAAAGACTGCAGTTATCACGGTCATTTTTGCTCAACAGTTGTTTGCAATTAGGCATCGGGCCGATATCTAAGTAGATCATCTCACTACGGGCAGGTGATTCCTTCAAACGCATATAGTTGGCACGTGCTTATTTGTAGTGCTGCATTAGGGATTGCACAACAGTGGTAATATTGGTGCTTATTTAGGTTTGGGTATACTCTTACTTTCTTTGAATCGAGATGTATGTTTAACAACCAACCTGCAAAAGTTTCAGCTCAATGCGGACTCTAACTCATGAGAAATGTGTGAAAAAGCTATCACATGTTTTTGGCAGTTGGAGCAAAGAGTTGCCAACAGCAACTTGTTGTAAATGTGCATGTTTTTCATGTTTTTTTTTTATTGAATGAGAGCATTGCAGACAAAATAGATTTTCAGGATGACTGGTACCTTTACCTCACACTTTGGATTACAGTAATAGTAGCTTTCCGTTGAGTCTTATATGTCAAAGTATGATATGTATAGGCCTACATTTTGGTACATTAACATGATCGTATAAGGTCGTTGTCTACACTCGTCGTATTGATGTTTCGCAGGGTTAGACTGTGAGCAATATTGCTCCCGCTAAAGGCTTGGAGGTTACATACCTGGTACCGTGTCTTCAAAAGACGTGTATACATAAAAGACGTGTATACATAAAAGATGTGTATATAATTGTAGCGCCAGTCTGAATGCGGTGATGTGCTGCTGTCGATTGTATTTACTACTGGACCTACGTACACGCCAATGATATTGTTTTTGATCATTTCTCGCCATTAATTTTAAGAGTCAGCTGGGTTGTTTTATTTGATGGAAATCTGTTAGAAATAATAACCATTATTTAGCAACAGCGCTGTTGCACACAAAAAACATGGCGCCCAATTTAAAGACATTATGTTCCCTTAAAACTCTTGAAACTCATATACATTATATACAACGGCTGCACAGACGTTTGATGAACTCAGCGGTCGCTTGCTGCTTCTATGTGCGTTTGACATCAAGACGTTGCAGCTGCTTTATTCTTTCTTGTTATCAAAGACATAGTTCAAGAAGTGCTCACCTCTATGAGAAATTTCATTTTCAAGTGACATCCTCAAGTGACATTTCAATTTTCCTATAATGTATAAAGCCGAAATAACGAATATTACATTTATTTTCATTTAAACCAGACTGTCTGCCCCTCCGTATTTTTCAAAAATCTCCACCGATTTTCACGAAACTTGGTACATTATGTACCTTTGATTAAAATCCATACAATGATAGGCCTATAAGAATCACCAGTAGAGGGTGTTTTGCCCGTTTTTGGTTCATTTATGGTCAAGATCAGTATTTTGTTTGATTTTTGGCCACAATCTTTGGCCGAATGATATTAAACTTGGTATACATTTTGACCTAATAAACAACATGGCGTCATTTGGTGTCACTGGGTTTACCGCTAGGGGCGGTACCGTACTCCCTTTGACATATAATAACTTAAGTAATGTCGTGATTTAGGGAATCACACCTACGTCCAAGTTATTATAAATGCAGATAAATATGTTCTAATCATGGAAAACACACTTACCAGCACAAAGACAACGACTAAAAATTTAAACACTACAAACGGTAATTTGAAGAGTGGAGTAATCTTTCAGTAATCTTTCAGTCAGGTGGGAAAGCTCCAAGTATTGACGGAAAAGCGTCAGGTGACAGCAAATTTCAACTTTTGAGAGTAATTTTATTTGTTTTTTTTATCCCTCCCCCGCCCCTCCTTTAGTTCTAGCCTGAACTTTGAGTGGCATTTAAGAGCCTTGTGTTTTGGCAACCTTTCATAAAAAATAAAAAAAATTAACATTTTTTTAAATAAAAAACTTGAAGCATGTGCGGTCATACTGGTTCCCAGAATGCATCGCATTTGGTCACATGACTTTGTAAATAAATGTCGTGATAAAAGTCAGTGTTTGAAAAGCACATCCACAAAAACTGATAATAAAGACGTTAATCTAAGTTTTACCATTCGCTTTAATTTAAATACACAGTACAGTACAGTACAGTTTAGGTCCTCACAGAGGACCTCACAGAGGAAAGTTTAGGTCCTCACAGAGGAAAGGTAAAACGGTTGCCATGGAAGCCAATGCCTCCTTTTTAATCAATTTGATTATGAAAGGGACCCCTGAGGAAAGTTTGGAAAAGTGAGAAAGTTTATAGTGATCGGCAACAAACATCACAGGAGGCACAGAGAGAGGCCCCCGGTGCTGGTAAGGTTAATAAACTGAATGCTTACTTTTGCACAGTTGTAGGCATTACAAATTGATTTTTCTTCATGATACATCAGGAGTAAGGACCTCTAGTTTATTGTTGCCGAAGACTCAAGTTATATGAGTGTTTCACTTTCAAATTTATGTTCTCGTCTGAACCGTTGACACATTGCAACGTGAAAACGACACATTCAATCGCTCCACGTGGTACATGACCTCACTAAATATGGGGTAATGTCAAATATTAATATTCTCTTAGAGTCCCTCTTTAACATGTAATAAAGGGCATCTATGAATGATTCTGTATGTTTTCCTGTTGGAGAAACAAAACATTAGATAGGACATGAGACGTTAATGCAAAAGACAGGGAGGTACCCTTTCCACTAGATACATTACTATAGAAACCAATAGTAAATACATACAGTTATTTTTGTGAATCTCAAAACTATTTTAGCTAAATAGTCAAATGTTGATTGACATCCACTTTTTTTTCTTCTTTTTAATGTATACGTGAGCCTGCGGATACAATCCCTCTCTGTGAGAAGACCACCCCAACCACGAGTGCTAATTTTTTACGATTTTCTGAAAAAAACACCTCCGCTTGACAGCAACATAAGACCGGCGCGTAGCCAGAAATTTGTCAAGAAAAAATATTTTGTTTTGTATAGTATACAAAAAGAAGAATAAAACAAAACAAAACCATAATGGGGCAACCTCTCCCATTGCCCCCTTGGTTACGAACATGCGGGAAGCCAATAACAAATATTCATGATCTTGGGACATATTATTTATTAAAACCACTTAATACGTAATCCGCAAAACGTCTTTAATTGTGTATAAAACCATTTGTGGGCTTACACTTTGTTTATGAGGCTCAGCACATTAAATTAGTCCGGTAGACCCATAGATAATTCACTCTAAGGTCGAACTGTGTAAGCCAAAACATGTATATGTTTGGATTTTTTTAAAGGAATGTAAAACATTGGTATTTGGAGTTGTACTTTTATTTCATATCAACATTTCAGTTTTCAAGAAATGTATCATGAAGCTTTTCTGTTTTCAATTCAAAAAACCAAATCTGATGAAAATTCCACAGAACATGTCACAAGAAGTAAGTATTATAATTATAATTATGGAAAACATAATTGTTAATAATATTGTTAGTAACAATTATTAGTAATATATGAAGGGATTTATGTTATATGTTGTGACAACCTGTATTATTGTGATTGGTGATCCCTTAATACCTAAAGCCCGAAAAATCGTGCGTCAACAACTTTGAAAATTCACCAAAGTGGGATATGAACTAAACCCTGGGCTGCCAGACGCCCTCGGACGAGGCCCCTGGATATGACTTCAATCTTCAGGAAGGCAGGCTAGCTCGGCTGACAGACTTTATATATATAGTCATTGCTGAAGGCTTGCCTGTTATCAAGATAAGCGATCATTTTGCAAGAGTGTATAATTTATGGGTGAAACAACCATGTTAAATTAATATTACCGATTTAAACAGATCACCATGACTATTTATCATTTGCAGTGGGTATTCCAAATAGGAACTGTCGTCCCCGTCCCTCATCTTAGCATAAATCACGCTCTGTTTGCATCCTCTAGGACGGCTATTATATCCATACCCTTGGGCCAAAACTCAGCTCAACTTAAATTTCGGGCTGGATCACTATGCCAATTTTCATGAGCACCGCCATAGAGAGAGACAGAGAATTTGTCCGCCTGTGTTCGTTCGTGAACGGTCAGCCATCTACGATGGCGGGAACCAACGGATCATACGATCGCTCAAGTGGACGCAATGACGACAATCTCATCTTGCGTATGGAGCTATACGGGCGCACCGCCAGGGGGCTCGCACGCAGATCAGAGCAGACTTTGACCTAAACGCCAAATATCCGTGGAAAACACATGCAGCCCACGAATAATGCCCGAGTCGAATGTAGCTCCACCCTTTTACCTTCATTTATTGATATAAAAAGAGCTTAAAACATCGTATTGTCCCCTTCTTGTTTGGATAAATAGTGACATCGCACACAGGACTCAATTAATTTCATCTCAACACGCATCAATATAATTAATCTACAGCTGGCTGCTTTGGGTCCCAATATAGTAACCTGGGGAACCCCTTGGGCGCGTATCAACCGTTCCAAAGAGACACAAATACCCCGTTGAAGAATTCCATCGGGTTGGTAATTCATAGACTGGTAATTGTAGACCTGTATTATAGACCAATATACAGCTTTTCCCAGTGGATTTATATACAAAGAGCGACTACTGAGACACGGAATGTCTTCGAATAAGGTTATTGAATATATTTGTACATCATCTGATACACGTACTGCTATAGAATGGATCCATGTTTGACTTTGTAGCCTTTTAAGGTACGGTCAGATAAATATACATTTGTACATCATAAACTTCTTCTGAGTAAGAAATTGACAAAGAGATCCTGTGGAAAACGTTCTTTTGCTGCTGCTGCTCCTTCTTTGTGGAATGATTTACCTGAGCATATCAAACAATGTCCATCTCTTGCTTCATTAAAACTGCTCTCAAAACTCATTTGATGAAAATTGATGTATAGTTTACTTATGTTTAACTATTGACTTTTATGATGATGTATTTATACCTTTTGTTTTTGTTTAATATGTGAAGAGCATCGCTACGGTGTTTACATTTTTTGCAAATCAACCTTGTTTGCATGGTTGTGTATGCAAGGTTTTTCCTTGTTGTCAGAATATCGTCTTTGCCTAGCATATTCTGACCAGGGCCAGTCGGCCTTTTTACAACCATTGTTCCTTGTAATTTTATATTGCATTGTTCTTACCATGTATTTTGTTTTCTTGTTTACACTGATGTGTCACTGCGCCAGGAGCGTCTCTTTTGACGGATACCGGCGCATTACAAATGTTCATTATTATTATTATTATTATTATTATTATTAGGGAAGGCAATATTGGCATAACTACACTGCAACAACTAGGGCCGAGTTGGTGTTTATATTGGGCAATTCGTTCAATAAAAACACCATGGAATGATGATTAAAATGACACCATTCCAGTGTTTGCGGGGAACGAGAATGCTTACTTTCTTTGAACATGTGAAAGTTTCAGCTTTCTAATTTTGTTTTTAAACAGTTCACATCTGTAGGTATACCTCGTCTGTTTCTCATGTAGTATATTTGATTGTATGATATAAAATGTCGCATCCTCTTCTAGTGATACCCAAACTGTCGTATCCCTGGTTGTATCGTAACATGGGTCGTGATATCTGGTTCCATGACTTCTGATTAGCTGTCGTCCAACAAAGATTGACAAAAAGGCAGACCGCAACATATAGGGCTTGAAAAATATGTGTTTACAACAGTTCGTTATACAAATTCTGACCTACATTATTATTTGGTTATGAAATCTGACTATTTTAAAAAGCTACAGCACCTCAGACAACAATTTTCAAGGGATATTTGTTTATTAACATCATCAACTTCACACCACATAAAACTTTCATCATGTTCAAATTATCAATGTTTTACCTTCCCTAAAAGTCTCTTCGTTTAAATGGACAATATCGTCACGTTTTAGATTAACTCACAGTGATTGAAATTAATATCCCACATGATAAGATCATATTACCGTAGCTGCTGCATAAATGAGCCAGTAATTTTCAGTCACTGTGTTCATCTTAAACTAGGACACTGATTCGATGCCCTGTTGAAAGTTTGCTCTGATCGTGAAGATATTGGCCCTTTAACTGAATACATCACTAAAATTAATTTTGAAAGCCATACTTTACTACTGTTCATTTTCAATAAAGCTTTTATTTGCGCTGGCTATTGTGTATGAAAACATTTGGCACTATCTGACCGTTTGATAGAGGGTACTGCAGGGACTCAGAGTGTGTTATCATTTAATGCATTGCGAAGCACCATGAGATTTCCATAAATCCACGAACATTCCTTATATAATAATACTCCAGCAGCCTACTTAAGCAGCAGCATTTTCCAGAGTCCGGCATTCTCCTGAGGACGATCAGAGCATACTGATCGAAACGTCGAGTTGTACCCCCAGTTCTTTTCAGAACTAATTACTACTCAATTGAGATTCCACATGGTGTCACCGCAATTAGTCTTACTTATCATCCTCACCATGCAAAGCTACAAGTTTTACCTAACATTCCTTAGGTCACACACTATTGTTCATTTAAAGAGGTATTATACAATTTGATAAAATGTCTATACATGTATCCATTCTTAAGAGAATGAAGAGATATGTACAGAAACCATACTGTGAACGTTTCTCCTCATGTCATTGTGATATTTACAAGAAAATAGCGAACATGTATTCAGATGTTACCATTCAATCGTACACGTAGAAAATGGATCAAGGCCGTTCTTCATTACAAATTTGTAATGCATTTCACATTTTTTCAAAATTAGCAGGGCAAACGGAATCATTTCTCAGCAAGTTTTGTACCTACGCCATTTTTCATCAAGTAGGCTACAGATTTTAGATAAATGTTTGTATAATGAGATAAATTCAGTAATTTTATAAATTACTAATGCACTCCCTTTAAATGGATTACATTATTGCTAAAATGGACATGATTGAAAGTGATTGAAAATAATGAAGAATGACAAATTATATCTAAAAATGCACATTCAAAAATAATACTACATTATTGTTAAAATTGACAACCAGTTTGATGGCTACAATGTTCATGGACCTATAAAACATGCAATTCAATGTGCAGATATTTTTAAAATGATTGAAAAAGGGTGAAAAATTATTGAAAATAGTGAAGAATGTAAAATTATATCTAAATATTAAGAAGCAGATTTAACAGGAATATGAGTAAACCATTGGTAATTACCCTAAAATAAACTGAAATCATTATCATCTAAATACTTACTTGGTTAAGTTAAGATGGTAATGGTTCAAACATCACGAGTAGGTATTCCTTCTGACATATTGTCATTTTCCAGGAAACATGGATAAAAATTCAAATCAAAATGGATGACTTGCCATTTCCATATTAGAATGAATGCAAATATTCTGAATGCATTTTCACTACATTCTCCAGAACACAAAATCCCCCAAAGAAGGTTTATGACTGTAAAAAATCCCAATGAGAGGTCTTCTATATATAACGAGAGGTCTTCTATGGATAATATTGCATTATCGTATTTTCATTTCATGTTGTTCTTGTCGTTTACTCTGGCAGTCATCCAGTGTTAAGATACCAAGGACACAGTGAATGACTGGTACTATGCAAAAACACATGCGCAAAACGTTCTATCCGCTTCGCTAAGCCAATTTAATTACACATACTTCAAAATCTGCATAGTGTTCATAATGAATGTTAGCCCTCAGTGTATGTTGTAAGGATTTGATAATAATTAATTAAAAAAACGTCAACTGATCTCGTTATTTCCTGTGGACCATCCCCCCGGTCCAAAAAGTGCGGGGGGGGGGATATATCCCCATCCCCCCGGTATTTACGCCCGTATTCCTGATGAAAATAAATGGACATCATAACTATGTCGTTGATAATATTTTGAATATTCTTTAGAACGGTTGATACACGCCCAAGGAGTTCCTCAGGTTACCATACTGGGACCCAAAACATCCACAAAAATAGTGACAATTACAAGGCATCCTGCAAAAGTGCATCCTTAAAACTCTATGTACATCAATTTGTGATTTAAAAAAAGCCGATGGCATGGAAATGATCAATCGAACGAAAGATCCCACTGACTGTCCGATGCTAAGCAATCAACTGAACACTAAGAACTGAAAACATAAAACAGACTATATCATAAGATTCCTGGGGTATATATTCCTTTGATAACAATTTCATTAGTGCCTACTTTAGAAACTACACTGTAAAATATTACCCGTAAAATTTACGGTCGAAAGTCGTGCAGCGAGTTGCCACCTTTCTACCGTATTTTTTACATGTGGACCGTATTGTATTTTACGTTAAACCATTACTTTTACGGTGAAAAGTATGTTAATACTACGGGTAACGTATTTTGGTAACCGTACTTTTTAATGCTTTTTACCGTTTTCATACAATTACTGCACTGCCAGGTAAAGCACCGTAAATTTTACGGTGGTAGTTTTACAAATAGTGCTGTACATTTAACGGGATTTTTGTATGGATGGAACGTTGCATCTGCTATGGATCTGTAGATATTGGAATTAATCAATGCAACTGTTTATTGTACACAATGTCTTTCACTTACCTACACGTACACGTAGTTTGGTTCTTTTTCAACCACTCCTGATCCTCTCCAGTTACTAATGTACAGAACATGTATCCGTTATATATACTCTCTTTTCGAAACTCTTTTTAGTCATGGTGGCATGCAATTATAATCTATATTTCAATATTTTAAATTTTGAATGTACTTTTTTACATAAACATAGAAAAGAACATCAAAATCTTACCTTTTTAATCATAAAATTAACAATAAATTATTTGAAAATGGCCTTAAATCACCCATTTTTACATATTTAAACATTGGAAATGATTCGAGCACAAAGCTATGTCAAAGTAAGGTCAGATCATTTACATATTGGATATATCCCAGAGTGCAATGGGAGCGGCCATAATACGGGTTTCAGCCGTAAAACAATGAGAAAGGGATGATTACGGTAATTCACCGTAAAATTTACAAACTTTTCGGCGTAAAATTACGGTAATTTTTTACAGTGTACGTAACGGCCAATTTGGAAGGTTCATTATTCCGTTCTTCCTTAAAACTAAATTACCACTTAAATTGATTGAGTATAATTCAATTCAAACATAAAGGAAATAGACATGAAAAGAACCAATATTTAATGAAAATGAAGCAAAAGAAAGAATGATATACATGGTTAACCCTTCACTTAGATAGCCCAGTACCGTATACTCTGTGCTTGTGAGTGCGGGAAACACTCACATACATATCCAATTAACTCATGTTTTTCCCATCTTTTGCGTCTCCCATTTGATTTGTACTCAACCGATGACATTTTCAAACAACAACCGCCATTCCGAGGAGCAATTGTTCTATTTTGTAATAAGTCCCTGGTTTACACTATAAACAAACATAAACAGACATTTCGGATAGGACTCGGAACCACGACCTCCGGTAGACGTCTTAACCTCTCGACCTTCGAGATTGCAGACAAAATTGTCATTGTACCCATTTGCATGCGTATGCTAAGAGTGATTTTTGGACTTAACTTGCGTTTATAAACAAATCATCCACATCAGCAAAATTAAGTTATTCAGACAGGTCTTGCTTCTGATTCAAAAATAAATCGGGATACCCGTGGAATCTAGAGCTGACCGAGTATACCACTATGCTACATACAACTCAAAATCTTAGTACGATTATATAAGAGCTTATAGCAAGAAGGTAATGGCAATTGTCTACCCAGACTACTTCACAAAAAGCTTGTGTTGCATCTTGGTCTTGCTGTTGATCAATGTTCACACTGATAGATAATATCTTGGAAGGTAAGGTTATCTAGACCAGCATGCATTCGGCAAATCAGCTTGAGCGATGCGCATTGTGGTATTTGCGAAGAGGTCTATATGCAGAGACATATAGACATAATTGCCAGCGGGTAGCGTAATTTTTTCCGGTGTAATTTTTCATGATATACAATATTTTCCAACCCCCTTTTTGGTTTCATTATATTATTATGAAACCAAAAAGAGGGTTAGAAAATTAAAATATTGTACTGGAAATTCTCCGCGGCGGAGGATTTCAGAAACATAGGGGTCTTTCTGAGTAATTATGAATCCACCCCATGTACTTCCTCTGGTTTGAAAAGTTATTTACAGCAATATTAAACAATTTTACCTTAAAAAGAAATTACAAGGCTAGCCAAATTCTCAGACTGATTAAAGTCAAGAGTTTTAATCAGTCGCGACTACATACGTAATACCTATACTACTCACCGACTTGATGGAGCTATTGGGTCCTACAATAATGTGACGGGGGTTTAGGTACTCCTATTTGTGTTAATTACCCACGTTCATTCTGGAAAAAACAGCGACAACGCCTGCCACTATTGACCCTTGACCTATGAACCTACCTTTTATACCGGGTCGAAGGTTCTTGTCGTAAGTGAGGGGGTTAGTGAGTTGGTCCAAGATACGAGTGATCTTCTTTCTTGCTTGCTCCTCGTGCTCGCGACTGGTGTTGTTCTCAAAACCATCGCTTCGGCAAATTCCCAAAATACTGTTGAAGAAAACAGTAACGAGATTTTGTTATTAGTAGGATTTGAAAAAAATTGTCATGGTGGAAGTACAGTAGGAGTAAGGTTTGCGGTAGCACCATAATCTCTTAAGAGATGTTAGAAGTTTTGGGTCTGAGAAGAATGTTTTCTTATCGTAAGTAAGACATTGAAAATGATGTTATTATCGACTGATTCATCCTATAAAATTGTTCAGCAATTTGATGTTACCTGTTAGTGTTTGATATTTTAAATATGCTGCAGTGGACATAGTCCATGGGGGTATATGGTATGCCCCGAAAGTTTTGCATGAATTAAACTGAAAAGAAAGCCAGAATTGATATAAATGGCTTCGTGATTTGCAAAATCAATTTACTTCTTCATCTCGATTTAAAGGTAAGATAGAGGATTGTTTATTCAAAAATAACTTTCCTAATGATAATCTCAATCTTCCATAATATAATATTGTCTAAGGTGCTGTCACTTTAAAGAAACTTTAAATAATTTCCAATAAAAAGGATACAATAAATTTTCACTATTTTCTCGTTAACTAAACAATGTAATAAGCTGAAACTTTTACATGTTGGTTTTGTAATGTATACAGTGATTCAAGGAGTTTAAGCATACTCGTGGATGCAGTTTTGTCATCACTCTATGGTCATCATAACTAATGTTGTACCTTCCCTTTAAATTGACAATTAATTGCTAATGAAACGTTGAAATAATAATCCAAAATGATCAAACATGATCAAAAAGTGAATCATAACCAGAAAAGTTGAGAGGGAAAAAAATACAATTTGAACTGTTCGTGGAATCAGACAAAATGATTTCTAGTGAAGATTGATACCAACTAATTCTCAAATGAGACTGCTGAATTACCTTACCCCTTTAACTTAGTAATATTCAATTCAGTTTATTCGAACCGGCCACGATACGGCCATGTCTATGCATTTTCAGCGTATTAATACATGTGCGTGTTCCTGCTAAATTAGCATTAAAACTGGACCTACATGAAATGTACGGCTCCAAAGGTGCCCCAGCTGCTATCATCACTGACGTCAATCCTAAATCTAAAACAATAACCTTCACATGAAGTTCTTCCCTTCTACAAAATGCCTGTTATTTTTAGCCCAGCCATCTGAACACAGATGTGCCAGTCCGCCATTTCCTATTGACTTTATTAAGCCCACGGAGTACAGCCGTTTTTATACAGAATTGTCTGACAAAATGTTTGATGAAAGTGCTCCATTGTCGGCAGAATACATGAGGACAGAATAATTACCAGAATACATGAGGACAGAATAATTACCAAAAGTACGATTGCCTTGATTGTATACTTCTTCATATTTCCTATTGACTGGCTACGAACTAACCTATCCCTTATATTATGTTCTGAAAGGAAAGTCACCATCTTGAGGCGAAATATATTTTGACATCACTTTCCAGAAGCAAGAATTTTTGCAAACAATTAACGATTTAAAACATAATTTCATTATACCATTAACTTTTTCAACCAATATCATCGCCTACAGTTTACAAACAAGACTTAGGCTATGTTAATAATATGTTGAGATCTACTACTAAAGGTCATTATTATAATACTTATAAATACATTATAAAGGTCATTATTTATAACCAATTTAAAATTGTTTCTTATAAGATTGTAGAATGCTCCCATGTTTATTACACAGACTAGTTGTTTCTTCACTTTCCAAAACGATAATCATTCATAGAAATAGGCTATTGGAAAATAATAACTGAATGCTTAGGTAAGAATAACATGTTAAGTATACCAAATCAGGCCCGTAGCTAAGAGGGAGGCGAAGGGGGAAAGTTTACTATTAATATTTTTTAAATATTTATAATACAAAAATAAATTTAAACAAACATATCTGCCGCACATTAAAATATTTGACCCCATTTTTACCATTAAAAGAGGGGGATAAATTGTTCCACAACCACGATCAAAATATTTTCCCAGTTGAAAATTTTCAAGCGCTACTAATTTCTAGCAACGCGCCTGCACCGACTCGATATAATGCTAAGACCAATATATAACATCTCAGTTCTTTATTTGCTTCTTCTAATGAGTCATATGGAGTGTCGTGGCCGAGCGGTCTAGCGCACCGAACTCAAGTTCTGGTGTTGCCAGCAGCAGGGTGTGGGTTCGAGCCCCGGTCGTGACACTTGTATCCTTGAGCAAGGTACTTAACCATAATTGCTTCGTCCTTCGGATGGGACGTAAAGCCGTAGGTCCCGTGTGTTGTATAACGCACGAAAAGTGGATTGTCGTGGCCGAGTGGTCTAGCGCACTGAACTCAAGTTCTGGTGTTGCCAGCAGCAGAGTGTGGGTTCGAGCCCCAGCCGTGACACCTGTGTCCTTGAGCAAGACACTTAACCATAATTGCTTCTCTCCACCCAGGGGTTAAATGGGTACCTGTGAAGGCAGAGATGGTTTGCTCTCTATGCGCTAGAAATGGCAGCAATTGAGCTGTATACTCCCCAGGGAGCTGAGATGGTTTCAGGAATGATTTATGAGCCTTATGAGCCTTATGAGCAGGGATAATAATATAATGCGCCTTGAGCGCCACTTAGTTGGTGGATACGTGCGCTATATAAATCTATACATTATTATTATTATTATTATTATAAAACAATAAATTGAGCTATATGACCTTCTCACAGACAAATTTACACTTATTCTAATATAAGCTAATATAATATATTAAGCTACCTTTATTTACCCACGTTATATTGGGCAAATCGTTCTGATGCCAATCTGAGCTCAAGTCTAAATATTGCAGATCTTGTCGTAGCGTTTCCTGATAAGGGCAATATTTCAAATCAGCGACGGATGAAAAGTACAGGTCCAATAAAAATGCACATTATCATTACGACGAGTGTACTGTAATTGTGTTATTACAAAGCACTCAAGAAAAATTAAGCATTTACCTCCGATCGATCATGTCCCAAGAGTGCAGAGACATTGGACGGTGAACGGCCATCAGTTTTCAGGCCAGCGTGCATATGTCATTGTTTTATTTTTTTTTAAATATGTTTTTTGACAGAGTAGAGACTTTAGGGAACTATGCTGTTGATAAACTTTCATTTTGTTGCATCTCATTTCGTCATGTGAATAAAGATAAACATTAACAACTAACATGTAGAAGTTTTAGCTCAGTACGTTGTGTCGTTTATAATGAAAAAAATAGTGAGAATATTCAGCAATTTGGATCAGCGAAACACAAACTTCTTCTTCATTATAACGTGAAGTTTAAGTACATTTTGACTTTTCTTAAATCGATGGCACCTCAGACAGAAAAATATTTAATTTGTTTTACCATCATCAACTTGATACTAAGTAAGGTTTATTTAGAACTGTGAACATTTATGCTTTGTATAACACCTGCTTTATTACAAATGCTTTTATAATCAAAATATAATGCTATTAAATGGACAATATCGTCACGATCAACAAGGCATGGAATTGGAGAGCTAGTTTTAGATTAACTCAGTGACTGAAAATAATACCCCACATGATAAGGTCATATTACCTTTGCTGCTGCATAAATGAGCCAGTAATTTGCAGTCACTAATGATCTGTATCAGAACATCGTTTTAGTGTTAAGATGAACACGTGTTACGTGACATTTAAATCATATCGGTGTTGAGCGATGTTTGACAGTGTTAAGATCAATAAACGTTTACATATTGCACAAATTATGCGGTTTGATGAAGGAATGCGGGGTTAGATTTCAAGAGATGGATCGAATTATGTCTGGATCATACTGAGAGAAAAAATGATGTAAAAGAGAAAGGAATTCCTGGGAATAAAAAAAAAGTATTAAGTTTTAAGAAGGGGGGCATCATGATTGGTAATTACCTGATTACAAGATTTCCTAATGTTGATTTGAACTGCTTACCAGATCTGAAGATGATAAAGGTATCTATCATTCTGTCTAAACACGAACAAAAGATAAAACACTGACAAAATGCACATTTTCAAACAAAAGAATTCACTGTAAATGCTTGTTCACACTTTGTATTGAGTTGAAACTCTCACATGTTCATTGTTTAATGTATATCTCGATTCGAAGAAAGTAAAGCATACTCATAGAAGCAGTTTTTCCGACATTAACAATGTTATACCTTGTAAAACTGATATTACGCGTGATCTTATTCACTTTGAAACGAGAAAAATACATTACATAACCAACCTGTAAAAGTTGCAGCTTTTTATTGCTTATGTGGAATTTATGGAATAGTTGTCTTTTGGAAAAGTGACAGAACGTGAGACAAAAGTTTCTCTCAGGAAGATTGATACCATCATCATCTTTAGGACGTTTCATCAAGGAAGTTTCGCATTACAATAGGGCCTATTTGGTTATAGGCCAATTTATTTTGAAGAACCAATTCTAAACCTTATTTAAGAATGGATAAAAGAGAGTAGCCACATTAACGCTCTTGTCATTTCGATATGAATCTCATGGTTTGTATTATAGTGCTGAATATAATTCATTGAAGCATGAAACCGATTCGTGCAGACGGGATCGAGTTTTCATTGGAAGCAATTTCCATATCTAGGTTGAACGAGTTATTCTAAAAAATCTTTAAATCTTCATGATGAATAAAGAATTGTATTACTGATGACTTTTTTATTTGTATATTTAAAACCTGCCCAAGAGAACAAGAATTATAAGGATACGTAAAGTAAATGTATTGTGAGCAAGTGTCAGATTAAAGAAAATAATGAGGACTATTTTAGTTTTTAAGGACAGCACTGATTAGATGCTGAAAACATAATATGCTGAAAAGGATCTCTGAAGCTATTAAATCTGGGATATTGAAATGACAACTGCACGATGATGGGATGCAACAAACTTCAAATAGCCGTTGAATTTAATGTCTGAGGTTTCATGAAAACACAAGACAACCTTACAAGACAAACTAGGCTTAACGAAACAGCCATCAATACTGAAAACCACCCGAAAATCAAGACAATAAAACAAACACCGAACGGAGAAGCCAAACCACTAATCGAAACCTAACTGAAACCAAATCGATGTCAAACTACACAGCCAAACTGAAACTATACTATCAAACTAACCGAAAATTAGGTCGAAAACCGAAATCAAACCCGTAACCAGAGCCTTAAATTGCCAAAATTGTCCAACACCGTCAAATGAAAACCGAAAACCAAATAAGTCTGGCACCAAACATTGAGCACCAGAACTAAACACAAGAAACGCACAAAAAACATTACAAAACGAACACCGCACAAAAAAAAAACAGAAACAATTTTTTTTAAAGCTACTCAACCAACCACGGTTACATAACCTATAACCCAATTCCAGCCCAGCCATGCCCAACCCAGCCAACCAAAATCAAACCAACCCAAAGCAAACCCAACCCAACTCAACCAAACCCATAACCCAACCAAAACCCAACCCAACCAATCCGATCCGATCCGACCTGACCCAACCCAACCCGACCTGACCCAACCCAACCCGACCCAACCCAACCCGACCCGACCCAACCCGACCCGACCCAACCCGACCCGACCCGACCCAACCCAACCCGACCCGACCCAACCCAACCCAACCCGACCCAACCCAACCCGACCCATCCCGACCCAACCCAACCCAACCAAAACCCAACCCAACCCGATCCGATGCGACCTGACCCAACCCAACCCGTCTAAATCCAACAACATATATTTATTATATAAAGGCATATTTTTGTATTGTCATGTTTAAGTGGGCACAATATTAACTGACCTTTCCTCAGGTTGAGTGAAGTTATGTCATAAGGAAACTAAACAACATAGACCTACGTTATTTTTTCTCTCTAAACTCTCAGTAAAATAGTGCAAACAGTCATTTAAAATTCAGAACAGTCTAAGAGATCCACTGGGGAAAAATAAATGGCCTATTTACACTGAATAATAGCCTTCCTGTGGACATAATCACCAAAGCATTGGCCAAAATTGTGTAATAACACCATAAATAGGCGTTGTTGCACGTGTGATCGTATTAAGAGGGTAAATTTGTTTCCCCAGTTGACCTTTTCTGAATCGAGAAAAAAGGTGTTTGAACAAAATGACCTTTTTAACAATATTTTACATTTGGTTGAGGTAATTAAACTAATGTTATTTAGTTAATACCTTATGACATAACCTCTCTAAAAAGGGAACAAATGGTCATTATTATTGATATTTGTTTAGTTCCCCTCTTTAAGGAAAATTAAGAATGTTAACAAGCAAATCTTTCTACAGATATAGGTGTTTTTGACACAGCACAAGACCTAGGTCAGGTCAATATCTTCCAGCTCAATAAACTTGACTATGGCTTGCGGGGCCGAGAGGTGGGGTCACTATAAAAGAAAATGTCATTAAAGATCCCAACCCGCTGGTTTATCACACTTGACTTCAGAGGTCAACTTAATTTGTTGAAAAGAAAGCAAAGGTTTTGTAAAAGTCAGGGTTGCGAATATGCATTTACGGAAAATACAGGTAACGCCATACTGTGAGAACACTTACACAAATAAGAAAGCCTTCCGTAATTGTGTTATTCATTATTTTGAATTTGGCACTACATTTAGGAAATTGAGAATGACATTTAAGGTTTCTAAAATGACTGCAATAACCATAAGTGGTGTTAGAATTGGAATATTTAAAGGCAATGTACACACCACTGGTAATTAATATTATTATCATCCATCCATCTTGACGTGAAGTAGATTAAGGTGTAAAGCTTCATAAAAACGCATTATTATGTCTAGAATTCTCTGTACATAACAGTAAATGCTTCTACACACTTTTCTCATGACTTAGATGCATGGTGAGGCGAAGAAGGTAACTAAATTCATAGAAGCATTTTAGACAACATTACCAATGTTGTTCCTTCCCGTTCAACATAAGTGTCAGTTGACCCGTATTTACAAGGATGTTCACCTCAGATAAAAATGTGGGATTCATATTATATAAACATATTTTAATATGATTACATTAATAAATGCAAATATAAGTAGGTTATTGAAACAAAGTCATAGAATTAGTAATGTGAGGTATGATATCTAGCAAATGATTGATGAGTACAGATTTACATGGAAATGACTTGGTGTAAAGTTGACGATCGTATCAATATCATTGAAATTGTTCAATATAAGGTGCTTTCATGTTAGTACAATCATGGAGGTAATGGTACAATTACGCCTAAGCAAATTATTTGTCAAATGAGCTCTTCCGGAAGTATAATTCTTGTAACTGTCATGACTGTGTGATGTAAGACGTGTACAGAAATCGGTTTCCTTTTTCAGGGTGATGAAAAAACGACCAAAAACGAAAACATTTTTTTTTCTTAAAAAAAGAAAAGTGTTTCGACAGTAGCCCATCAATCGAGCAAGGGAGGATATGTATTTCAGCAAACTTGCTGGGTAAAGATATAAGGAACATGTATACATTGGCCCAGTTTGTCTATGACATAGCCATTGTTATGATTATAATTTATAGTGTATAGGGGAACTAATATGGCCGACGAAACGATCTATATACATTGGCGTCGTATCATAACTATCAATCATTAAATGAGAAAGGTACATACACAAGACTCTTTACATGTGACAATATTCATGACGTGTTTTCAAACGACAATCACTCTTTAAATCAAAAACATCGCTCTAAATCGACGAAGTTAGTCGTGAAACTGATGTAACGTAAGTGAGAAGAAATACAGACTGATTGGAGATCATAGGGCATGTGACAGGCGGAGGCGTGAACTAGACGATGTCTTGTCTAATATAGTTAATACAATCTCATAATGGTCGTTATATCAGCAGTCTTGTATTCATAGGCTGCTAGTGTTACGTGGCTACATACAAAGACAACACCAACTAATCACAAACTGCACTCACAACGTATAGGCCTAGGGTGCGGGGAGGGGACAGGCTAAGTGGAAGCTCCGTTGACAGTTTACTTTGGAGAAAGCCCGTAGGCTAATTTGGAAACGGGGGGGGGGGGGAGGGGGAGGGTTGACAAAGTAGAACTAAGATCAAATTATATATAGAGAAATTTTACTACAATTTTGTTTCGAGTTCGAGCTAGCCAACCGGAATCCACTTATCCATCAGGGGAGGGGGGGGGGGTCGTTTGAACCACCAAACCCCCAGGCCTGAAAAGAAGAGGTTCTAACTTTGTGATTGTTAACCCTCTGACTGATAAGCATTGACATGTAACTTCTGAGATATCCTTACTTTCCTCCTTCAGGAGAGGCTGGAAATAGAGACTACACAACCAAGAAAGGTTTATGTTTTCAGCCATTTGCTAAACTGTCAATAAGTCCTAGCATTTTCATTACTTGAGATGCTTAATTAGCTTAATTTATTTACAAATTTGCTGCAATCAGACCACGTCACCTCTACGTCACCAGAAGGCAACAACAATAACATTGGGCAGGCAATTTCCAATACAAATATTGAGCCTGTGGTTCTAAAATTTGATAGGCCTTCAGGGTAACACGTAATCGTCACAACGAAAAATTGCTAGATGCTAGGTTCGGGTTTTCCAAGCAGATTCTCTCGTGTTTGTGAAAAATATATACGGCTGACATGACATGTTGGAGGAATTGTACACTATTGGGTAAATGTCTGTGCATCCATGTTTCATAAGATTCAAGAAAAAAGTTCATAAACCAACCATTAAAGTTTCAGATTATTTCATTGTGTCATTAACGAATTTTTTCTTTTGAAAATGCATTCAGATTGTTTCTATCTTCAGGTGAAAGAAATTCAAATTTGGACCATATTTGATTAAATGTAATAACACGATAAGCACCTGAGTCAATAACATTGAAGTGATGCTTTATACCATCCTCAACATTACACCAAGTACGTTTTATTTAATAAAAGTGTGATCATTTATGCTTTTCAATATTACTTATAGAGTAGCCTATTGTGGCTTTAAAGGCATTATACAATTTTGGTAAAATGTATCGATAATTTAAACGTTCAATAGATACCGGTAGATACCGGTAGATACCGGTAGATACCGGTAGATACCGGTAGATACCGGTAGATACCGGTAGATACCGGTAGATACCGGTAGATACCGGTAGATACCGGTAGATACCGGTAGATACCGGTAGATACCGGTAGATACCGGTAGATACCGGTAGATACCGGTATGTAGAAAAAACAACCTGTGAAAAGTTTCAGCTTATTTTGTTGTGAAGTTAACAAGAAAATAAGGCGAAAATGTATACGTTGTTGCCTTCATTCTAATGAAGAAATGGACCATATCAACTGAAGATCCATTTTAGATTTGAATTCCGTAAAAATGTCGACACAAGTGACGGAATAAACTCTCCAAATTGGTGGTAGAATTACAACCAATTGACTAGCCTATGTGAGAAAACATTTATAAGACGTTTGCTATGTAGTATAGTAGTTTTTGCTTTTGTTTCTGGTTAGTGATTGCTGAATGTATAGTCCCGTTCTACTCATTTATTCAACTCAATTCAATTCACATTTATTTACATAACTGTTAAATTACAAGCCTATTTACCAAACAAATTATGGTTAATTAATGGTCGATACAGGCTTAAGGGAGGCATATTAAACAATATTGTGGCGAATTACCTATATTGAACATAATGACTACATTAAGGAACTATGTAATTAACAAAAAAAGAAACAGACAAATAGAAGACATGTTTGTTTGTTTTTTGTTTTGTTTTGTTTTGTTTTTGTTTTTGTTTTTGTTTTTTGTTTTTTTTGGGGGGTGATGTATAGTCCAGGTTAAGTTAGCTCCTCTTGTCTGATATTGATCATTGTTTTGACATTCAAGTCTCAAAAATGGTGTCTACGTGTGTGACATTAATCTCACGAGATACTGTATGAAATTAAAAATACAATCTTCGATCGCTCCTCCAAATTTAGATTTCCCAGTGAGCTGAAAATCTCCGCTCTCAAATCTGATCCATCTGCGGTGTTTTCTAAAAAAATATTGGGAACAGCTCGGGTTGCGTTTTTTTTTAAATATCCATCGTTGAAAATTGATTTTTTTTTTCAAAAGAGATTCTGGTTTGATAAACTACACGAGCCAATTTAGACAACTGAAGATTACATTTCATCGATATGTGCAAGATGGTTGTATCTGAACATGGGAATTATTGATTTAATGATATAACCCTGTAAATCATTCTCTTTCAATTAACCTCGGGGGGCACTCATATGACTTGTGGGTAAATAGTGCCCATGTATTATTGCAGACAAGGTTCCTGAATGTGGACGTACTAATCCCGATAAATATCATATATACCCTCAGATTTAGATGCATAATATACGAACTGTATTGTACCCACGAACATATAAATTTACTTATAATATTATCATATATCACTATAGCACTGGTTCGCCTTTGCATACCAGTAGCTGATGAGTTCAGAATGGCCTACTCATTCCGTTAAAGCCCAGAAGTGTGCCTCCACGTAAGTTGCTTCTACTTATTACGTTCAATTCAATCAAGAAGGCAATGATCTACATAGCGCAGAGTCGTTTAAATTAAAGGGAACAGCATATATCTACCCTATCTATACATGGATTCAATATCCCAACGAGGAAAGAAGGGACAACATCACTGCATGCTGCTGATACCTTATGACGCAGAATCTCAACTGGCAACCCGAGGGGACTTGCCGTGCCAGTGAGTATCCCCTACAAATTAGGCGTCACCTCTGCCTTTCAGCCCACTTTCGCCCTGATAATGGCCCTTGATGGAGACAATTCACTTAGCGATGTTGTTTAAGAGCAACCAGTTCAACCCGACGTCTCATACATGCACTGTTTTCTGTTCGTTTACTCAACTACGGTGTATGCCCGCCATATTTGATTGGAACAGTCTCTAATGTGTGTTAGATGTAAAGCTAGTTTACGGTGTTGGCATAAGAATCAAGATATACGAATATAACTAACCTGTGGAAGTTTATTTCAGAGCAGAGTAGACTTTCAACAGGGCATTGAATCGGTGTCCTAGTTTAAGATTAACACATTGACTGAAAATTACTGGCTCATTTATGCAACGGTAATATGACCTTATCATGTGGGGTACGGTATTATTTTCAGTCACTGACTTAATCTAAAACTAGCACTCCGATTCCATGCCCTGTTGATCGTGACGATATTGTCCCTTTAACAAGAAAAATTGAAAATGCATTATGATTTATTTATTTATATATATATATATATATATATATATATATATATATATATATATATATATATATATATATATATATATATATATATATATATATATATATATATATATATATTGTGTGTGTGGGGGGGGGGGGGACACACGGTGTGACGTTCAGAGGTGGTCATTTGGTATTTTCACCGCCCTGACAATGAATTTGCGTCACAGCATGAATGATTAAAGGACGTGAGGTAAAGTTGGTGTGGAACAAATGTTTTATATTATATTACATTTCTGTTTTATGGTTTGTTTTTAATTTGTTTATATATCATTCTGTTATACTGATAGCAGATAATTAGGTTTATAATTTTGTCAATCAATTACAAGGGAAACTAATGCCCTGACCTTTGACTCCAAACAAAGATATTGACAATTACCAAAACCAGAAATATTACCCTTTTATAAAACTATTTTCAAGAAATAAGCCAAACTCATCAAAATAAAATTACACGGACCGCCAAAAATAGAGGGTTCAGTCAGATGCAATTGCTTCAATCATGGTTTATTGACAAAAAGTCAAAACATATAATAGTACCGTAATGTGATCCTTGTTCATTTAAAAAATGTTGGAATTTTGATAGAAGAGATTCGTCAGAAGACTTTGATTGAAATCACATGACCCCCGCCCATTTGTGGATACCACGGTTATAAATTGGTACCATTATACCTGTCCAATTACTGTAATTATAAAACGCTAACAGTGTCGTATCTCGCACATAAAGGAATTAACACTTTCGCGCTGGGGGTGGCCCCTTTAATATTTATATATATATATGTATATGTATATGTATATATATATATATATATATATATATATATATATATATATATATATATATATATATATTTATATCTATATATATATATATATATATATATATATATATATATATATATATATATATATATATATATATATATATATATTTTTTTTAAATAATATCTCCAGAACGCTTCCCCATATCACGTTCAAATTTTAAGAATTGCCTAAATTATTCTTTTGGACCCCCTCATAACCAAATCATCGATGTTAGGTGTTCATGGCTGTCATGGTAACCATTTATTTTAACATGCCCAATTGAATTTACACTTGTTAGTGGTAAATACTGGATTGTTAAAGCAGCAAATGTTGAATATGGGTTTGGGTTTTTTGTCAACATTCAACTACTGATGTGGACAACATTTAGTCAAGTGACCACCTCCAATACATTTTGGGAATTCAATATGACCGCCGATAGGCCTATGTTAAAATGCAATAATTACAATTTGTTATCATTTTCATGAATTTTGGTTACGTGTTTTTAGAGTTGTTTTGTTCAATATATGCATTTATGATTGATGTCTGCCTTTTCTATATTTTTGGTTGAAAAAATCCAGTGTGGGTACAAATCGTAAATAATCTTAAATAACCCAACATTTAAGTCAAAGCGACCTCCAGCGGTGATCTAAGTCACGTCACAATTATTGCATGTTCTTAAGATAAAATCTGTGCCAAGTTTGATGGCTAACATATGAAAATTTATAGGGAAAATATTGAGTAAAATAATGTTGTATACCGCCCTTAACGATGACCTATGGAAGTATCTCATGACCTCATTTGATAAATCTTGTTGAACTCAACATCCATACAAGGTTTCAAAAATATTGACTAAAGAAATACGGAGGGGCACAATGGGTTAGGCCAGAGACTCCTGACATACAAGCAGATACATACAACCACAATAAGTGCAAACTCATGCTGCATATTGCTGGGAAAAAACAGAAATAAAAATCGTTGTGACAGCATTTTATTATATTCACCCCCAAATCCAACAGTCACGTAAAACCTTGACATTTTGTACTATTTAATTTACTCCACTGTTGTATTCCCTTACTCAAGACATGATTGTTCAATTATTTAATAATTATACACACATGAAATGTTTTGGTTATATGTCAGATGTATTTGCAACCTTCATCGAATGTACATGCTGCTTTGATTGAAAGCGCATGCTGCAAATATTCGATCAAATTTGAGGATGGTTTCTGTCGCAGATTTCACGAATTTTTAATAATTTTAAGGTCACAAAGAAGAAAATGTTCAGGTACTTCACTGAACGGTTCGTTCAAACCCCAAAAATAATTTTTTTAAATGGGATCCAGGGCGGCGAATATATAAAATATATAATGACACCCGACATATCGGAGACCCAAGGGGAAACACAAACAAATATGATAAACTTACATGCCCGTTCAAAAATATTGGAACGAGTTCCCCAGTTACCTCACTGAATTTGCACAAAAAAAAAAAAACAAACAAACAAACAAAAACAAAAGCAAAAACAAAAAACATTTCCATACGTGTATAACGAACCCAACATGTAGTGATGGCAGAGCTCCCATAGGCTTTCCGTTTACACCCTTGGTGTAGCTTGTAACACCACGGCGGTTTTTACCATCACAATTATTGCAGCGTAAATGTCTCCAAAATAAGCATAAATTGTCTTCGTCCAAGCACAGCCATGACATATATGCATCTTTCTATACGCAGAATGACGATTCAGTTGTATTAGTTTAATCATCCTCAATTTAATGAAGGCCTATCGGTATACATTGCAGTATTGGCCTTCAGAACAAGCGGATCTGATAATGTGCATAAGTAACGCGTCACAATCGATATACTCTACATGTAGTGGTCATTTCTTGTCTATGTTCGTGACCTTGACATCTCATCAAGATGTAATGTAAGACCCTACAACTCTTTAATATTATATTACCGATAGCAGACATGTCTATCGACACGTTAATACTACATGAACATTAATGATGAGCAAATAACAATAAGCAAAACAATAAACCATTATAATATGAACATATCAACATATTATATTTGCATATAGAGTTAATATATAATATGGTTCATATATACTTTTTATTTACTGTTTAAACTTTTTTTCCGGATCATTTGACTCTTATGCTGGTCATGTATGATATTATATTCCCTGACATTAATGCCTATTTATATATGTCTCTGTAACTGCATCTTCTTTGCGCACTATCATGGTGGTTTTCATGTTTAGTTTCCAGCCGCTCAGCCGGTACCTTTGCTTCGCTTTAATTAACGGCGGCTTCAGCAAAAAACACGGGCAGGAAGTGGAAGGAAGGCGCCGCCAGCAAAGACCCTTGAATCTACCAGTGAGACCAGCGGGTCGGTGCAGAACACGCAGGTGTGACTGTAGAAGGCCCGGGGTTTCCGGCCGAGTGCAAAGACTCAGCAGTCTCTTGCTCGTTTATACCCGGTCCCGTGGGGTTTGAACACAGTGCCTTCGTATACGGCGTTTTCCCTCTTAGACATCTCCAAACGCTAATCTACCGGGATATTTTATGGATCCAGCAGTGACACGATTGAGTGGTACCGTACAGATGCGTATATGCGATCCCTGAAGGAACGAACACGCCGACTGTCTCCAGGGGCCGCGTGGCCGCGCTTATTGATGATGTTTACTATACAACAACATATTAACATTTTCGAAAATATCTTATTTATTGCGATGGCATTAGTAGCCCTCTGGTATATGCTGCATAATGAGTTGACATATAGTATTTTATCATGAACGATACATAATAACATGACATATTACCTTGAGGTAAACAAGTATTTGAAAAGCCATGGCTTGCTCAGAATCAAGTTCGTCTGCATGCTATATTCAGACATCGTGGTTCATTTGCAAAAATATTTTTGTCAAAGTTCCATCGTTTAAATATCAATTTATATAATATAATCATCGGTTGATTAATTTTTCGTTACTCAAATATTATGATAATTTAATAAGCAACGACCGTAAGCAAAAATGATTGTAGTTACTTACCACAGGAAGAATATACAGCTGGTGATGACAGTGAAGCGACCCGCTCGTTCCATCGCTCTTGCGTATGAGGACTTCAACATAATTTTTGAGACTAGAGTAGCAAATTTATCTCACAATTTTCCGTCGACAACCAATTTTAGTTGTCTGCCTACATGCGGTACATGTGATAACAGCAGTTTTCCTTTTTGTTTGTACTGGAGAGCACCGATGAGGCAATACATTCGCAGTGCTACGTGTACAGCGCGGCGTGCATGCATGTAGAGAGTCTCGCGTGCATGCTCCGAGGACAACACTAGATTCAAATTGGTGTGTGGTGGCGCGCTTCATGAGAAGGTCACTAAGCTGACCTCGGTATATGTGGGGATAAACACACAAAGCATGCTGGGAGATGGATGTCTCGGGCCTAATACCCCGTTGCAGAACATTGTGGGCCGATAAATACATCGCTTTGTTATTTGGAGATCACATCCGGCACGGTTTAATTTCGCCTGAAATTGAAATTACCCCAAGCGGAAAGAATTTGCTGAAACACAGTTGTGAAAATCAAAATCAAAACAACCTCTTCGCTTGCAACTGATGAGGGAGAAAAAGCATAACTGCCTAAAAAGCACTAATTATAGCTTGATAAGTACTATGAGGGAAATGTACCTACTCTGTAGCTGACGATGGCTAGGTTTATCAATCTTTCCATCTGTTCAGACGATGGAGGAATTTTAATCTAATCGTAACACCAACATACGCACACAACTACACTGGGACACCTAAGTTGCCACATCATGGCTATAGGTCAACTGCAATATTTCCACATACGTATTTATTGCCTGCATTCAATAATTATTATTTCATAAATTGTGACACTGTCAGTGTTGGCCTCGGGTGAACTCGTGTAGGCTAGCATGTAGTGTTGTTGGAACACCGCTAGTAAATCGCCCTCGACATTTTGTAAATTGCTTGAATGCAGAAAACAAATTAGCATATACCCGTGCGTGGACTGCGGCTGAGTTGCTTAAAGCAAGATTTATTTTTCAGCCTCGCGGGTACAGCCTTTCTTACGAAACACTCAAAATTTGAAGACGGTGTACAGTATCAGAGATATACCACGGATCTTCAAATGACACACCGTTGGATTTACAACCAGTGTGAGTGTGTATATACTGCGTAATTTAATTTAAAAGCGAATATTCATTGTTTGAGAAACTGCTTTGATATGTACGGTATATATACTTAATATCTTTGACTCAGGATATTATATATTTAACAACCATCGTAAATGAAAAATAATTAAAATTAATTAAGATTTCTAGATAAGCAAACACGAACATTACATTAATTCTAATTACAATCTTGAAAACATATATATTGGCAATTATTTTACTTTTCTTAAAAATGACTGGAAGATTGATACCATCATAAGCTTTGATTTACACCAGCAGATGTTTATTTTTTAATTACCAATTCTATACATTATCTTTAAAATGATTCTTCTTTGTTTATTATGATGTCATTGTGATGTCATGGTACACAAACTCACAAGTGCAAGTAAACCAGAATGTTAAAGTGAAAGTACAGCATTGATAATTACCAGATTCTCCAATGAAGGAATTATTATCTAGAGTATGTTTAATGTAAAGTTGGTACTCGTATCAATTATTCTGATCAATAATTACTCTGCCTGTTGGTACTCGTATCAATCATTCTGATCAATAATTACTCTGCCTGTTGGTACTCGTATCAATCATTCTGATCAATAATTACTCTGCCTGTTGGTACTCGTATCAATTATTCTGATCAATAATTACTCTGCCTGTTGGTACTCGTATCAATCATTCTGATCAATAATTACTCTGCCTTGTTGGTACTCGTATCAATCATTCTGATCAATAATTACTCTGCCTTGTTGGTACTCGTATCAATCATTCTGATCAATAATTACTCTGCCTGTTGGTACTCGTATCAATTATTCTGATCAATAATTACTCTGCCTTTGGTACTCGTATCAATCATTCTGATCAATAATTACTCTGCCTTGTTGGTACTCGTATCAATCATTCTGATCAATAATTACTCTGCCTGTTGGTACTCGTATCAGTCATTCTGATCAATAATTACTCTGCCTGTTGGTACTCGTATCAGTCATTCTGATCAATAATTACTCTGCCTTGTTGGTACTCGTATCAATCATTCTGATCAATAATTACTCTGCCTGTTGGTACTCGTATCAATTATTCTGATCAATAATTACTCTGCCTGTTGGTACTCGTATCAATCATTCTGATCAATAATTACTCTGCCTTGTTGGTACTCGTATCAATCATTCTGATCAATAATTACTCTGCCTTGTTGGTACTCGTATCAATCATTCTGATCAATAATTACTCTGCCTGTTGGTACTCGTATCAGTCATTCTGATCAATAATTACTCTGCCTGTTGGTACTCGTATCAATCATTCTGATCAATAATTACTCTGCCTGTTGGTACTCGTATCAGTCATTCTGATCAATAATTACTCTGCCTGTTGGTACTCGCATCAATTATTCTGATCAATAATTACTCCGCCTGTTGGTACTCGTATCAATCATTCTGATCAATAATTACTCTGCCTGTTGGTACTCGTATCAATCATTCTGATCAATAATTACTCTGCCTTGTTGGTACTCGTATCAATCATTCTGATCAATAATTACTCTGCCTGTTGGTACTCGTATCAATCATTCTGATCAATAATTACTCTGCCTTGTTGTGTTTCATCTTAGAGATAAAGGGAATTGTTATGTCGCGAGTTTAAAACATAAATCAGACAAAAAATAACAATTCTTCGTTGTTATCTCAAAAACGTGAGTACATGAGATCACATTTTCACAGTTTTTTAAATATATTTCTTGACTCTTGCAGGTTGAAATGAATGTACGTTACCAAAAACTAACAGTGTACATTCCTTCTAAGGGAAGACAAGTTCTCAGATTCGTTTTTATAAATAGCTAGGTACCAGAAGAGATCAAATTAAGCATGTGAATCAGCGGCGTAGCCAGGACTTTTTCAGTGGGGGGGGGGCACAGGGGGGCGCATTGCTTTTCAGTGGGGGGAGGGCCCAGGGGGGTTTGGGTTTTTTCCCTTTTCTTTTTCTTTTCTGTTTTTTGGGGCATTATGAGGATTTTTCGTGGGGGGGCACTGGAAATTTGTGGGGGGGGGCACGTGCCCCCGCTAACCCCTGTGGCTACGCCGCTGATGTGAATGGACGTTGAGAGACATGGTTCGTCTGAAATTACATCGTTATCTTCGTAGAAGACGTTTACAAACTGGTATAGCTATCATGCTAACCAATTAGCCAATTTATATTTAAGATGAATCGCCCATTTTTCTCAGTGGCACCTTTCCAAAAATGTGTATTTTCATCAACGTTGGCAATTTCCTTTTAGAAAGGAAAACAAATACTTAGAAAATGGATATTTCACAATTTATTTTTCATAAGTTTGCATATTAAGCAGCGGCGTAGCCACGGGGGGCCTGGGGGCGGAGCACGTTCCCCCCACAAATTTCCAGTTCCCCCAGGTGCCCCCCACGAAAAATCCCGATATTGCCCAAAAAAAGAAAAGGAAAAGAAAAGGGAAAAAACCCATATCCCCTGGGTCCCCCACTGAAAAGCAATGCCCCCCCCCCAGTGCAATTAAGTACTCGAATGATTTGACATGGGACCCACCGTACATTATGTCGGCACACATTTAGTATTAAACCATGCTTTTTAACAATTATTTTAAGAGTATAATGTAATTTTCCTTTCCTCGAGTTAACAAGCAATTTCCCGATGAAAGCAAAAAATTACCGGCAAAATGTCAAAAAACATAGGCAATATATCTTTAAACCTGGGAATGGGTGTGTTCCTTCCTGCACGCTTCGTCTGACATTACATCGTTATATTCGTAGGACCACTGAGCAATAAAACGTATACAAACAGATATATAGTTATCGGGTTGATATTAGTCTCTGTGTTATTAAGCATGCAAGCAAAACCAGGGATTAAGGGTATCCAAACAGTGTATGTCCTTGGATCAATTAAATCTGGCCGTACTAGTGCCGATACCGAGTTGGCGACATATACCCACACGTATACAAACAGTCACAGTTGTCTTTGTACCGTTTTGCAATCCTCATAATTATTATTTCCATATTGCTATAGGAAAATGATTGCCAACAGCATTAAACTCTTTCATTTAAAGGGAATTTACAACTTAACTGATTTACAAAACTACTGAAGTATTATATTTAAAAAAGCTTACTTGATGTGAATTGGTAAAGGTAGTTGGCTTGGTATTATTTTAACCCAGAGAACGTTGGACAAGAAAGGTTTGTGGCTTATACCCTGATGTGAAAAAAATCTGTGACTTTGGTCACAAAGTTCTAGGAATTAACACAGCGGGAACGTACCAATCACCCTGTATAAGTATTCTGTCTAAAGTGATCTCATTTATGAAAAACACGAATAAGATATGCACATTAACAACTCGTTGCCGGATGACAATTTTTTGCTCCATATATTTTTGTGTAAAGTGTGCATGCTTGTTCACACTTTTCTCATGACGTAGATTTCGCATTGCGCTAAAACTTTCAAAGGTTGGTTGTTTAATGTAAATCTTGATTCGAAGAAAGTAAACATACTGATACAAGCAGTTGTGTCAACATTACCAATTGTTTTACCATTCCTTTGAGGTTGTTTTCCAACACTGAAACAAACGACACTAGAGTACAGCATGCACCACTTAAAAACCACTCAAGTGGTGCTCACACTGATCAATTCGCTCAATATAAACACCATATGTGCTATTTAACCCCTCACTTTATGAAACTACACTTTATGAAACTACTTCATGTAAAAAATATTTTAAATTGAATCATTAATTTAAAATTAATTTTGAGTGTTTCGTTTGAAAGCCATTCGTGCTCTTTCATATGACATAGGCCTAGAATCTGATTTGAACAGTGGTCCGTACGTTGCGGGTACAATGCAGGGGAGGCATTTTGGAAAAATGTTCAACTAGGCTATTTTGAAAAAGTGAAACTCACAAGGAAAAACTGTTCAAGCAACATTTTCGTGATTTCCTATCCATTTATGCACGACAAGCAGAACTCTGACCGTGCTCGATGTAGGCGGTTTGGGCTACCTGATAATGGCTATTGGCATGGCTGCAGAGGCAATGTTGTGTAGGCAGGTGAAGTAGACAGGTGTAGGCAGATGAAGTAGCCATAGCAACAACACAATCCTTAGCGAAAACAGCCTCACAGTGGGGGATTTTTTTATTTATATTTTTATTTATTGATTTATTTTTTGGGGGGAGGGGGTTATCGCAATCAGACCCCAACCCCACAGGCCTGCCAAACACCAGGTGGAAACTTAAAAGAATGTAGCCCAATTAGTTATAGAATTAATTATTACAAATAATTTTCATTATTGTCTCGGGAATGAAAGGGCACACTGGTGGGCTATAGCCTATACTTGAACTACATACACGAATATAATGGATTTTCATCGACGCGATGTTCTTCAACACGATGATTTCAGCAGTTTTAATCATTTTATTGAACGCCGAAACCGTTTCATCTCTAAGGACATTATTTTTCAAGCGTTTACTTTCAACTTCTTTCCAAATGTTGCAATACAGAAAACAGCTGTAGCACTCTTAATATAAAAGTGCAACGCCTTGAATTTTGATTAAAATTTATCTCTTCCATTACTTGGCACTTGTTTAGTTTCCTTCAGAATCTGCCACTTTGGGACTTGACAAAGACGCCTTTCAATCATGTTAAATGCTCGTGTTGGTTTTTTGAAACGCACTCTTCAAATCATGTTGCCCTTTTAAATGAAATCGTTCCACGGGCATGAGTGGACAATATGCCGCAGGCAAAACCAGTTCGTCTTATTTTGTCATTAATGAATGCCACTGATCAACAATAAGATGGCATACAACTTAACGGGACAGTACAACATTGGTATTTGGTAACGTATGCTAATTTAATATCAACCCTCCTATTTATTACCAAGACAAATATAATTAAACTAACCTGTGAAAGTGTTATCACAATAGGTGCACACGTTTTTTTTTAAAGAAATGACGAAAAACTGTAACATGTTATCTTTGTTTTTATGATTTACAAAAAGTTGTCGGAAGGCAATTTTTGATTTACCAATTTTGTTTCTCTAAGGTGAGATCTTTCAGATAAAACAATTTATGAAGATGATTGTTTCAATCATGTTTCATGTACCGACTTTACACCAAGTAAGTTCTGAGATAATAGTTCGTTGATCACCAATGTTATCTCCTTTTAAGTAAACGTCGTTGTATTTGAACAGGACCAATAAACGGACGGACAAGTGACCAATTAATGAACAAGTTGAGGACTTTAGATTGGACCATTTCTCCTTACACTTTAGCAGATCAATATTATATGATCAAGCAGTACACTCTATCGATCCAAGCACAAAATTGCAGATAACAAAAGTATCATAATTAAGTTACTGAAGGTGTGTGGTACAAATTAACCACTTCGGGAAAAGAAAAAGGAAAATCAAACACATTAGAAATGCCTGTGGTGCTAGTGTAAACTGTTATGCAAATTATCTCCTTAGTGAAACAAAACCATCACTATCGTTCCATCTATTAATATGTATCCACAACCAAAAAGTGCAGATCTCTGAATCAGCCTTCACTCAACCACGGAGCGAACCTGGCGATCGTTGTTTGCAACGCAAGGATCAATTTTCAAAACATTGTACAATTGCGCAGGCAGAGATTTTAATATCAGCAGTACTGCAGGGACATTGTATCATCGCAGGTGAACATTGTGTGAAGGAGACATTTCTTGTATCTCCAGCTTCTCTTGGGGGTACATTAGCTTCAGTAAACCAGGTGTTTCTGTAATTATTCAGCCTCACTGTTCCATGCAAGGCACTGTTTTGAATCACGGTTGCTTGTTTACATATTTTTTACATGATGCATACACGATCTGATCCTTGTGAATTTGAATTGCCGAAATGTTGGCATGGTGCAATTGATCTTGATTGCGTTTATTGATTAGTTCCAGGAGTATACAAGTTTTTCTAAAGTATTTTTTAAATGTCTTAGACAGCTGACAACATCACAAATGCCTACAGACCCAATCATCATTCTCCTGGGCATGTTGTATACGTACTGCAGATAAAAGCTAGATAACAGAGTAAAGGTGATGGCAATAGATGTGCATAACAAAATCACGTTTTTCTGTTACTTCTCTCATCTACGTAATGTGAACCCACATACTTGCTTCATATAAATTCCTATGTTGCATCTGTGAAGGGATGCTTTCTGCTCCGTTACCATGGTTACAGACCCGCTGGCCAGTTGGCGAATCACAGAAGCCGACAGGAAACTTGAAAGCCTTAGACCGGGTAAAAGGGCCTCCGGGTTTGTCACTTCACGGAACAAGCTCAGGAACCCAGGCTACGGCGTTTTTCTCTTCCTGATTTCGACGCTGTCGCCCAGCCTGCCCGCATTCCATACCATGGCGTAACTACAATAGTGCTAAGAAATGCTATTTGCTATTAAGGGATTACCACAAATACAGCAAAGAAACACCAATCCTTGGGTGTGATTTCTAAACATCTTGTAACTTAAAGGGATATATATACATGCTTAATTCAAATGGAGACTTATATTTTTGCCGCAGGTACGTCACTGCCGGTAGCGCTTCCCTAATTTAATAAACTTCATTATTCTAGTGGTCGATGCCCTAGTTTCCAAAGAAGATCGTTACGTGCGTACATTATACGAAATGTCATAAGTCTACTAATGCACACCCGATGCAACCTATTCGCTTTAATATGGGATTTGATTTAAATCGTTCCGGTATAGAACAGAGGTACAGATAAATGTTGTGGGATTGGTTGTCATTCAACGGATGCATTAAATCCAGACGATATCGGACAGGATAAAGCGTCTTTTCCTTATCCTTAGAAATAGTTGGCATTTGATGGTCCCACCACTGAAATACCTGTCTTAGGAAATTTTCTCTTGTTAGATGTAGTCTCGTCCCGACCCGTCGAAGGAAGCTTTAAGCTGATCATTCAAGTGGATAATGAGTTTACCACTATACAAAAAATCCTATACACAAGAATAACAAAGGAACGGCATAGCCAGAGTGTTGATGCACATCGGATGAGTAGTTAAGATTCGAAATTAATGGCTCTAAATTATGTATTGATTGGAAATAAAATCCGTCATGGTGCTTTCAACATAGATCCTATCGTCTATTAATACTATTGTGAAGACTAAAATGGTATTTCTTTCCACATCTTGATGCATGCTAACATTGGGTAATCTGTGCATGTTTACTGAAACATAGACAGACTTGAACATTGTGAAGGTTTAAGTCAGACTTAGATATTCTGTAACAAAAAACTAAGTCTAAAAGGTACATAATTGAATGACAGCAAACAACATAGCGTTCAAACATTTGATGACCATGCCGATGGGAGAGGAGGGTCCTCACGGGTTCTCCAGTCTAAACCAGATTTGCTTGTCTTGCTTCTATTAAGACATGAGATAAGGCAAAAAGCGCGGGAATCTATAGCGAAACCACACGGGAATATAGGCCTAATTTCAACAGGCCCCGTTCTCCCGAGTGCAGCCCAGCACTCGATTGAACGAGATAACCCATAATCTGATTTGCCTGAAAGCAGAGGCCATCAGTCATAGCAAATATTGCCATGCAGTTCTTTGATTTTCATTACTCGGTGGTCCCCGGCCACATTACTGGTCCCCGTCCACAAATCATAGACGGTTCTTGCTGGCGTTTCTTGCTTGTAATTAGAAAAGGTACATAACGAAAACGACCCCCGCTCAGACAATAACAACCCCAATTAAATAAATGGATTTTTGACTATGATACATCGCTGAGGCTTTTGTGAACCCATACATACAATTTTGAAAAATGCAATGAGACATACATCTGTGTTTATTCTAATAATTTGGATAAAAGCTAATAAGGGTCATTTATTTTGACCCATTAATGCCACTTAATCCAGTGATCTAATTTACTCAAGCAAAAATGGATGTAGATCATTCCACCGGGTTTGGGCAAGCTTTGTGATAGGCCTATAGGTGTCCCTTGTTATCGTTTATTAAGAATAAGGATAATGAATGGTACATCTACCTACGTAACAAGGACACATGCATGTCACAAAGCTTGCCCCAATCTGGTGGAATGACCCAAGAATGTGCACTCATAATAAGGATAATGAATGGTACATCTACCTACGTAACAAAGACAACATGTCACAAAGCTTGCCCCCAACCTGGTGGAATGACCCAGACATTTAATATTTTGTCGTTATGCCAGTAAATGTGAAAGCAAAATCGCATTTAACACCTTTGGTATGTGATGACGTTTGATACGTCATTTATCCATATCGTATAATTTGTAGCTTGATTCCACTTGGGTACTTTTTACATTTGGTCTGTGTATTGACAGGACCTTGAAAAGCTTCTATTTACGCCAAAATCGCATAAGAAAACATCAGTTTTCGTTGAGTTTTCGCTTGGTCAGACTTGTGTATGTCGGAGAAAAAAAATTGAGAATGTATCTAAAAGGTTTTACACTTGATGAATAAATCTAGGCCCTATTCCTTTTTTATTTGCGCTGAGATGTCTCTACGGCTATTTTATTTACAGATTTGATTTATATTCAATAAAATCGATAAAAAATCAATAATTTTTTTAAACCATCAGCTTCTTAAAATATTTCATCTGAAATTCCACGAATGTCACAAATCAAAACAAAATATTATAAATGAAAAGCATTTTGCACGCTCTCGTGTGATGAAACAGTCATGCCTACATTATTTTATCAGTGGGGTATACATAGGTAATTGTTAGAATAACTGCATGAAGAACGCTCACTTGCGCAACAAATCGTTTGCGAAATTAAAACACAATTTATCTGGCGATGACTGACTTGCATTTAGAGGGAAAATATCTTTCCGGAAGAGCTCGTGCAACAGTGGAAAACCCTGCCGATAATGCACGGCCTCCTATCCACACACGATAGCCTCTCCAGACGAAGAGGGCACGTTACCAAACCAATCCAACCGGAAAACACGCTAATGGCGCAGGAGTCATATTTGTTAATGAAACCACAACACCGCCATAAAATTGGTGAAAACCATCCCTGAAACACAAGCGCATGGTATTAGTCAAGTACGCTGTATTACGTGTATGCCTCCGTGAAAAACCACTCGCCTCTCGGTCTAAAATCTGGACCAGTTCAGATGGAAGTTGTTGCAGACATGCGCACTGCGCCACCCTGAGCTGCTTGTCCTATTACCCACAACACATGCAATACGTTTCGCGGTACGGGGGAGAAATTTGTATTTCTGAGCTGCACGCGCTGTGTATTACTATTAGTGAGGTTCGCGCCACTTTGATATGATCGAATACACCGGTACTATAAGGTGGAGCATCATCTGCACTCCAGTAATATGGTGTTTATCAGCATGAATTTACTTGTGACGGCATTTGTGGAATTATGGAGTATCTTTTTGCTTTTTGTACACGTTTTGGATGTTGGAAATTGCAGGTAAGCCGTTTTACATTCATGTGGTTTGTTTGCTGTTTTCTGCTGACGAACCACCCTATATACACCCTATATACACGCTATATTAAACAGTGATGCATGTGTACGTGTACGTTGAACATGTAGTATATTTGTTGTGTGATTCGGTGCATGGGTGTAACCTATATATGTATATATATATATATATATATATATATGTTTCTCAATCTATTACTAGCATGGTGGAGAACTACACCGGAATGTCTGATAATATATCGGCCGCCATCAAACATATGACAGAAGGGTACGATATCCGGCTCCGGCCCCGTTTTGGAGGTAGGTTATACTAAATAGTTGAAATAGTTTGAAAATATTGTCTCTTAATAACTAATATTTCATGGCATTGAATGGAGAACAACATCTACTATAACTCCAATTATACCTTCAATTATATCTTTATGTTAATGCAGCTATATTTCGATCAAAGACCGGGAATCCCAATATAGCACACAAGGTCAAGCGATATTAATGAATTTGCAACACACTGATCAATTTTCATAAAATTGTTATCGAACGATTATGATAACGCATACAATAAAATGGACAACCCCTTGCACGTGACGAATATCAACACGTCAATGCCAAATTAAGTTTAATAAATATACCAAGGCTAAAGTAAGCATAATTAACATTAAACAACATAATTAGGGAACGGTTTGTTATTGTATAGCAACATGTATTTACAGATAAGATATCAAAGCAATCTAATATAATAAAGACCTTCATTGTGGTATTTGGATGCTTCATTATCGAGCGTTCAATATCCCCAACGCAATAAGTCCATCAATTAATATTTCATTCTTGTTCAAACCGATTTCTTATCTCATATTTCACAAGTACATCAGATTCTTAGCTATTATTAAACCCTCGTAGAAAAAAACACCTGGTAGTTCCAAGTTATCGGCCAAAATAATCAAATCATCTGCATTATGGAACGGGACACAATCACTTGATAAACCAAGGAAGCACATTGCATTCTATTACAACATGTTGTCAAATGAGTATTGATGATTAAAAAAAGGCATTAAAGGAACACACATGCAAGTATCATGAATCGCACTTTTTTCAAGATTTACCTTCCACAGTCAAGGTTGGACTCATGCTGACAACAAAATGGAGGGGGAGGGTACGCGTAAATAGAGGTTGGGGGAGACACACACACACTAATGATGCGTTTACATGCACATGTCCCCTTTGCCCCGCCCCTTTCTATCCACCAATGCTAAAGTGTATGCCTACAAATAAACATAGAGATGTAACAAAATGCGTATAGCATGTTTTTTCTTTTTTGAGAGGGAAGGTGCACCCTTGGTAATGTTGGCAAAACTGCTTTAATGGGTATATACTTACTCTCCTTGAATCAATATATCATCTGAAAACCAACCTGTTAAATGTTCAGCTTATTACGCTGTATCATTATTGGGAGAATAGTGAATAATGTATTCAAATTTATTGTGTATTCATTCTAATTTAGAATTTAGGAAAAAGTACTTTTTCTTAAATTCGAACTGGAAATCATTTTATCTTTCTAAAAAATGTGAGCACCTCTGACAAAATGATCTCCAGGAGAGATTTGTAGTATCACTAGCTTTACACTACATATGTGTTACATTACAACCATTGTTTTTTTTAAATTACCAATCATTATACCTTACGTTTAATCAAACATGCTACAGTATCTGTTATACACTACACTCTTAAAACTCCAATGTCCAAATTGGCCCAGATCCGCCGATGCCACACTCATATTAGGATCAAACTGATCCAGACATTTATCACACTTACTCTTTCTGATCCAGTTTCAATGTCCGTCGGATTCTTTCTAACCGTGTTTCTGAGTAAGTCTAATCCGAACGAAGAAGTCTGGCACCTACAGACCCCATTTACTGGATCAATTCTTACACGGGATATTTTAGAGTCCCTTGCATAAACATGGAAAATTGACGACTTATTAAGCTAACCCATTTGGGAATACTGTCTAACAGAAATACACTTAGTTTGTTTAACGGCCACCAATGCCTATTATGTTTGTTTGTAGGACCTTCCATTAACGTTGGTATCGAGATAGAAGTAATTTCCATAAACAGTATTTCTGAGGTCAACATGGTAAGTGCATCTTCAAAACTCTTTTTGTTTTTAAATAATAAACTCCCCTTTTTATTACACGAGACAGTTTATGTTGAAAATAATTACTTAAATTTACAAGTGTCCAAAACCACTGGCAGTAACTATACTTCTAAAGTAGTTATTTGATAATTATTCAATAATTTATCCTAATCATATATTGTTTTGATCTGTAAAACCGATCTTTAAAGTATGCACGTCTGGAATCAAATTCAACACTTTTATTGAATTTCATTACAATTATTGTTTCGATCCCATAACATTTGATTTTACAAAATTCATTTGTTATAATTGTTGTCCTTAATTGATGTGCGTGACATGAACGAATTGTAAAACAGCCCAGATATTATCATTGAATACAAGGACCTTCGATTGCAATGATTGCAATCAATGTGTTTTTGTTTTGGAGAAAACATGTCTGCGGAGTGATAGAGGTATTTACCCTTCTCTAATATTATGTAATTATCATTTGATTGTTATGATTATTATAAGATAATTTATAATCAGGATACGTTAACCATTCAGGTCTTTTATGTTTTACATCACAGCCCGGTTTAAAATAATTACAGGTACCATCGGGTATTTTAGTCTGACGCCTAAGTATGATAAGTGCCTATACGTTTCAATACACTGGTCTATGACAGTCTGAATAACTGATATTTTGAGGTATCGGCAGAAAAAAACTTTTTTTAATAAGGCACTAAACTTTACATTTCAAATGTGTATATTTATCTGAAAATTTAACAAATTATTGATGTTATGTGAAGAAGTACAAAATGCACATAAGCATACACATGCTTTTGCCTGGTGGGAAATCATACGGATGTTTTATATTCATTTTATTTTTTTGGAAAAGAGTTCTATTTCCGATAAGCTTTTCACCCATCAAGATTAACACCATCGTCAGCTTTACACCAAGTGAGTTTTACATTAAGATTTGACCAGTTTGTTATTTTTTTTAATGACCAATTCTATACACTACAAAAACTGGGATGTTTAAAATTGCAGGATTGGTGTTCATATTGACCAATACGAACTATATGGAAGAATAAAGTTGACACCACCGGTGTAATTTGAACATCTCGGTATTTGCAAGGTAGGCCTACCTTTATGCAAGGGCTGGACATTGTGCACATTCCATTAAGGATGTGGACCATTATGAAAATTATTTTTCACGGTGCAGTGTTTGAGGCCAAAAATTGCCGCATGGACACTAACATGTGTAACGAAGCACGGGGTAATCATTTCATATACGTGCATGTATGGTTTATTTAGGACACAGTTTCAATACTCAATACATTATGGTTTGACTGTGGTTACCATTTAAGAATATCCTGAACGCTGAGGGCAGCATTTTACTGCTCATGGATAGCCATCTTGTAGGAATAGGTTTTTCGCATCTGTATTATTTTCAAACCACATTTTAATGTCTTAGAAAATGCATCAAAACAGTTTTGTTTTATAATTCATTGTTGTGCTTTATACTCACTTATTTCACCAAGCCTTGGTGAAGCTTGTCTATACGAACAACGAGGTGTTAATGCTAAATTTAAGTTCATCCCATAATTCTTTTGTACAGTACACAGTTGTGCTGAAATATCAACCGTGTCGGGTATTTGAATGAGATTTGCATAAGTTTTTACTTTAAGTTTGCATGGTGGAAGTAAAACATTAGTAGTAGGTGTGTGTGGGAAAATAGACTTTATCACACAGCAACCCTCTTCGTCAGATTCCCAGTATACACAGGTTCTATTATGGTGCTGATTATCACTACAGCCTATTTTCATTCCGGCCTCGGTTTGGTAATATATTCTTGTTATGGGGAAAACAACATGGCTGCGAAGTGATCAATGTCTTTACCTTTCTCTAATTACTACTTTTTAGTATTCATTTTTATACAATGATAAATGCTTACTGAAATGCTTGAGTAATATTCTTGATACATAAAGGCGCCAGTCTATTTCAGTGCCAGCCTCGATTTGCTTATGTGTCTTTGTTCTGTAGAAAAAAAGAAGGAAAAAAAAGGGTTGATTATTATAATTTAATATATTATGCGAATTTCTCGCCATTTCATGCCTACTTAAAATGTGTTTGTGTGTTGAGAAACAATATCTCCGAAGTCTTCAAATTCCCAATTTGTTTTCTTAAAATACATATCTGATCGTAAATATGGTCCAAAATGGGAAAGGAGCTTTATATAATCATCAGTCTATACCCGGATAGGGTTTAATAACTACACATTCGACGAAACCCCTTCAGAGGAAATGTAAACCTTTGGTACTAACCCGATTACAAAATTATTGATTTATAAACTAAAAACTTGCGTGAATTAGTTGGTGACGGTACCAAACATCCTGAGATATGATACCATCTGACATGCTTTCGTTTTTGGAGAAAACGTGAAATCACAATTTTGAAATGGCTAGCGGCCGCGATTGGGTTTTCCACATTAGAATGCATACGAACCTAAATGCATTTTCACTGTTTTCTCATTAATGTCACAGTGAAAAAAGCTTGAAACTTTCACCTGTTGGTTTCTGCACCTATCCCTTGATTCTTATCAACTATGGATGAAGTTGCAGACATTTTACTAATGGTATGTACAGTCCCTTTAAACGCAAGTCAGATCCAGTTTCTAACGGAGACAGACATTGTGGGGACATAGCGCTCAGGTGTAAGAGTTAGGGGAAGGCTAACGGCCGTAAATTTGTCCAAAGAAATTTGATCGGAAAATTGGTTGAACGTATGCAGTACACCTTATAATGTTTTGTGTTATAGGCATAGGAGTGGGAATTCAAAAGTAAACCACAAATTGTCAAATTATATTGTGAAACTTACTTGGTGTAAAGCTTATAATATATGAATCTTCCCTAGAATTAATTCCAGTTCGAATTTAGGAAAAAGTACTCTTTCCTTTGTTCCTTATTAGAATAAATATGAGAAATCTGAATGCATTTTCATTATTTTCTCGTTAAAGACACAATAAAATAATCTGAACCTTTCACAAGTTTAAGGAGATGTACAACATTGGTATAAGGAGATGTACAACATTGGTATAAGGAGATGTACAACATTGGTAATAACCAGATTATCAAATTAACCAATTCTTATCCGAAAGCTGAATTGGTCAAAGTTTATAGACCTACAAGTACATGGCAATCGTCCTGAGATTTGATTTCGTCTGAAGCGTTGTCATCTGAGAGAAAACAGGAATTGTAACGTCGAATATATACAAAGGTTGCAGTCCGGAAACTTTGTTAAACATAAAAACATGAACAATCTTTTGAAGGTAGTTTGCTAAAATAAAAATAAAAATTTTAAGGTAGTTTGCTAAAAAAAAAAACCTGAGCACTAAATGTGGTATATTCCTTGTAAAGCAGTTTGGCCAACATTTTACCAATAATGTTCTTTCCCTTGAATAATTTTCTATGCTTAGATCTTCAAATTAATATCGACCATTTAACAAATTAATTGCACTCGTGGCATCGTTCAATAATCATAGGGGTATTTATCTATGACACATATCTATGAAACATTACACCACTTGGGCGATTACAGCAAATTATATTATCGAAACCCACGCGAGAACCATAGGTAACCTGAAGGGTAAAACGTATGCGATCATACCGTTTTTAAAGCCATCTTCACATGCTATACACTTTTGGGAGTCTCAAACGAAAGAAATGTGTTCAGCGTTTTACGCGACTTACTCGGTGTTAAAGTTGATGGTGATATTAAACATCCCTTGAAATATTTCTGTCTCAAGTGCTATCATTGAGTCAAATAGTTAGGCTTATCAAAATTCGACAAATAATTCTGCATGGACCAATATGAGCATTGCAAATGAACTGATGCACTTTCCCTATGGAGCTGATAATGTCACGTGTTGGTTTCTAACCATATTAGATGATGTTCATAAAGTATGGATATACATCATAACGTGAAGTGTACCGTATTGATCAGGATTTACGTTAGCTCAAAGCTTATAGCTCACACTGTTTTGCATGCGTAATAATACTCCTGAGACATATATTGTTTTATTCAAGTGTTGATAATAAGGTTGTCACAATTTCAAAATCAAGAATAGCTTGGATACACAGGGTGAACAACAAACAATAGTTGCAACAGCAATCATATGTTGACTGTTAATGGATATTAACTTTCGTTCTGGTCACCAAGTTGCCAAATTAATGTGCACCACATTGCTTAAGGACTGCCCCTTCAAAATATATTATTACATGCACAACGCTTTAATCATTAAAGATGTATAGCCCATGTTTTTTGCTATTTTCCCCGGCAATTTTCTGAAATTTTCTTTTTAATAAATTTTACTTTAGGAAAGGGAAAACCAATGCTTAAAAATGACATATTAAATATGTCCTGAAATAAATTTATTGTGACTTTTTTATAATTTATATTACTTTTTCTTTATTAAAGGAAATACACAATCTTCCGATGAAAACAAATTATTGTGGTAGAAAAATGGCCCTACCAGATGCAAACCCTATGATTTTATTTTTTATTTGATGATAGCTCAATCTGTTTAAGGAAAGTACAGAGTCTTTTATTACATTATTGAAAAAGCTTACAGATTTTACAATAAGGCCCACTGTATAGCCTTTAAACGTAAGTATAGACAGTGTATCCTAATTAAAGTGATGATGTTTAGTTTAAGGTTTGACGCTAGCAGTTAAATGCTATATACTGAGAAGGGTGTGGCCATGCGGGGGTATTAATGTGACAGTGGGTCCTTACCTGACAAAGCTGTATAGCTTAGTCAACGACCCAATGTCCTCACGTAAGTGATTAAAACAACAGAACATTGCATTAGGTTGGGCCTTTTATGATTCAGACATGATCGACAGCGTAGACAGGGTCACCTGACATCGGAGTAAAACCCTATTGATCACCGAAGGGTTTGCATTCGGCTACGAGGCACCTCGGAATATTTTGTGCACCGAACTCCCTCACTATGAAAGGGAACTGCACAGTACCATGGCTACGCCCCTAGACCTCACGTTCTTCATGAAACCCATCCGTGTCTTAAACTTCAAATCCTTGCTCACCACTTAACAAAAACTATATTTCCCAAGGACAATTTGTATCTTAAGGATCTTTTATGCTGTCTTCAAAACAAACATGACAAAGGCGATCTCTTTTTAAGTACGCCATTGAAGAAAGCATGGCACCACATACAAATATTCAATTACAGGTACTTTAAAGGTAGCAAAGTGAATTAAGACCGATTTCTTATCACGAAGTTGTAGTAAGGGTTTAAAACTGATTATTTTAGCAATGCAAATTAGCATTCAGGCGGGTAGTTTTGTTTGGTTATGACAACGTCAGCCTTCTCCTAATGTTCAATATGCAAGAAACTTTAAATACGTTAAGAGCTACTCGTGAAGAATCGCGTTACGATGAAGTACTCTGTCGATGATGATAGTACCCTAACCAAGACCAACGCTAAAGAGTTACATTCGGCCCGGGGTGTTTCAACCCTGTATACTTTCCAAGATTCTGCCATTCTAGAAACATATATCTGTTCCACACAAAACCCTCGAAAACACGCCAGCCCATGTAAAAAATCCCACTTCAGTGTTAGTCCGGGTGTCAAATGGTGATTAAAAATTCTGTGAGTCTTGGCTATGGGCTTATTTGGACGAAAGAGCCACAGCCTAACCTCATATTTGGAGGTATTTACCCATAGTCTTGAAAACGGGAACTTGGTGTTTTGATAGGGTATTGGCGCGTGTTTCCAATGGCTTCATAGCGAATCATGCCCTGAGATGCATACAGTAATATCCTTAGCGCCATGTACTGTTTTCATGTTTAATTTATGCTGAACATTGAAGAGCTGCAGAAAATAAAAAAGGGAATAATCTCCCGCCAAAAGGGTAATTAAAGGTTCCATCGGTTACAGTACTGAAGACCTTTATAAAATCAAAGCTATGGTAATTAGGCCTACCTGATTACAAAATATTTTACTCCAAGGGTTTCTGTATAGATTGTGAATGCCTTTTCACACTTTCCTCAGGATTTAGACTCTGCATTGAGCTGAAACTTTTACAGGTTAGTTCTTTAATGTATACCTTAATGAAAAGAGAATAACCATACCAAAATAACCCACTGTCAATGTTGATACGTTCCCATTAAACCAAAACCAGTTCATTGGTTTAAAGAGAGGACTTATTGGGTGTAAAGTTGATGACGGTATCAAACATATTAGAATCAAAACGATGTACGTGTTTGCCGATCGAAAAATCTGAATACATTTCTTCTTTGTATTTATTCTTAAATGACACATTATGCAAAATCTAACACTTTCTCATGCACTGACATTTTGAGTTGTATTTTCATATTACAAATTTGTTCAGATTCAGTTTATTTAATTGTTGTAGTAATGTATATGTAATATGTTCTTGCTTATAATAATCATTAAACAAACGTGTTTTTACTTTTTACTGTTTGCACTTAACGTGTTACCCAATATCTGCATGGTATTTCCTCAGGGGAGGGGCGTTTCTTGTGCCACCCCTTTACTGTATTCGCCTTCAGCGCTTGCAATACTAATCCACAATGACTGCCCCGGGCTTGTGGCATTCCCATGCCTTCATTCCATCAAACATTGTTATTTCAATGAGTCTCTTCCTTCTAATTAGAGGTGCAATTTGTTCAAAAACAGAATTCTCAAACTTCATCGCTGTAACATAACACACCGTAGGCTGTTTGTAGGTGAGGGTTTATAACATGGGGTCATAGTACTTACTGGCCCCTGCCAATGCACAGGTACTGCATCTATCGTGGTAAGTGCTAAATCTTTTCCCACCAAAATAGAACTTCTTCTGTTACCACGTGGAATGGTCTTGATTGAACTATTTCTTTTTTGGCTCGGAGTGAGATGTTTTATGGAGTGTTTGGGGGACATGTAGTGATTGGGTGCCTAGGTGAGTTTGGAAGGGAGATTGCTGGTGGTCGCCAGTGGAATGATTGAGGACATGGGCATGGGATGCAATTGGACATGGGCTTTAATTTAAATTAGGCCTATGTTCAATTCTGTATTGTTGGAGCCAGGAGAGCCACTCATCGGTGATTTGATTCACAGTAATTTGGGGGTCATGCAGGGGCGCATTTTCATTTATTTCTATTTACATGTACAGATTGTATCAAATTGTATTGTGTGTACTTTATGTATGTTCTAAAATTATAAAACTTGTCTATTGTTATGTTATGCTTGTTATAACAACTCCAGTTGTCTCTAGGAAGCACTTATAAAATAATGTATCGGGATGATTGATATGCGTACCAACGTAAAACCAATTAAGTTTTATATATTTTTTAATTTGATAATCTAAAAATAACCAATGCTGTACCTTCTCTTTACCTTCTCGCGACAAGCTTGCTTTGTCGTATAATTCCTGTTTATAACTGTTTTGTGTATTGATTAAGTGAAAAATATAAATAAAGAGATCTCTAAACACAGGTTTATAGGGACTTAACGAGTGTGTTATCACGTTGACCTATGTTCGATTCGTTCGAACAACAAACAATGCACAAGTTTGATAATCAATTATACATATCTACAGCACTATACATACAATGGTCTATCAAATGCAATTGTATATTATTACATTTTGTTCTTTTTTTGGGGGGGGGGGGGAATAGGCCTATAGGCCTATCCATGCTTCTGGACAGTTTTTAACAAAATGGGAAGCTATTTTCTGTTCTTTTTACTTTCAGTGGAGATTGAGTGCACTGTTTAAATGTCAGTGTCTCGGCAGCATACGAAGTGCCCATGATAACAATGATTTACACAAAAGGTTTACTGATTGGTAACAAAACACTCAAATAAAAAGACAACATAATAAATTAAGAGGAATTCACTGATTTGCTCATAAATATGCAAATTTTCATTAGGCCCTATCAAAAGTGTTCAACAGGGTATCAAAACACTCTCATATTGGAAATTAAATTGATGTCCACATCATGGATACAGAGATGTGCATAATGTTTTATCTCAAATTAATAATACTGTGTCTGTAATATTAAGTTGTCGACTATTGAAGCCTACATATTATGCATATTATTTTGTCTATTTACTTACATCGAGCGGAAATTCTGACGGATCAAAATGTGCTTCACGTGCTCGGTGTAGGCCTACCGCTCGCCTCCTTTACGGAAACCGTGCTGTCATACAGAACGCTGTCACTTTCATATAATGTTCGGCTCCCGCGAGATTAAAAGGAGCTTATATCGTGAAGGTCATTATTTGGTGCCTCCATTTAATCGCTTCATAATAACAGCAATTTCAATGTCAACAGATCCAAAACATTTGAAAACACTCACATGAACGTGACAGAACAGATTAAGAGTGGATTGTAAGAATCGCGAAGGCCATTAAAGACAACACTGTGCTGCGTTTACTGTGTTATTTCATAGTCTTATCAATAACAAATCTAGTTATACTGATATACGCAAATTCACTGAGTATACAGCGCTATATAGATACTTCGGTGAAGGGTACAGATACTGTACTATTATTGAAGACATAATCCATAAGCTGCGACTTTTACACTTTTGTGGTTTTAAGGGAAGGTATACAACATTGGTATTTGGTATTATAAGTACATGTTCAACCTTCTGGTTCTCAATAGATCAATAGATTATAAAACTAACCTACAAATGTTTCATTACAATGCTCACGTGTTTGAGAAAAACGACAACAAACTGTTACGCGTATATTATGACGGTAACATTTTGTAAATTCGACCAAAAAAATCGACAAAAATCCAAGATAAAAAACCTCGGCACTGTCAAATAGTGGGGCGGGGCTAAAAAAGGATGGTAAATTTACACACATGGGGTTAAGAAGGGTGGCACATGACCACCCTGTGACCCCCTGTGACCCCTGGACCATAATATGGTTCTAGTTGAAATTCAACACGAAGAAATATGGTCAAACAAAGATTTTTGAAGAGCAGAATATTATTCTGCTCTTCAAAAATCTTTGTTTGACCATATTTCTTCGTGTTGAATTTCAACTAGAACACAATAAAAATGGGTGTCTCTAAACATCAGGACATCAGATCCAATATGTTTGCCCTGAAGACTGAGTATTGAATTTCAACTAGAACAAATTAAAAATTGGTCTCTCTAAACATCACAACGTTGTGCGTTAAAACGTGAACTTAATAAATACTGGTTAATGAGATTTGAGAACCGTTTATCAAAGGCAGATAATGAGATAGCCGAAATGGGTTGATTAAACAACATATTGAGCCATCATTAAAAACAAATTATAGCCATGTATAACATTCCTGACACAGATTGAAAGCCCATAAAATTATCAAATTAATATGTGACGTATACCCAATGGTATAAAGGTCAAACCAGGACTATTGGAAAAGCCTTATTTTTTGTGGTAAATTGTGAGTAAATTTATTATTGTTGAGCAGTTTTGAATGATCAGAAATACATGTTTTTCTTTGGAAACGTGAGTATTAATGAGCAAAAACTTTCAGATGATGGATTCTATGTTGCTTACTATGGAATAGTGTTGTGGCATTTCATAATGATAATAATAATTAAACTTAATTTATTCGGTGCTGTATATTCACAGCCAGTGATAGTAAATGATTAAAACATTTCATTTATTTGGAACCTCTTACGTTTAAGCATGTCTGTATATCATCCAGTTTGCCTTTGGGAAAGAACCTGCTATAAGTTCGAAATGTAAGGCCAATAACTACTATTTTGCATTTAAATTCAATTTTTATTAATGATTTTATGTCATTTCATTGGCCTTTGAAAAAAGCTTTTAACATTGGAAGTTACTTGAATAAGTTTATCTTATACTTTTTATCATGCATTTAAATGATAATCTCCATACGCCTATTTACATGGAGTCACATTGATATGTGCATGTATTTACCAATAAAACATTATGAGTACAATTGTAATCATTTGGCGAGTGGGAAATGCATAGAATTGCAAATGTTCAAATTGTTCTAATTTCCAGGCTGACTTCCGTCGGTCCCATTGCCGTACGGCGTTCTTTTCCTCTCTGAACCCGACTATCACCGAACCAGCTATACAAGGTTAATTGAGTTATCTGTTGATTGAAACCCATTTAGTATAGTTGGATTTGTCTCCCGTCAATTACCGGTTCCTTTGGCTCATTACGAAAGAGAGGACAGCAGAAGAAATGGAGAAACAGAACCAAGGCGACAGGGTTATTTACCCCGTGCATCAACATGAAAGTTATAGTGAAGTGTATTATGTCAGGAGAAATATCAGTTATCTCTCTATCTAAATAATCTAAATAACATTACTATAGAATGTTTTTTGGGGAAATGATATTGTTGAAATATAATTATGGCAGCCGAGCTTATATGATACCAAAGGCATGGGCGATGATCCCGGGTGGACTGGACGACATGTCCACCAATATTTATGACATAAGGAACAGTATGTGACAATGTCCTCCACAATAATAATTGTTGACCTTCTTAATTGTTTTATTTAGAGCATACGCATTATTACATTACTCAATTGACCGGCAATTTCCGGACATTTTGGGCAGCCATTGATTTCTTTCCAGTACAATATAAATATTTCAACTGAGTCTGAATTGGACTAACAAACCAAAAATGGGAACAATTATGTATTGAAGTTAAGTAACATAAATAACATTCAGTGTCAAACGACACACCAGTGTGTATAGTTAGATAATGTGGGCCACCCAACACCACGTTGGATAATGCGCCTTCCCTTGCCCTACATACAAATGTCTTAGTGGAGTAATTTATCAGATTTGATTCGTGACTCGGACTCGAGCCCGACTCGAACCAAATTTGTAGTGACTAAGAATCGGACTCGAAACACCATGTACATGACTCAGACTCAGACTTGACCCTTGCGACTCGGACTTGTGACTGGCCGTTTAAATCCAAATGAAGATTACTCAGTTTCATTGTAAATATTTTAAAAAGTTCAATAATTACAATTATATAGTTATCATACACACTATATGATCGAAACGCCTCGAAATGGATCGAAAAGCAAACTAACATATTAGACTTCTGAATTAAGTATTTGCTAAAGTGTTATATTTAAATGACTTTTGACTAGGACTCAATCCTCATGACTCGAAACTCGGACTCGAACTCAGGTTTGAGGACTCGAATACAATCCTTTTCATCATACTAAATCATGGGAGCGTATTCGCTCATGAAAAATCACCAATCAGCGAGACATGGCGGTAGCGATTACGATCAATCGAACATGCTCGGTCGGGAACATAATCCACATAAATGTCATGAGGTATTAAATCTGATGCGCTTCATAAAATGACACAATCTTCGTTGGGGCGAAGAGTTTCCGAGTTTTCCGGATATAACATTTCGTAGCTAATCGGATAGATTTTACATTGATGCAACTTGCTGAAACAAACTTATGCATACTATAATCTACAGTATGCCCTTTATCGAATCATTTAAGTAATATAATTCAGGAGTACGAACCAGGGGAGGGGGAACCCACCTTCAATCGGGGGAGGGGGAACCCACCTTCAATCGGGGGAGGGAGAACCCACCTTCAATCGGGGGAGGGGAAACCCACCTTCAATCGGGGGAGGGGGAACCCACCTTCAATCGGGGGAGAGGGAACCCACCTTCAATCGGGGGAGGGGAAACCCACCTTCAATCGGGGGAGGGGAAACCCACCTTCAATCGGGGGAGGGGGAACCCACCTTCAATCTAACTCGTTACACTACCATACTACTTGCATTTTATTAGCCTCGGATTTCCTTGGTCCCAGCACAGACATATGCCTACACACGTACGGACCCGTACTCGCAAGGCTGTGGTGCAGATTAGTAACTAACACCAATCAAATGAACTTATGAATAACTGGCCGTTTGTGGAAAAGGAGTCCTTAAAAAATCAAGTCATAATTAATATCCATGAAATATTTAACCACGTTATTACCATGGTAACCATGCCCACGACTAAGCCCCAATAGGCAAAACACATGTATTCATTAATTGAAGATGAATTTAATTTAAAACAAAAATCGATATGAAAAAATACGTCGATTGGTACTTAACGGAATATTTATAATTACGTATCTTGCTTGTAAAAGATAAACCATAGAATTATTGGTAATATAGAATTAGTAAGTCACAAATTACCAAATGATCACATTGTAATGTAGAACTTACTTCATGTAAAACTGGTATCAAAACTTCCTCAGAAATTAAAATTTAAGACGGTGCTCCAATTAAAGATTGTAATTATTGCCAATTTGCATATCGGAAAGCGAAGGCTACTCTTTGCTAAATTCCACGTTACCTTAACAGGTTGATGATTGTTTAATGTTTATCCTGATTCAACTTGTAGAATCAGTTTTGCCAACATTACCAATGTTGTACTTTCCCTTTAATGATGTTATTTATTCCGACAATGCTACAGAATGTTCACATTTCAAATGTGCAACTGTAAATCTGACCATCTGACGTACAAAGAAAATCACGGGATATCCGCTTATAATAAGTCTATATACCCAATATTTAATCACCGATTTAGGAGTACTGGACGTCTTCTGACGTCACTGTGACATCATACATTGAGTTATCATATTTTGAGAGACGTGTCTGGTGAGTCGAAAATCATTATCAGGATGCATTACACAGCACGTCCCCTTTGTCGGCATACATGTGCAATACTAACCGGACCGTACCTAAGGAACTACGCACTAGTTGCACGCTAATTGTATTCTTAAGATGTTGCGCGCGGGCAGACGAGTGAATTTAGAGTACTCCAGATTTTCTTGGAGGGTTGAACAGTAATTGATTTCGAGTTTGACTGGTTTTGGACGCCAGTTCGGCATGTACCGCGCTTGGTGAATTATGCTAATTGCGGATGAAGTTATTCCCGTACCTCGTTTGTGTCTGCAGGATAGTCGGTCGGCAGTGGAAACAACACGAGTATTTATAATACAGCTGACACTGCAAAACGTGGGGTGTTAAAAACTGCACAAGTGGTGTTTTTTATTAGGACACTCCTCCAATATAAACACCATGAAAGAATAAGCTCCCAACGTTGGTGTTATTTTAACACCCCAGTTATTGGAGGGTAGTTTTTCGTCGGCTCTAGTACACACAAGACATCGTTCACCATTAGACTGGTACCTAAGCAACGTGGTTATCCACTGCATTAGTAATCATGACCTTACCCTAAGGGAACACGACAATTTAGTGTGACATGTGAAGGGTGGGTGTCTACAGCGTGAATTTAGGCCTCATAAAACAAAAACAATACCTAACAAAACCTATATTATTCCTCATTCGACTGCACAATGCACATGGTTTTCAAGATAATCATAACAAACATAAGTGGTGGTACTGTCTTCGCCTTTGTGGTGTCCATGGTTCGAATGTCATGCATGGTGGAGTTTTCTGTCTCTATTTTATCGTGTGGGAAACGGCAGAATACTTCTTTGGGTTTTTTGGGGTGTCCCACTTCTAAAAACTGGAATTCATTTCCTTGTATTCTTCCAATGCAAAGCTGCTCTGAGGGACAACGGTGATAATCACTGATCGGGTTACCTAGAGTAAATAAGAAATAAAATCTGCTGCGCCTCGGGATTTCCTTGGTGTATGCCAGTTATTGCCTAATTATAAGTTGTAGTTTAGATTTGTATAGTTCTGTGTTTTGCCCTCTAGTACGGCTTTGAGCAAGGATAACCTGTCCTTTTTTTTTTATTGAAATGAAGAAGTACAGTCTGCAGGTAATACACGGGCAATTATTTCATTTGCAGGAATAGGCACGGGGCACGCCTTAAATGCATCACTCGCGCGTAGCTGATGCGCGCGAGTGTATAAGACCATAGAGCAAGAACCCTTGTTGTATGATTAGACAAGACAAGAGATAGGTCCACGTACTCGAAAGTTTTCCCCCAAATAAAAGCCAGTATCAGGCTTTTATCACGAGACTCTCTGTGTGACGTCTATGATAGGATGAGGCTTTACCTACAGGCGCAGTTCTTTGTCCCAAGGGCTCGATTAAAATTTGGTTCAGAAAATTCTATTTACTAATCTGTTATTAGGATGGGAGGCCAAGAAACGAAGATATTTCCCACTTTTTTTTAGAGAGAGGTATGACCAACAATTTATTGCGACTAATGTAAAGATATGTCACCAATTGCTACGGAACGTGTACAATTACAAAGCTTTGACCCCGGGCTTGATGTGGGACGTGACTCTGAAATTACCGAGAAGCTTTCCTCCAAGTTGTAATAGGTCCGTCACGGCCAAGGAAATGCCTCTTAAGAATTGCATACCAGTAAAGTGGATATATGGGTAGACACTTATAGCTAAATCACGATCATCGGTGTTTAGGCTCAGGAATTATTATAATCCAAGCATCACCTGAAAGGGTCTACTTCAAATTTCAAAGGGATGTTGTCTAGATTAAAGTGGCCTCAACTGAATTGCCGCTGGATTCGGTTAAACTTCATCAAAGTGTAAATATTCCACGCGGGGTGTTGAATTAAATATAAATATCAAGTTAATCCATTTGTTGAAAAAGCACCGTTTTGGATTCAAATACAAAAAATGATGAACCGATAAGGGGAAAAATAATTTTTTTAAAGGCGAAATAATGTTCAAAATTCACACAAGAAATAATTTAAATATTTTGATAATGCTATCAAAACCCCAGCGCGTTCTTTCCTAGTCGTCAGCCATATTAACATAATTCCTGAAACTATCTTAACACGATGGGAGAGAGTACATCCTGTAAACTTAATCAGTCTGTCAATCATTCATGAGCTAATCAAACACAAAAACCCATCTCTACCCTCACAGGTACTAATTTATACTCCTGGGTGGAGAGGAGCAATTATGGTAAGTTGTATTTGTCAAGGACATGAGCACCATGATTGGGATTTGTATTTTGACGACTCTGACCCAGGACACAAAACTAATAAACCACTCACCCCAGTGGGTGAGGAAGGTTCACTCGACCAAATTGTGAAACAGTATACGGAAAATGTTTTATGTTTATTCATACATTATGATAAACAGGTAGGGGCACATGCCCCTTTGCTCCATGAAAAAAAAAACATTACCTGCGACTGTGTCCCCTAATGTTGTTACATAACTTAATAACGAACACATTTTCTTCAAATGTTTTGCCAGAATTATGATTCCAAATTTTCTCGGTATGTTCTGTGATTTGGTCAAACGATGGCATTAATGTAACGCTGCTTCTTTTTGCTCTCTTCCATTTTTGTAAATAAAATCGTCATCCAAGGCATAGAGGGACTGAATGAAGTACCTACTGTGAAAAAGACAAGCGGCATATATTGAACGCTCTTATCTCAAACTTGAGAGGGCATAAATGCACAAATTACCTCCGTTTCAAAAACCAGAAAGCTAAATCAAGAAAAAAAATCACAAAAATCTGCAAAATTAATAAAGCCTAATGAATATGGCAAAACAACTATAAAGTATTTTGAATTAGGTACAATATGTTGCAGTGATTTGGAATATAAAATAGCGTAAAATTAATTCAACGAGGGACTTGTGTCAAGTCTAGAACCAATAAAAAGGTATGCGTATTTCAATCTCCTTTTATACAAAGTCTGAAATAACTATTGAGAAGAAAGTCGTAGGCCTAGGGTTCTAATAACATTTAATACAGTGTAATTTCATCTAGCCTGTCAATTTCCAAGTTGCATGACCGATTGAACAGACAACTTTTGCATTGATTTGATTATGAATGCATTGGACAAATCTCTTGCCAGACACGACCTTGTTGAACAAAATGACACCCTGGCGTTGGATCTCTCCTGAACGGTGAAGGACACGGACATGAAACGATGTTTCCACTCGCTTGCCCTCATCAGAAGAAGAAACACAACCTTGAGATCGGTATATTAGTTGACGCATGCTGAGTAAACACGTCACAACATGCAGGTGCATTTAGCAATCTCTTCCTTTATTTTTTGTGGAAGGAATGGAGTGGGGTAGAGTTGGGACCAGAAGAGTGGTGAAATGATTGGAATAGAAGTAGTTATATATATTCTTTTTTTTTATTTAATTTCATTTCATTTATTGATTTAACTGGTAGAAAAACAAATAAACACAAAATTACAATAAATTAACAGAAACAGAAACAAAAGTAGCACCCCTGTAGGATTACAAAAAAGTAAACTAAATTACTGTCAAGTTGATCTCCTGATGCTACCACATAGGAAGTAAACAAACATTGAATCACACAAAGAACGATAAACAACATGGCTATAGGCACACTTTGAGATTTAAAAACAATATTAAAATAAAAATATTAAAAGTTAATACTACACAGTTTGAGTTAGGGCATCTCCCTAGGCCAGGGACTAATAAATATTTTCTAAGTGAATTAAAAAATATATATATTTTGGATCCCGCCCCATGATCCTTTGCTTTCCCTTTTCCCTATAAATGGATGAGTTTTTATGTTGTACTTTGTCAAAGCCTCTGATGAAGGTCCGGATTGGATCGAAAGCTAAGGCCACCCTCCCGATTTAATTTATATATATATATATATATATATATATAATAAGAGAAGCGAGCAAAGAAAAATCGGCTGATGCCAGACTCGAACCCGCGACCTCTCGAATACAGTACGAGCGTTCTACCAACTGAGCTAACAAGCCCCTATGTTGGTGGGTGGTCCACTTATGCCAATTATCTATCTTGTATATTATATCTATAGGAAAGATTGATACCACAATCAGCTTTACACTTAGTAAGTTTCACATTACAATTCGATTGACTGTTTTATTATTTTGACTCATCAATTCCATATGTTACCTTTTAATCATATGATCATTATACGTGTACGATTCCTCTTTCCCTCAATTAATGCATATTCTAAACACAATCAAGATGCACCTGTCACCTTTGCCTCCTGTACATAGTGTTGCATACGTCTTGAGGAGCGAGGCATGCGGTACGAGAGGCGGCTGTCAACTGCCCCTAAAGATGTTATTAAACTATCAGAATTTTAATGAAAAGATAATCAGTCGAGACATCCATGACATCCTTAAACAGAATAATATTCAAAAGGTCCTCATGGCACCGGATAACTTCAAACTGTTTTTCATTATGACGTTAAAGCTTCTATATATTATTGATCACATGAAATTAACATGAAATTAAAGTTGCTGATGGTATCAATTCTCCATTGAAATATGGGGTGCCAATATTTAAAGTACAATTAATGAAAATAAACAACGTTAATCGCTTTGTTAAATCATATTTTGGTCTCTTCAGAAAGCAAAACAAGTTATATATAAAGGCCTATTAAAACAAATAAAAATGGCAGCCAAAAGCGATATGGTGGAGGGGGCTGCAGGACCCCGTATAGACTCCTCACCCTTTTTGACCTGTATATGGTGTACGTGGACTTGAATTAAATGAAATATACTGATTTTGTTCTTAATAAGCTGTCATGCCAATTTGGCTGCAGGCTGCAGTGGACGATCGGTCATTGTCTGTGGGCAAAGTTGAATTGCGCAGGTAGGCTAGCCATCATGTCTTGGGAAGTTTAAATGACATGCAATATAATATCCACTTTCCGCCGTTTAAAAATTGGCGGCGACGTTTCATCACACAAAATACCCGCCAAGAAAACTGACACCATCTCGTTGTAGTTTGCTCTGCTCCCCTCGGACCGCCATTTAACCATTCTTGTCGACAAATTATTAAATTAGCATCGAATAGAGAATACTGACAACTGAGTGACAAAAAGAAGAAGAAAAGGGCTTGGTAGATATGAAGTACGGGAGTATATTAATAAAGGAAAGGTCAAGGAAAAATGCTGGGATATTGTGGACGGTACAATCAATGCAAAGGAAAATTGGTTGGTTAAACACAATAGTTTTTCCTTGAATAACAATAAGAACCCAATGCAGATTGGAATGTAGGCAACCGTGTGCACAGAATAGGAAATTGTCTGTCAACAAGTCTGAAATCAATTTTAGTATAATAAGATCAAGGGCAAACATAATACCAGAATTGATGAAATTCTTTCGACTGATGGTAAAAAATGATTTGATTTTGCTCTTACACCGACTTGCTCTAATACCAGACGTTTACCGGTCGTGTTTTAACCAATGTACTTCAAGAACAATGGATGTAGGACATTTACAATGTTGAAGAAAGGTCTAAAAAGAAGCAGTAAATTCCGGGTGATTGTGCAAATTATTAGGTATGCCAAGCTGCTGTATGAAATTGGTCGTGACTGTATCAATGACGTGTGTGTTGTGTGACTCTCTGTTGTATATGTATGTAGCCCAGTCGCATCTAGTTTGCGTCCCTTCTAGTTCTCAGTGGAAATAATAATCAGCGGTGAGCGCTACTCATCTGCGGATGCTCTAAGCAGAGTAACAAAATAAGTTCATTATGTGCGCAAAGAGTTGCTAAGCAGACAACCAACCAAGGTGTATATACTTTGCATGAAGGTTTCGCTGGTAACCAACACAAACCGGCTAAGCAATTCTTTTGTCTGAGCGTTTTGTTCTGCTAAGCGGCACTATGAAATAGACTCCAGTGGCTGACACAAGTGTCGGTAATAGACTTCTAATAATCTAAGGAAGCAAGCGAAAATGGTTTATCGTTAATCTCTATTTCAGAAAAAAAAGTTGTGCATGCAATTTACTGTAGCAGCATAACAAGACACAGTTTCATAAGTAGTGTTACTTTAAATATGATTTTTCTTCATTATTATTAGCACTTCCCTTTGAATCAGGGGTCAAACAAATTGTCCCCAGGATCGATTATCAGACTTCAAGTTACATCGAGAAAAGCCAATGGTTGGGTTTCGACATTCCAGGATTGTGTCGTTTTGATAGTGTCGTTTTGTAAACAATATTATGAAGCTCTTTATGAAGTAATCGACGAAAGGTTGCAGGTGCGGTTCTAAACAACAAATTTGGGGGAGGGAAAAATGTTTGTAGGGGCGAACCCAAGGGAGCACAAGCCTCACCCCTTTTGGACATCATACATGTATTTGTAAAAAATAAATAAATAAATAAAAATAAATAAAGAAAGAAATGAAATGTGAATTAAGTTTGTTTGTTTGTTTTGTCTGTCTGTCTGTCTGTCTGTCTGTTTGTCTGTTTGTTTGTTGGGGTGTTTGTTTGTTTGTTTTTTGCAATTTTGTTTCCTGCTATTGTTTTTCTTGTAACGCAATTGACAGTCCCACTGCTACATCCTGCTCTGAACCGTAATATTCAAATATTTTCACCTTGAAAGTAGTCTGAAAAGTGGTGTTTTGGAGGCAGACCCATATGCAGATTTTCTGAAATCATCCAGTGAATGTTATTTTAAAATGTATTCATTTGTTCGAAAACATTCCAACGTGGAATATTTATCTTCCGATGACAGAAATTAATTTAGGAAATTATTTATTTAATTTGGCTAAAGTTACCGCACCTTATAGTACAGAAATATTCAAAGGGATGTTACTATCATCAACCTAACACCAAGATAGTTTTATGTACAATTGTGATCATTTATGTTTTTTTTTAGATAACCAATACCGGTAGTGTATAGGGGCTTGAACTAGAATCTGTTACAAACCGCACACTCTCGTAACAGTTTATTTAAGGTGTGTGCATTTGTGAACATGAGGGTTATGTGATTAAAAAGCATGTTTTCTCCCTCATCAAACGAATTACAGCATACAAAATGCTCTGTCTTCAAACCCTCAGCATGATTCACTTATTGAGGAGGTCGACAATATGAGCATATTGAAATCATTCACCTGGTAAGCCTTGTCGGTTCTTTTTAAATGGAGATGTCATGTGTGCTCTAAGACTATGCTCATTTCGTCGCTTCCGGGAAGGCTCTTTTCAAGTAGGCGCTGTGTAGGAAACGGTCAATCGATATGGCGGTAAAGTGCTCCCAGTGCCACATCTGTCTAGTTCAATGTTGTCTGCCACACACTCTTATGAACATTACAGATCCGTATTAATTGGTATATTGGTCACATTCACACATAGTCACCAATGTGCATGACATGGGGATTATCTCACTACCCGCTACCGGCTCCGGAAAAGTAAATTCAATTTATTTGGGCCAAATACATTGTTGATGAATTAAATCAGATGAAGATAATTAATGTCCATTATGATGAGGGCGCTCTTTAAAGCAGGTAAACACTTTTGGTGAAATGTCTGTAGATGCATCCATGAATTGTAAGACTAAAGTGATTTATGTACAGAAAAACAATCTGTGAAAGATGAAGCTTATTTCATTATGTTGTAAAACGATAAAACAGTGAATAAGCATTTATGTATTTATACAAACGTTGACATTTCGTCTCTAGAAGCCAAATATTCAATTGGGAAATGATTAAACCAAATTTACTAAAATAACACCTCAAAATAATAATGATAAAATAAATCAATGTTAGTTATGTTTGTTATACCTTGCCCAATTTACACTAAGTAAGCTTTATGTAAAACCGGGATCATTTGTTATTTTTTACCAATAACGTATAGGGGTCTTAAACCACTTCTGCCCAACGAAATGTGACAGGAACTTGCCTTAGTTGTAAACTCACCTTTTGAGTTATCTATAAATCCAATATTTAGCCGTGAAGTTTCAATCAAATAAAGCATGTTACAACTATAGTTTAGCCCAAAACAAACATAGGCTCCTACACATACAACATAAGGAGTCATGCCCTTTATTAAAGGGAATGTGTAGATGATCAAATTAACGAATCATAGGCTACGTATCAGTCATCTTGAGAATTTATTTCGTCTGAAGTGCCTTCAGCTGAGAGAAAACAGGAATTATGTCGAAAATACAAAAAGTTACCAGATGGTAACTTTTTGTAAAACAAAAAAGACACAAAAACACCGTTCGTAGTTCTCGTACAACGTGACTACCTAATGCGATGACATTTTCACAAGTTAGTTTTATTGTATATTTCTTGAAAACTAAAGGGTATAAATGCACGTACGTTACCAAATAACAATGTTGTTCTTTCCTTTTAAATAGTTTGCCGAGCGGCCGTCCTTATTTAATCAAAAATCGAACATTAATTAGGATATCTATCTGTTTTGCACGTTAGGACCTACTCTTTATTATAGTCAAGGTGTCAGTACTTTGGAGTTATCCAAATATTCGTGCTCCAGTAGACTCGACGGAAACACCTTCGTGCGCGAACCAGACACCCTCCGCGAAGGAGATTGTTTTGTTGAGATTATTGATACCTCACGAACAACAGAAAACCAGTTTGGTTGTGAATCAGCGGAGAGATTTATATAAACATGAACTCATTCACTGATATATGTATTGGGTACCAGGGCGAGCATTGGGCACCAGGGAAAAACGAATTTCTCAGAGCTGTTAATTGAAAGGGAACATGTCATCAAGAACCAGGACGAGCATTGGGCACCAGGGAAAACGAATTTCCCTGAGCTTTTCTCTTCAATTGAAATGGGGCAATGTTAAAGACCCATCATCCTTAATGCCAATCACTTTAAGTATACATAATGTCTCGAGTATGTAAAGTATCATTAGCTCAGGAAATGTGCTTTATCCACCCATAACGCCTCAGAGCGCGAACAGGACACCTTGACAACAGTAAGATTGGGAAGTTGTTTTCGTTCGATTTTCCCCGACGTTCCATTCAATAAAATGAAACAACAAACTTGTGAAAGGGGAAAAGGGTCGCATTTCGCACTGGAGAGAGGAACGGACCCTTCCTTGCAGACTTGAAGACGAGCAGAGTTCGAGCACCGAACTTCGGGGAATCTGAACTTTTTTAACCGCACCCTCCGGGCTGCGCTGATCGCTTTCATAATGACGTGACATACACAAAATAGACGTATATAGGGAACGAGTGGCAAAATCATTTAATGAAAAAAAAAACACAGGCTGGAAGAACAAGGCGATAACACAGCATGATTGCTCTTTGCGAATATGGGACTCTTCCCTGTTTGCTCTAGGTGTTACACAGCGGATCAAAAATCTGCAAAGAATCATTAAGTGGATGAGACCTCTCGTTGTTGTTCTCCTGTTGGCAAAAGATGCTTCGATGGATGGTAGAGATAAGACTTAGATCCTCTAGGGTCAATTACTTTATTGCAATCAGTATTGCGGTCGTTGATCTACTTCCTCTAGTACAGCATTTCTCAAGGGAATTTATTTTCAGCATAAGTTTAACCAATTATCGCTTTGGAAATTAGATGATTTCCGATAAGATGGACAACTTTAAAGCAAAATGGAAAAACAAACACATTAAAAAACACTCTGTAATAATCTGAAGCACCGTTAGCAAACATGTCCCAACTCAATTCACGATTAACTGCAGTATATTGCAAACATTGCAGTAAATTTAGAAAGTTGAGACTAATCGTACTGGATTCGTTTCAAATGTTTTGAATCGTCATAATAGCGCCGATTTTCAATTGATTTATATAGCTATGTCAGTTATTTGGATAACTCCTGGCCCCAATGATTCGCATGTCAGTCACGTCTGATATCGTATTTGGATCGCGATAGTTCCCACCTTAATTGAATTCCAGTCCAAAGCGAGACACGATCCTTTCTGTACGGTGTTTGACACGACGAAGTAAGGCAAAGCTACTAGGACTCAAATCAAATTTCGATGGATTTTGATACACGTGGATGTCTCATTAGCAGACGATTTAAGGCAATGGGACGGTGGATTATTATTCCCATCTCTCCCGCGCGAATGCTTGGCTACAATGACAGGATAAAACGCGGGAACAGAGATAATAGAGGACGTCCGGTTGTGATTCAACGCGAATGAATTGAATGTGTGATTAAATCACAACACTGAAATTTGAGGAGTCGGTTCCTTAAAGGAGTTATTATTCATTTGCGGAATTGAACGAGACAGTTAACCTCTCTTATTCGGAGAACAAATTACTATCTGAAAAATGAATTTCATTGGCCATTGAAGATGATCGTTATATACTTACTGTATTTTTGGTATTAATTTATTAATTAGTTCATTAACTGTAATCAATTTACATTTTGCTAAGTAATTTGTACAGCTGTTACACTTCTAAGTACGTTTAAAAAGTGTTGGAATTTAATAACCTATTTTTGTGTTATGTATGTGAGTTTTGTTTGTATACCCTAACGAGCAGAATTTGATATTACTTGTGCTATATAATTTTTGATGAAAACAAAATGCAATGCTCTGAAAACATTCAATACAAATGTCTTGTGTACCAAACAAACGATAAGAATTGAGTACATGTGGCGACGTCCCTTACTTTAGGAAAACAGCTTTACCTAAAAGGAAAACTCCTAACACCAAATAAAGTGTGTTTAAGCATGCACAATACTGCCATGCGATGCATTGTACGAATTCAACTCGCAAAACATTTCATCTCATTCATTGGGATCAAACTAACTTATTCAAAGAAAGAAATAGAACTATGTACCCCTAAAGTCTGATCTGAATACCACTTACTGCCCAAGGATATCAAATGCAATATAAAGGGATTTTGCTCAATTATTTGATGACGTTTGTTTGTGTAGTGATTTCACGGTTGACTTATTTTTCGAACCAAACGATGAGCAATGTGCATTAAGGTTATCACTCGACATCATCATTCATTCCAAGTGATCAAATCGGCCCGAAGCATAATGGGATATTGTCTATTTGGATCAAATTGTGAGGAGTGGGTGGGGTGGGATCGCACTACAGTAGGCCTACAGTTATACTGGCACTGAGTCGATAACCTTGTATGAAGTCTGTGATATGTTGACAGGAACCTAGAAGATGGGAATCTCTTTGTGACCTCAAGAAGGCCCATCGTATACATTTCATAGGTGCATTAGATCTCTTTTGTTTTCTTTGGTTGTGTATGTGCATACGTCATATGCTTTTTTGCTCACAATGACGTGTAATTATGTCAAATAGATTCCACTTTAACAGATACTGTACTGTGAAACTTGAGTAGGACAAGCATACCAACCCATGCCTTTTCATAAAATAAGTTCTACTTTCGAGAGTGAAATGTAGGCCTTTATATAAATTATTCTGAATGTATAAGCTAATATAGTAAGGTCATTTTGAAAAAAGGATTGTGGTATCTCCATATTACGACTGCATCTGTTTGTAATTCCGCACGCTACTGCTGTAACGTCTGAAATGTGAAAATACCTCGTACTTAATAGGTATGACGTTTTAAAAGCTGTTCTTATTCAAGTTAACAAAAGTTGGGGTCATTGAGTGAAATTCTTGTGGAGAGTCTTAAAGGTATTGGAAATACGTCTGTTCGTGTGACGAATTGCACGCTGACAACTGGAATGTTCACTATTTTCGGATCTAGTTGTCCACGTGTACTCACCATGGGGATCCCTTGACAGTGTTATTACAGCTTTATAAATCTCAATTAATGCTTTCCGCAACTGGACAAAGTTTACTCGTGAAAAGAGTAAGATAACTTGACACTAATTGCCTCCATATTTTTATTTAACAGTAAATGTTATTCTTGAATGAATACAATTTCGAGTCTAAGAGATTGTTCGAAAATTTTAAGACGTCATTCTTCTTTTTTCCCGAGTTGAATATTTTGTCTAAAAACAGTGAACATCTTACAAGACCTACATAATAATAATAATAATAATAATGTGTGGATTTATATAGCGCACGTATCCACCAACTAAGTGGTGCTCAAGGCGCATGATGAATTTGAAAGAGTGCTTAAGTTAGCAAGTTATTGAGCCATTTAATTTTGTAAAGTTTACATATGCATTTTGTTCAATGGTCAAAGAAAGTGTAAAGTCGATAAGCTAACGTTATTACTACATAAATTGTGCTATATCGCAGTTGAACTAAAACAAAGTTCGGAGATATTTCACAATATGGAAAATTAACATGAACAAATTTTGAACGAAAGAGATGTTGTGAATAAATGTGAAACAAGTATACTTATACCTATCATTAAATAATTATATATACACTAAACATCCAACCTGTTTAATTTAAACCCTAATACTGACTCTTAATCATGAGAAAAATGTGGGAAAAGTATACAACTTTTACAGAAACATAGCAAATAGTTTCTCTCTTGTTGAAAATGTGCACAGTTTAACAACATAACATATGTCACGTTTTCTATGAAATGAACTGGGAGAGTGTTTCAGACAGAATTGTTTCTCAAGATAAATTGTACCTTTATCAGCTTTACATAAAGTTAGCTTGCAGAATGCAGATAATAGTTAGGTAATTTTGTGATCAGGTGATTGAAATGGTTTCATAACCATTATGAGCCTATATACTCATTTCAACTGGTGCTGTGTCGACCTGCATTTTCGTTGGTATTATCCACGAGAAACATTGCCTACTTGTACAATATTTATAGTAACCTGACCTGCATACACGAGTAAATATAGTGTTTTTTTCTCAAACGGCTGTCACAATTTTTCTTTACAGGATTATACAATATCCATGTACCTACGTCAACACTGGAAAGACGAACGACTAAGGTACGACAGCCGCCTAGGGAACCTCTCATTGGACGGCAGACTTGCTGACGACATTTGGGTACCGGACACTTACCTGGCCAACGACAAGAGCTCTTTTGTACATGACGTCACCGTTAAAAATAGACTTCTTCAGTTGCACTGCGATGGCAGTGTAATATATGGCATGAGGTACGAGTTACATTTTTCTTATCAAATGTAAATGTTAAATGTTTCACAATATCTTGACAGTCTGGGGGTCAACCTAAGTTGGCTGGACAACAATTTGAACGTATTCAGTCATAGGTCCTACTTTTCGTGATTTTTGAACTTAAAGTTGTCAAGATTCGACTCTATTCATTGGTCGAAAGTTTCACAATGGCCTGACGCTTTCCAACGTTTCAATTAACCCGGTAAATCCATAATATTGACCCACACCAAAATATACAGGTTTCAGACAAACATGGTCAAAAAAGTGCAAATACTTCACTCCAACCAACATACGAAACGACAATCATGATAAATCGACTACAGACGCGGAGTCTTAACCATTCTCACCGTTGATTAGCCGCATTGAATTATCGACAGGACCGTGACTCAAGGTATGGATATAGACCACCGGGTGAAAAGCAGGAAGAATGAAAACGGTGTACTCGCCGCATGCACGGTTTGTCCGCGCATATAGTTTGACAAGTGGACCGAAAACAGGACGTGGGAACCGTCTTCCGCTTGCAAGGGCCTAGACAACGCATTTCCCCACCGTGCAGGTGGCTGATCTGACAAGCACTGATCAAGGGGAGAAGACAGGCTTTGGGAGATGCACGAGAATTCTCTTTGTGTGGTCTGTCTGAAACAAATGGGGAACAGGAAAACCCTCAATAGACTTTATTCAGTCGATGTGCACTATTTTATTCTGTGGCCCATCTTCATACGGAAATACACAATGGAACAGTGAAGATACAATTCCTGATAACAGCTTTTCAAATCAAGTGAAGTGGAAGTGAAATACACACATCTTGAATGAAAACCAGGTGTTACTAAAATATATACGGTTTGTTGTTTGAATGATGTAACATAACGTGCAAGCTGCTTCCTATAGATCTGTTAAATAAATTAATCATTGAGTATTACATGTAGAATGAGTTTCTTACAAAAGCGGATGGGGTTGGGGGGTGTGTCCCAACCTGAAATATCGATTCTATCTTAATCATATTTGACCTGAGTACACTCGTTTATAGTTCGTTTATAGGCATACACACTTTAGGAAGAGTAAGACATAATATTATCAAGAAAATAACCTTTGAAAGTTTCAGTTCAATTTTCACATTTTTATGAAATAATTGTAACCTAGGGCCTATATATTCCTTAGTATATTTAGCAAATGATGACCACTGTAAGGCCAAAAAAAAAAGTTGAGTTGCCCTCTACCGACCGACCCAAAAGTGCTGAAATCTCGGGTCGGTTTTTTTTTTTTTTTTTTTTTTTCCCCCGTCATTCATAGGCCTATTTATTAATGAAATTTACCAATTTTCTGTGTATAAAACATAATACGTTTGATTTGTGAAATTTTCCACTTCAAATTTACCGGTACCCAAGACTCAATATACATGTTTTCAAATTGAATGGCCCCGGCCCTCACATGGTGCACTGCCTTCGCGCACACTGTGTGCCCACGATTACGACTCAAATCTACACGTTTTCCACTGGCTCCCCGCACTGTACGTGTGTCAAATTTCAGAAGTTTGAAGTCAAGAACTCAAAATATAAACAAAACAAAACCTGTGTTTAACAGTACAACAAAAATGCTTGGGATACTTTTATTCTGAAGCAAAATTCCTTGCTGATAGGTATACAAATGTCTTTATATCATATGTCAACCAATGGGATGCATAAAGTTGTTAAGAACAAAAGTGCTAGAAACAAGTGTATGAAATGTTGAAATAAAGTTGTTGAAAGATTATTATAAAGTTGAATGTGTGATGTCTTTTTATTCTTTAGGTACTTGTGCATACTGCTAGATCATTGTCTTTGAAAAACATGGTATGTGGTTTCAGTTCCAATGCATTTCAATCTTAAAATAACAGTCAAGGAGAAAAAAAAAGGAAAACAATCCCGACCGACCGACTCCTTCAAATATTTTCACTGGAGGGGAGTGGAGGGCAACTCAACATTTTTTTTGGCCTAATGATCAATTGTTTTGATCGTTCTCTGAAACGCAATAACTTCTTTTACATAATAATTCGTTAATTTTGAAATTATTTCGGTATACACTACTCAAAAAAATTAAAGGAACATGTTGATATCATGATCTTTATTGAACGTTATCCCTTAAAGAGGTGCCAGGGTTGTGTCAAACTCATTGCAAGTAAAGTCAATTGTTTTTTAAACATTACTGATTTGAGTGAGGTGCAATTATGCATGTCCTCTAACAGCTGGACCTGAGAGTGTCCACATACCAAAGATGGTGCTGATCTTGCTGGTTTGCCTCTGAGGGTCTATACTCAGTTTAAGATGTTTAAGAGTCAAACAGTCAGTGGCTAGTAACTGGTATGGCCTCCACGGGCTTGTGTGCATTCTTGACAGCGACGAGGCATACTCTGAATCAGCTGCCGTAGAGAGTCCTGAGGAATGTTATTCCACTCTTCAATCAAGGCAGCTGTCAGTGTTTGTACAGTATCTGGAGCATGCTGTCGACCTGCAACTCGTCTGCCAAGCATGTCCCATGCATGCTCTATTGGGGTAAGGTCAGGAGAACGTGCCGGCCAGCGCATTGTGTCGATTCCTCTTCCTGGAGGAAGTCCATGGCTACACGTGCAATGTGCGGACGAGCATTATCTTGTACCAGTATAAAATTTTCCCCAATGTCACGAGCAAATGGCACCACTACGGGTCTCAGTATCTCATCTCTATACCTCACACCTGTCAGAGCACCACCAGCTATCACAACAAGGTCCGTACGACCGTCCAAACAGATCCCGCCCAGACCATAACGGATCCTCCACCGTAGTGATCAATTTCAACGATGTTGCAGTCCGCGTATCTTTCTCCTGGGCGTCTCCACACTCTCACACGTCTGTCATTCGTTGAAACTGAGAATCTGCTCTCATTTGTGAAGAGCACTGGGGCCCAATTGTCCATCTGCCAATTTTGGTGATCTCGGGCAAACTCCAACCGGGCTCTGCGGTGCCTTGGGGTCAAAATGGGGCCTGTGGCGGGTCTTCGAGCATGCATATCATCTTCATGAAGGCGATTTCTAACAGTTTGGTTAGTTAAGCGTATACCAGTTCCTCTGTGGAAGTCCGTTGACGGGGATCTAGCGGTGCTCTGTCTGTTCCATCGGGCAAGAATCCTCAGATACCGGTCTTGACGAGGGGTTGTCATTCGTCTGCGGCCCTGGCCTGGTCTTCTGGTATACAGGCCATCTTCCTGGTAGCGTCTCCACAGACGGTTGATGACACTTGGGGACACATCCACACGATTAGCTACCTCACGCTGTGGGTGGCCTTCTTCAAGAAGCTGGACAGCTCTGGCAACCTCAACTTCTGTTAAATGACGGCGAACACCACCACAGAGGGCCAGAAGACCAAAGGGTAACACAAGAATTGGAAAAAACATCATGGTATTGCAGCAATTGCTAAAGGCTTGTGATAACACTAGTGCACAAAATCAGCGCATTATAGGGACATTTGGACACCCATGTACCTCAGTCTTTGAAGACACGCATGATTTCACTTTTGACTGGTCAGTATTGTTTGAGTATCAATAGACTACGGTACACCTGCAATAGGTTTGACACAACCTTGATACCTCTTGAAGCGGTAACATCCGACAAAGGCTGTTACATAATCATGTTCCTTAAAAAATTTTGAGTAGTGTATATATATTTTTTCCCAGATATGTAATTTCAATCATCAACTCTCCAAATGGTAACGTCGCCAGTGACGTCATAGTTATAAGGGAGATTTAGTCTAAAATTAGGACTATATCAAGCGCAGTTGCTCGTATAGTACAAAAATACATGTAATTGTGGTGAAGTAAACTGGGTAAATGTACTTCAGAATGTCGATACTTGCCACTGGTAATTACAATTAAATGAAATACGTTATCGTGTACGAAAATATCTAAGGCAATTACAACTTATATCATTCATAATTTTGAAGAATATAAGCGTACTCTTGGCAACAGAGGGAGCTATTTCTATGCGAAGAATTCGAAGAATTCAAAGAATTCGCATAAACCTAACACACGGTGAAAACATATCATAAGCATTTGAACTCAGAATTGTTATATTTTGTGAAAAATATCCCGTGTATATAACTCTATTTGCAAATCTAGTTGAAGATTTGCTGAATTTTGACATATATTTTTTATGTTAAAGGGACAATATCGTCATGATCAACAGGGCATTGAATCAGAGTACTAGTTTTAGATTAGCTCAGTGACTGAAAATAATACCCCACATGATAAGGTCATATTACCATTGCTGCTGTTAAAATGACCTAGTAATTTCCAGTGACTTTGTTCATCGTAAACTGATTCCATGACCTGTTTGAAAGTTTGCATCGTGACGATGTTGGTACAATTGGTAGGTTTGTCACTATTAGAATTTGAATCATATTATGACTTATTACAGTTGCTTCGGATGTGACGTCATCGGCAGAACGATCAATGAATTGAGGCAGAGGGAATAACAAAAGGCAATACGTGTGCTGTCGATGACGTCATCGGCAGAACTATCAGTGTATTGAAGCAGAGGAATAACAAAAGGCAATACAACAGTGTACTGCCGATGACGTCATTTGCAGAACTATCAGTGAATTGAGGGAGAGGGAATAACAAAAGGAAATACGACCGTTATTTTTCAGGGTGGCGAAAAACAGCGACACAAAATCAACATTTTCTTCGATTGGGGAAAATAAAATATAAATGAAGGTGTTACTTCAACACTTCATCTATAAATCTACCACAAGAATATTTTTTTCACCAACGCTTTCAAATGATTAAGGCCGAAGATAAAAAAAAAGGAATTAGGACTTAATGTAGTGTAAACTGATGCAGCACGATGTGACGCATGTTCATTTTGGATTTCCAATTACACTTAACATGCAGGGCCATCTTAATTGCGAAATGGTTGCGAAACTAAATATTATCAGGGACAAATCCTCTCTTTACCCGGTCACCATCTACTTGAGTCTTTTAATCCATGGCTGAATTAAGAACATCAGCTGACGTGCTCACTCATAATTATAATAATCCTGACTTTACTTAAGACAGTTGTTTGTTTGTTTTACTCTTCCCCAATGCAGGATTACTACCGTTGCCTCATGCATGATGGACCTTAGACACTATCCTATGGACCAACAGAATTGCACGCTAGAAATAGAAAGTTGTGAGTAGGCAGATCACATACAATATGTGGTAGTTTAATTTTTAAAACAGAATTCTAGAGGTGTTGGCTGTAGTCCATTGTTGCATTTTAAATATTAACTGATTAAAGTATTAGAGTTTGTGTTTAACTATTTAACATCAAAGCCTATATTGTCGAAATTCAAAATCTTACATTTACAAAAAGCTTTTCTAGACACGTTGGCTGTTGTTCATTGTTGCATTTTAAATATTAACCAATAAAAGTATATTAGAGTTAAACTATTTATCATGAAATCCTATTGTTGTCGAAATCCAAAATCCTCCATTTCGCAAATGTTTGCTGTATTTCATTGTTTGCATTTTATTAATTGATAACAGTATTAGAGTTGAACCATTCATCAGTAAAGCACAGCGTCGAAATCCAAAATCAGAAGTAACTTGCTTATTTTATATCACTAATTAAATCTATCTTTCTTTGTTCTGTTCAAGTACTGTTAATGCTTAAACAGAGCGAAAAATACAATTTAAAATAATAAGGTAAATTAATTTAAACAATGAAGGCATTTCAGAATTTCTGAACAATTTCAGTAAAATACTTATTTATTAAGACAACACTTTTGTATGACTATCAATTTTTTCTCTAGATGGGTATACTTTGAGCGATTTATCGTACTCCTGGCAGTATGGTGCCCAATCAGTCACAGGGATGGATGCTGTAGAAATAGCCCAGTTTACCATCACGGAGTGGAAGGTGATTTCCAGAATACAGACATTCTCCACCGGTACGTTCAACGCCCAGCGGCCAGGTGACCACACCGTTCATTTGACATAGTCGACCAAAGAAACTGAAGCTAGCAAACTGACCGAGACATCAGACAAAACAAAGTGATACTGACGAGCCGTCGTCGGTCACCAGAACGGAATGACTGTCTCGGGTTACATTATAAAACCACTTTCCGTATTACATTATGACACATATAGCATTAACATCCACATTTGTAGTTGATCTACACAAGTTATTCACTGAGAATAGTTGTTGTTGCTGACGTTGGTAAAATTTTCTGGAATCAAGAAAAAGCACCGCGTTTGAGTATAAATAAGGACAGATTTTCAACTGGTTCTATGTTGAATAGTTATTTAGTTATTTCCTGTTCATGCAATACCCTTCATACTAGGGTATCAGTGGGACATGCTCTTAAGGCAACCATTATAACATGTGATTGCGTTCCCCACAGCTTAACTTTAACTTCCGTAAAAAGGAAGGCTGGATGCTCTGGAAAATGCCGAAAGGTTCCACTAAGACCCAAACCATAAGATTTATAACTATTAAGCTCTGCGGCAGAACATTGAGGCTACTGTAATTGAATTGTTTTATCAATCTAAATGACTTGGTATTGCATGGATGATGCGTGGTATACATATAATGCATGACCTGTTTTTGATCGAAAGCCTCTTCAGTTCTTTACCTCTCATACTGCGAATTATATATTTACCTGAATACTGCTTAAAGCATAATTCATCCGGTGTCATTACATGCTACATTCTGCCAGAAAAATTACAAAGAATAATATGTGATCGAAGAAATAAGATACTGCGCCAGGGGAGTTGGATCAACCTAACCAATTTTTTGTTCGAATTCCTCCACTCCACGTGGCAGGTGTTTTGTCTAAACCGCCTCAGATCTTACCATTATGTGAATATGAATAACAAGGATCAAATTAAGGGTAGGGATTTGGAGGATTTCGTTCGCTTTCTGTCAACCTCATTATTGTGATGGATGTCTCATCTGCCTTACCATTAATGGATAGAATTCCGAGAAGAGTGACAATTTTGACGTTTATGGAATAGTTAAAGGCATTTTTTATTATTCGGCCATCGATTCTTAAACATGGTTTCTAGTGTTTTTGGTGTCCAATTGACGTTTTAACAAAAACCAGCTGGTTTGCAGTATTAACTCAGTCATTTCTTGAAGGCACAATATTTCATAAGGAATAGGAATAAAATGGCACGATTGACAATAGACTTTCACAATAACATTTTCTTCGAAACATACGGGCCAAGTTGTTTTCTAAACATATTGGTTGATTGCTATATATATATATATATATATATATATATATATATATAGCAATCAACCAATATGTTTAAAAAACAACTTGGCCCGTATATATATATATATATATATGAATCATTCCTACAAAGACATGTCTATGTACATGTACCGAGGGCTTACACTTCCACTAGAATCAAACAGATTCAACAAAATGTTTCACTTATACAAATTATAGACCATTGACTTGTTTACACTCTGCGTGACCTTTAGAGTACCAGTGTGATTTCCCGCTGGGCAAAAGTGTATGTATTTGTATGCAGAGTTTGTACATTTTGTACTTCACCACATAACATAAAAATTTTCAGATGAATAAGATTTTAGATTTAATGTTTAGTGCCTTATTAAAAATAAATCAAATTAAGAATTTTTCTGCTGACATCTCGAAGTGTCAGATTTTATGGTGCCTTGTCATAGACCAGTGTACATTTTGTGCATGGCGCAGTTTGACCTTTGGGGCTGTTTTTTAACCATATTATGTCATGGGTCACATCGGCTAAGACCAATCATCAACTCGGTTAAGGTCGGCACATTCGTTTTGTCAGAGTCACATTACAGATTAAGGGGGAAGTAATGGCAACACCAGCGTAAAAGAAATTTGTTCAAAGTCATAAAATATAATCAACATGACGAGATTTAAAACCTTTTTTAACATCTTTCTAAATTAATAACTTCATGTATTGGCGATTTGTACTCGGCAGGGGCGTACCCCAGACTGTCTTTGAGCTTCCTTCTAAAGAGAAACATCGGTTACTTTGTACTGCAGACATATCTTCCTTCCATACTTCTCACCATTCTTTCATGGGTGTCTTTCTGGATCAATCATGAGGCAACGTCCGCCAGAGTCGCCTTAGGTAAAAATTCAATCACTTCAACCCTAGAGCTTTTTTCAGAATCTTATGTCTTAGAGTTAAGCTTCATACAAGTCTTTTTTGCAGTTATACTAAAAAATAATTGGCATTGGGTTAACTGAAGATTTCGAAGAACTATTTCATATGGGATTAAACTAGTTTTTCAAATGTGTGTTTATATACATACACCACTTTAACAGTCCAGTTTTTCAGGCTAATTAATTTATTGACTTTTTGAGTTATGTTAAGAATGTAAACGAAATTTTTCGTACTGCACCTTAAATGTACAGTATATAACATCATTTGAAATCTAAGGAAGGTTTAACCTTGAGAAGAACCAACACGACGTTTCGATCAGTATGCTCTGATCGTCATGAAGTTATTAGTTCCAATTCCTCGTGCAGCAAAGAAAAATAATATTCTCCTAAAGACGATCAGAGCATACTGATCGAAACGTTGGCAGAAACCACTGGCTCTTCTCAGAACCCAACACGTTTTTGCAACTCAAAAGAAATCGTCCATAATGCTACCGAAAACAATTGCAAAGGTTTATTGCAGTAATCTTACCCTTTATTACAGGTATAACAACGGTTCTGACGATGACAACGATAAGTACAAGTGTTCGGCAGTCACTTCCCCGTATCTCTTACATCAAATCTATAGATATTTACGTCGTCACGTGTTTCGGATTTGTGTTTGCTGCTCTCCTCGAGTACGCAATCGTGAACTTTAACTACTGGTCACAACACAAACGCAAGGCTAAAGAAGCACTAAAGACCACCGCATCAGCCAATAACAACGCTAACAGTAGTAACAACACCACATCCAATCTCAGAACCCGAAAGTTTCGAGATAATACTTATCAACAGGTAACAGCACACCTGACTGTAATGTGTTTGTATGAAAATCACATAGCTGTTCCGCTTTATAAATTAATGGTGACGTCATGGACCACATTACCATGTTTAGCATTTGGAAGAATTGACCCGTTACAGTATTAGATCCAATTCCATACATGTACATTTAACAATGGGGTTTACTGATTTCTCAGTATAAGCCCCATCCCTACTTGCTGAAGAAGGAGTGACGAGCAGTAGAATCAAGAAACCTGTACGAGGTAACGAATCAGTGACCCCGTTGACATAAGCTGCTCAAATACAAAAAGGACCAGTATTCAAAATGAAAAAAATATATTTAAGTGAACTCACGTTTACACCATATATAAAAGGATCTTAATTAAAGTTTCATTGTTCTTTAACACATTTTTGTTTAAGTTTTGAGGCTTTGCATGGTGGAGTATCGATATCGTTTCGGTTTGCGGTAACACCATGTGTTTATCTCAAATAACGCGAAGCTGAGGTACAGGTTCTGAAAAGAACATTGTCGTACAACTCGTATCCCAACCTTCGTTAAGTGAGAAAGGTTCAAGGGAGAACCAAATTTCGAGCAACTCGTTTTCTCTACTGTCGCTAAGTGAGAAATATGGTTCAGGGAGAACCATGGGGAGTTCACGGGTTAATATGGTTCAGGGAGAACCATGGGGACTTCACGGGTTATTCTCGTGACAAGGTTCTTTTCAGAACCTGTACCTCAGCTTCGCGTTATTTGAGATAAACACATGGTGTTACCGCATACCGAAACGATACATTTTTGTTTGTTTGTTTGTTTGTTTATTTGTATTTTAGTTTGGCGGGTATCATCATATTTGTTTTTCTTTGGTACAAATCGCTGGGTAACATTGACAGATAGATTAGATTGGTACTCAACAGGGAATTTTAACTTGACATTGTATTCTGAAGTGTTTTAATTGGACCTACCTACTATTTTAAAGTCATTCAAATATCGTCTTAAGCAATTCATATTAGTTAATCCCTTTATATACAAATTGTACATTCACTGGGTATTCTCATTGACTCAATTACATTTGCACTAAAAAGAAGTTTATGACGTCCTTTAAAGTTCGTTTTAAAATTTCTGAAAATGAATTTGTGACAAAGTTGGTTCACAAGTTTAGACTTTGCATCATTCAGCTTCGGTGTAAGTTTTGAAAGAATATAGCGGTTGCGAAATGTATAGTTACAATGTTAAAGTAACCACGACATTTCACTTCTTCCAATAAACTAACACAATTATGATTATTTAACCTTTGACCTACAGCTACAGTTAAACCAAAGTGTCGGACAGCGGCTGTCAGGGAAAGAAGGGACTGAGGGCGAAGTCGTGCCAGAGGAAATCCCAATGAACAGGCTGAATGGAATTGAAGTCGGGGAACCCCAAATCAGGAAGCCGTCAACTTCGGGCGGCAAAGTCCGGCGGCGGTCAAGTGGCACTAACTACCGCCACACCCCGCCATGGTTCGGCCCAGGTAGCGGCGGCCGAGCAAGGAACTCTGCCGGTACCTTCCGCAGACGGACAATACGGGTACATCTTCCCTCAGTTCGCAATGTACACATTATTGATAGCTACGCTAGGATCTTGTTCCCCAGTTTATTCGTGATTTTCAATATTGTGTACTGGAGTGTGTATCTGATGTGGCAACAACAGTGGAAAAACAATCAGACGTGGAGTGAATAAGCAAAGAGTCTTCGTTTGCAGTTTTTCTTCCTCAAAAGACAGACATTCATCATAAATATGCTACAAAGGGAACTTGTTCGACTAAGCATCAAGTCACAGCTTAGTTCCCTACTGTCCTCGATCTGTACCAAACTACAAATCTTGTCCCATCTTTAAATGTGTACGTAACAGCATCCCAACTCAACGATGACAAACAATTATTAAGAGGTCGGTGAGGTATAATTAATACCAGTCAATGTCATACATAAGTATGATAAAAAATAGGGACCCATGATTTTATGTTGTCAGGGAGTTCTTCAAATGCAAATGTCTCATTGGAGTTTGTTCAAAGGAAATTCAGAATTTTGCCATATGTACCAAAACGCATGGAGGAAGCTTGTACTGTATATTAGGCCTATTGTAATTACAAAACTCACAAAACCAAGGGCGCGTTTTGGTGATCGTAACCAGATACAAGTTTCATCTTTTGTAAATGGTTGAGCATTTTCGCGAGTTCGGTCTTACTGCAATCACGTGACTGTTCTGACCAATCTTGATCCATTAATTTACGCCAATATCTTCTTTTTGTCAAAAGAGGGCGCCCATGTACTAAGATTACCAAAGAACCTCGAACAAGATTCGGTCCCAAAATAATTAGAAAACTTTATCACTATATCAACAAATTAATCTGTCCCCTAAATTGCTTCTTAATTACAACAAACAAATGTAAATTGTAGTTATCGGCATGTATTATTGTATGCTCCAAATTAACAAAAGTCAGTTCTCAATGAAGTCTCCCCGAACGTCAATTTTCTTTACGTAGGATGGCAATGGAACATCGTGAACTATTCATTACTTAAAATAATTATTTTTCAAAAGTAAAATAATTGTCAAACATATACAGAAACTCCCATTGCTATCCTACAAATTACATTGGTGATCACCGCATTATAAAGAAAAGACACTGACAATATATTGTAAATATTTACGAAATATATACTATTGTTATAATATTTACGACAACACTTTAATATAACGATATGAAATAAAGTATATGCTTTGTGCAGGACAACAATATTTGTATAATGTTTGGGGCTTCAACATTTCGTATCGGCAAAGTGCATTCATTTTAATTGAATACAGTCAAGCAGGTATCTGGTTACGCCCTATCTCAATTAAGAAAATACCTTTTGCTTTTTACAAATGAAAATGTTTAAGATTCATTTGAATGATTTGTTTTTTAAATTTGGGACAATATTGTTCAAGTATCCATTGGTTGGACCAACGTCTTTGCTATGTAATATCAACAACCGCGTCATTTTTGTAATGAGACGAATTTGTGGATTATGATTGCAAGAAAAGTCAATGAAAGTATACTGAATCGATTAAAAGTCAATGAAAGTACTGAATCGATTAAAAGTCAATGAAAGTACTGAATCGATTGAAAGTCAATGAAAGTACTGAATCGATTGAAAGTCAATGAAAGTACTGAATCGATTAAAAGTCAATGAAAGTACTGAATCGGTTAAAAGTCAATGAAAGTACTGAATCGATTGAAAGTCAATGAAAGTACTGAATCGATTAAAAGTCAATGAAAGTACTGAATCGATTGAAAGTCAATGAAAGTACTGAATCGATTGAAAGTCAATGAAAGTACTGAATCGATTAAAAGTCAATGAAAGTACTGAATCGATTGAAAGTCAATGAAAGTACTGAATCGATTGAAAGTCAATGAAAGTACTGAATCGATTAAAAGTCAATGAAAGTACTGAATCGGTTAAAAGTCAATGAAAGTACTGAATCGATTGAAAGTCAATGAAAGTACTGAATCGATTAAAAGTCAATGAAAGTACTGAATCGATTGAAAGTCAATGAAAGTACTGAATCGATTAAAAGTCAATGAAAGTACTGAATCGATTAAAAGTCAATGAAAGTACTGAATCGATTGAAAGTCAATGAAAGTACTGAATCGATTGAAAGTCAATGAAAGTACTGAATCGATTAAAAGTCAATGAAAGTACTGAATCGGTTAAAAGTCAATGAAAGTACTGAATCGATTGAAAGTTAATGAATGTACTGAATCGATTAAAAGTCAATGAAAGTACTGAATCGATTAAAAGTCAATGAAAGTACTGAATCGATTGAAAGTCAATGAATGTACTGAATCGATTAAAAGTCAATGAAAGTACTGAATCGATTAAAAGTCAATGAAAGTACTGAATCGATTGAAAGTCAATGAAAGTACTGAATCGATTAAAAGCCAATGAAAGTACTGAATCAATTGAAAGTCAGTGAAAGTACTGAATCGATTAAAAGCCAATGAAAGTACTGAATCGATTAAAAGTCAATGAAAGTACTGAATCGATTAAAAGTCAATGAAAGTACTGAATCGATTGAAAACTTATGAAGTACATGTATGGACGTCAAGTCGTGTTGAAACAACTGTATTAACAATTAGAATCATGTGATTTTAAGCATGTTTTAAGAACAAAATCCGTCCTTAACAGCAATGACAGATACCAATTGCAATATGATTATTCAAGAGAAGGCAAATATGTTGTTGAACATTTACACTATTTCCGTGATTATTAAGTCCTTTGTATCAAACGTGCAAACAGTTAAATAACAAAAGAAGCGTAACGAAATAACATGTTGCCTTTTATGTCAACACACGACTAGGACAGCGATACAAGTTCGTATCTTCCAAGTAATTTCCATGACTATATTTAAGTATGATAGCTTAATTGAAATGGGTCTTCAGGCAAGAACTCTTATCAAATTTATGAAAGTCTTTTCTGTGCTAATCGGATTTCATTCTACAAAAAGATCCCCACCTTCACAATTTGCGATTGCAGATTTGAGGACTTTATCATTACACAAACTGTTAATCCAAAAGTGAAATGCACTATGGATATAACTAGTTGATACTAATTCAGCTTTTGTGAAGAAAAATTCAACGAAGACACTCTGTCGATGTTATCATTACAAGGTTGTTCACTGGTGAATTTTCTTTATTTTCGTATTTTGTTATGAATATTGGTATCGCATTGACGGGTTGTTTTTGATATTATACATTCTACAATAAAATTAAAGAGTTAGTTGTGTTACATTTACAATAACAACTTTCATGGCAAAGCAATTTTGAAAGCTAACGAGGATTTCTGCTCACAAGATTAATAAGTTTAGATAAAGCCATTAGAAACTTAATGTAGGGTTGTATTAAATCATGCCACTTAACAAAGAAGCATGGGTGTTTAATCGAATCTTTACTAGAGAAATTTGCTTTGAAATCGTTAGCAATCTTACAGGAAACATTATATAATCACAACTATTATCGTAGTATTACTAAATTTAGATTCACTTCCTTAACAATTCCTGTATTAACATATTCCTTCCCTGAGTAGCAATTCCTTTGAAAGTATTACCGAATTTACATAACTATATCAAAGTCTTGAAATCTGCTGTGAGGAAAGAGACAAGTAGAGACAGACATTGAATAACTGGAAAATGCTCGGAAGGTTTGGTGATAATGATTTCTACTATGTTCAAACATCCGCAAAGGATCTATTTGAAAACAAACACTCAGTTAACAAGACAACACAATAAATTTAGAGAACTGCCTTTTTATACACAAGAAAATCAGTCAACTTTCATGCACACATCCATTATGATGTTGCATCTGATCCCGCTGTGACATCACTGATTTTGTACATGAATATGCAAATTATATTAGCATATAGACCAATAAGTGCAAAAAGAATGAAGCAAATTGACAATTTTAAGGTAGAAAGGTAATGTCAACGTGGATGTAGAGTTGTACATAATGTTTTCAAGTTAAATTAATCGGGTTTCATTCAATCTTTAATTTTCACCAAACATTTCGAGCAACCGGATGGACGATTTTGTTTTACATTGTAAACTAATAATAATGTGTGAATGTCAACTTAACAATAATACGGACATTGCCAGTGTTCAAATTGAGTTTCGATAATTGAGTAAATGTTAATCTATGTTCTCATTTGAACACTGGCTGACCTTAGTGACATATCTGTAATATGATCTATTGACGATACTGATACATGAATGGACGGTCAGAGACGATAGAAGTATATGGACGGACAACACGGACGGACGCACGGAAACCGTAAAACGGACGAACAGACTGATAATAGAAAGACAAACTGACGGACTGACGAAAAATTCAATATCAGCCCCGTCCTTGGAAAAACAGAGTGAAAGACCATTAACATTAAATCGAAGACGACTTAAATTACCCAACGGACATTGACATCAGATAGGCTCCTATGACCGAACGAGACTTAAGGGTTCTGGTCCTCACGTGTCACGTCATATATTATTACTTGTTCTTATTAATGGATAAGACTGGCATAACGCCGCTTTGCACTGAATCTATTGGCGAGTCATTCTGGGTCATCTGAGGCCATCCATTGACCATCATCAAGAATATAATTTATATACGCCATATACTTGATCAAATGACTTCAGCCTTAGTATAAAACTATATAAGACCCATATAAGTCCCATACATATCCCATATAAGACACATATATGACCCATATAAGTCCCATACATATCCCATATAAGACGCATATAAGACCCAAATAAGTCCCATACATATCCCATATAAGACGCATATAAGACCCAAATAAGTCCCATACATATCCCATATAAGACGCATATAAGACCCAAATAAGTCCCATACATATCCCATATAAGACGCATATAAGACCCAAATAAGTCCCATACATATCCCATATAAGACGCATATAAGACCCATATAAGTCCCATACATATCCCATATAAGTCCCATATATAACCCATTAAGACCCATATACATATCCCATTTATAATACCCATATGTAACAGTCCAATAGTATTACGATGAACAAACAAAGACAAACACTGGACGGAACGATACCAGAATGGCAGACAAAGACAGACAAAAGACAAACAAAGACGGACGACTGTATTCTGTATTGAGTGTTCATTATAAAAGGAACTTACACTAATGATTGGATGACCTGCATTTTTTTTATAATAAAAGTTACAGTTTTGTACACAATTTGGAGATTTTCGTTTTGTCATTATTTTACACTTAAAATTACTGGGTGTTATTTGGAGGCATGGTATGTAGTTCGGCAATGATTATTTAAAGTTTTCTTGTAAAAAGTCATGTGCTGTAATCTGTCTTTAACCCTAACCACCTCATATCCTGCAAAATCCTCCAAGGGCCACTTTTTGGGAAAAATTCAGCACTGTTGGAAACTGGTACTTTTACCTCTTCAAATGGGGCAAAATTACTACCTGTCAAGAAGTACAGGCCATAAGGGAGAGAAAAAGAGAGAGAGAGAGGGGAAGGGAGGGGAGAACGCACTCCCATTCCCACAGTGTGCGGGATAAACATAAGGAGGTGACCTACTTAGTACTGTACTAACCGTTGCGCATAGGAAGTGGTGGCACCCTTTGTAGTACTGAAAAATAATTGTTTTTGATTCTCAGCCCCCCTAAAAAATGTTCTGGATCCGCCCATGGATAAGGGCATGTTTCCAAAAGTGCACTGATGGATTTTGGAGGATTCAGGAAGGTTCCTAGTCAGAATACCTAGGGGTTTAGGGTTTTAATAAGGGAATAAAAGTTTGTCGGTCTTAACTGCAGGATAAAGAACGACGGTCGTGACCACGGGCCAGAGGTGCTCTGTCGCCCATGGCCACGACCCCGAAGTCTTTAATCTGCGGAAATGACCAAGCATCGAACTGTTCTTCTCATTCATAAATGCCCACCTTGATTTTGTTTTCAAAATCTTTTCCACAGCATAATGCTGAAGGGGTCCTCGTGACATAGGGTACTCCCCAATGGTAACCAGGCAATCCTATGTACGTTAAAGGACTTTTATGGTTCCCTAGGTACCACTGGGGTGACAACGACCCATTCAGCCATAATAATCGGTGATTCCACATAACAGTACAGTCTTGTCCTTGTCCTCTACATGAATGATTACAAAAAGTCATTTTAAATGAGAACACAGAATTTGTATACTCCTGGTTTCATCACAGCCTGTCATTCATCTCCTTCCAATTATGACATTCCTTGTGTTTATACAAAGCTAGATAGACTTATCAAAGAGTATGAGGAATTATTCTACCTAAAAAATAGATTTTTGACCGCCATTGTGTTGACAAATTTGTTTATCGGATCACAACCTTTTCCCAAGGGTCTTATGTTCCAACTAATTGTGATCAAGACTGTAGATCAAAACTCAAAAGTAGTTTTTGTGTGTCTGCCTGTGTGTGTGTCTATTGGGGTGTTTGTTTGTTTGTTTGTTTGTTTTTGTTTTGTTCGTTTATTTGGAGGGGAGGACTTGATAGTGCGATGCTTAAAGTCATTTTACGGCAGGGGTCCGGGTCCTGAATTTGTTTTTAATTCTAGGAGCATTCTGACGTTTCATGACCACGTTGGTAAGTATTGTAGCTCTTGATCGATGTAGTAAACGTTCGTCTTCAATTTGTTTGATGACAAGTCCATTATATTGCCTGACAGAGGGCGCTGTGCTAGATAAATAACGAAGAATTGAAACGCTGAAAAATATAAAATATTTGGTTGTCAATATTTAAAACTTTGAAGTATATTTAGCGGCACTTGATTCTCTATACATTTGTTTTTGGTCCTTTATATATTTACTTTTGTTCCTTTATATTTGTTTGTGGTCGTCTATAATTAATTTTGCTAGTAAATATATGGCTTTGCACATAAATATATGGCTTTGCACATAAGTATATGACTTTGCTCTTTACCATTAAGTTAAAATATAATAATAATAATAACTAGACTTAAGTGTTTGTTATATTACAAACACATAGGTGTTCGAGTTTTATCAGGGCAGTGATGATGACGTCAGAATGTTTTTTAAAGAAACTTTGTATTATTATTATTTTTTCATATTAAAGAATACCCTGTAAAATATGATGTGGTTACCAACGATGATTTGTTTGAAGTCCATTTCAATAATTTGAACTTAATCACATTAGGCCCTACACCAAATTCACACTTCATTTCAAATGCAATGGTATAATAAAAGAATGATAATGATCGAATAAAAATTCTCTTCAGACTACACCTAGAAGATCCTCAACAAGGTTACAAGGGAATTTCAAGACCAACATATGCTAATTACCCTGAAATTTCAAAATATTTCTGATCTTTTTTTAAAACTGGCCACGGAATCTTTATTGTTCACCGGATGGTTTTACATACAGGTCTTGTACAATACAATGACAAATTCGATCAAGTGTTATAATATTTAAATGTTTGGTTCAGTTTTTTAAAACAATACTTATAGGGAAGAGACAGCACAATGTAATTTGAAGGATAACTGTAAAATAAAAAGAAACAAACAGTACTGAAATATGATCTTCTGATTGTTACATGTATATGTATTTATGTGTCATTAACTGTTGAAAATACATTTTCATAAATAGTAATGTTAAAGTTATTGTTTAAAGGTGGCAATATCTTCACGATCAACAGGGCATGGAATCAGAGTTCAAGTTCTAGTTTAATTCAGTGACTGAAAATAATACTCACATGATAAGGTCATATTCGCGTTGCTGCTGCATAAATGAGCCAGTAATTTTTAGTCACTAGGACACCAATTCCATGCCCTGTTTGTAGAAAGTCTGCTCTGATCGTGACGATACTGTCTGTTTAACCAATTGTGTTTATGGGATTGATGGTCAGTACTATCCCAATGCGAGCATACAAATAAATAGCAACTTTAATTGGGTGATCTGGCAAAAGGTATTCCAAGGCTGACACACCCATGCAATGAAGATTGGGTGAGGGGTATGTTTACTATGTTTATATGGCCCAACTGCCAGTGATTCACTGTCGGCAATATACATTTTACTAGATCACCAACAGATATTGCTTAATAATTACATTTGCGAGGATGTTTGGGTCCAGTCAAAAAAATAATAAGAATTCCTCAGTACTATTTTTGTTCTAACATGTTAAAGAAATTCCTAGAAAGACCTAGATGTGTCTTGAGGTCCTGAAAAAACAATTCCCTTGAGGGTAAAGACTGCCACAGATAGGATAAGTCCATATAAAATAATTTGAATAATACGTTAACTCCTTTGATGAATGGATAAACTTCAAATACTGGCCATTGGATCACAAAGTTACACAGACTCTAACACACCTTGTAGCAGTAGCACAAATGGATATTGTTGATCTGAAATATAAACGAATCATGTAAAAACAATATTAAATGTTTTCAAAGAGGGATGAAGAATAATGGGTCATGCTAACAAAACACACATAACTTAGAATGCCCTTATATGTTATTATCAGGATGATGGATTGATGGATTGATGTAACTTCAGAAAAAAATGATCCCTTCAGAACAATGCCTTTAAGTTAGGTTTTACAATGGAATAGAACTACATGTGACGTCTTCCTTCCTCCATGATGTGACTGTTTCATTATCTCAATAAAGGTGCTGATATTTGTTTCTGGTCTACTTTAGTGAGAAAATTAAGTGCTAGTATAAAGTAAACTGCAATGCAGCCATCACCACACAGGACATAAGTACTACTAGTATTATGAGGAACTACAGACACTATAGTGTAGCTAAATTAACTTGTACTTCTACCAACGCGTATGCCACCGGATGTCAACCCGTACGCATGCCAGTAAATATTCAGTAATAAATATTTTTCCGGGTTGAGTTGACCAAAATAAGTGTGAATTGGTAAAAGTACGAGTTGACCTGTTTCACTCCAGGCGCAGCACATGTGATACCATTGCCACACTAAGGTTTTTAACGTTAACCATGGTTTTATGTAATCAATATCTATAAAATTATACTAAAACGAACATACATCTATAAAAAATGTGAAAGTTTACATACCTTCAAACGAAACCAAGTAATGAAGACCACTTCCATTAATTGTGCACGGATTCTCAAATGATCTGTTAACGTAAGACGTTAAACCATACCATCGTGTAGCCTACAAACTGAAGATTGTTGATGACTTGAACAGTTACGATACTGCATTTGGATGTGGTGTCAACGCTGTCTCGGGGTGCTGTAGGCTGGAACTTAGTCTGAGCCATGATGTATTGGAGTCAACATGCTGTAAAAATAATAGGAAAGTTTTATAAGTACATGGACCAAGAATAAAGTATTTGAAATTTCAGAGAAGTTCTAATTTATGTGAATGAGGAAAATAATACATCATAGTGAACATGCTGTACAAAATAGTAGGAAGGTTTTACAAGTACATGGACCAAGAATAAAGTATTTGAAAATTCAGAGAAGTTCTAATTTATATGAATGGGGAAAATAATGTACAATTTTGGAGTAGCTGGACCACTGAAATTGAAAAGGGCATTGGTTGTTTTCAAAATTGCACACAATTATTCTTGACAATGTGTAATAAATTAAAGAAATGTTCTTGCATGAAACTCACATCAAAAGAGAAAGGTATTTAAGGAAATTGCTGAGTCTCATGTGAGAGATGTCTGAGAGAGGCCTCCCCAGGGAGCAGGACTAACAACTTATACAAGTACATGTATTGTGTCATGAATATTGTGCATTTTTCCTGTGAAATAATTGTCTATGTAAGTTGATTTGTATCTAAGAAGGGTACAAAATTAAGGGAAAGTGCAGTAAACAATCACTACTTGACGTTAATTTGTGCACAAACTGAAGATTTTTGGAGAAAACATAAATTACAAAATATGGCATAAAATTTCAACTGAAAAATTGCCATAACCTTAACAACTGAATTTTCCTATCCTTATTTACATTCTAAATACATTTTAGTGACATCTGTTCATATTTTGTTAGAAAGTGTCGAGTTGTTTACTGTCCAAAGTATGTTCACATAACTAACGTTAACGTTAAGTTAAACAGGCACAATGCAACTACATTAACGTTACCAGCCAACCCAACGCTTAAAAAATGGCTTTTCTTGTATAAAAACACGAAGATAAATACACGAAATCCTCTTAACAATTAAATTCAAGATACCTACCCTTTATGACTATGTTGGCGATCCATTTTTACACTCCCTCAATTTCATAGAAAGAATTTGTGTGGGCACCACACGCAAACACCGTCGATTGTATTGTACATGTGCACGTACGTACGACTATGACAGTACGAGTTGGTTGGAGTACGAGTTTGTCAGAGTATGAGTTGGTTGGAGTACGAGTTGGCACGAGTTCATCAGTAATATCACATATTTCACACTCTTATTTTCATAAAAATACTATTTCTTTCTGAGTAAATCAGGAAATATAACCGTAGCACTTCGCTAAAATATATTTCAGTATCTGTTTCTGCCGATTGAGGGCGACATACAGTATTACCGTTCCGCCGGCCGGACTGTTTTATATGCCCCACCCAGTCGATTGAGTATTGCGGACGTAGTGGAAATAACAGATTGCGCGTAAATTTTCACGAAAAGTGTGTTTCTTTTTTTACAAAAATGTCGTGTTTTCAGTACAAATAAATATCAAACTCAAACATATCCTCGTCTCTAATGTCACATATTTCACACTCTTTACACTCATGATAAACTACATATTTTTCCCCGACTAAATCAGTAATTTTATTGATTTTTCAGATCCCTCGATATGATTTTTTTTAATTATTAAACTTTGAATTATCGTAATTCGATATCTGATGACCTAATCATGACGTCACAAATTATGTTTCATCTACGTGTTAAGTTCTAAGTATATGCCAAGTTTGAAGTTCATGTGAAGTTTGCAAGTATGTGTTTTTTTGTAGACAATCTATCCGGAGAAGAAGAAGAAGAAGAAGAAGAAGAAGAAGAAGAAGAAGAAGAAGAAGAAGAAGGAGAAGAAAAGAAACTAGACTTAAGTGTTTGTCATATGACAAACACATAGGTGTTCGGATTTTGTCAGGGTAGTGATGATGACGTCAGAATGTTTTTGTAAATATTTTTGACAATTAACAATCTGTACAATGGTGCAAAAACTGTGAATTTACCTGTTGTGGTTGTTGAGATATGATTTTTTTAATATTAAAATTTGACTTCCGGTTTGGACAGGAAGTAAGGTCAAATTGGGGTCATCTTTGTGTAAACATGTTTCGATAATTAACAATCTATACAATGGCGCAAAAAATTTCAATTTACCTCTTGTGGTTGTTGAGATAGGATTTTTTTAAATATTAAACTTTGACTTCCGGTTTGGACAGGAAGTAAGGTCAAATTGGGGTCATCCTTTTGTAATTTGTTTTTGACAATTAACGATCTGTACAATGGTACAAAAATTGTGAATTTACCTCTTGTGGTTGTTGAGATATGAATTTTTTAAATATTAAACTTTGACTTCCGGTTTGGACAGGAAGTAAGGTCAAATTGGGGTCATCTTTCTGTAAATATTTTTTGACAATTAACGATCTGTACAATGGTACAAAAATTGTGAATTTACCTCTTGTGGTTGTTGAGATATGATTTTTTTAAATATTAAATTTTGACTTCCGGTTTGGACAGGAAGTAAGGTCAAATTAGGGTCACCTTTGTGTAAATATTTTTCGACAATTAACAATCTGTACAATGGTGCAAAAATGTGAATTTACCTCTTGTGGTTGTTGAGATATGATTTTTTTAAATATTAAACTTTGACTTCCGGTTTGGACAGGAAGTAAGGTCAAATTGGGGTCACCTTTTTGTAAATATTTTTTGACAATTAACGATCTGTACAATGGTGCAAAAATTTTGAAATTACCTCTTGTGGTTGTTGAGATATGTTTTTTTTTAATATTAAACTTTGACTTCCGGTTTGGACAGGAAGTAAGGTCAAATTGGGGTCACCTTTTTGTAAATATTTTTGGACAATTAACGATCTGTACAATGGTACAAAAATTTTGAATTTCCCTCTTGTGGTTGTTGAGATATGATTTTTTTAACTATTAAACTTTGACTTCCGGTTTGGACAGGAAGTAAGGTCAAATTGGGGTCACCTTTTTGTAAATATTTTTTGACAATTAACGATCTGTACAATGGTACAAAAATTGTGAATTTACCTGTTGTGGTTGTTGAGATATGATTTTTTTTAATATTAAACTTTGATTTATCGTAATTCGATATCTGATGACCTAATCATGACGTCACAAATTTTATTTCATCTACGTGTTAAGTTCTAAGTATATGCCAAGTTTCAAGTTCATGTGAAGTTTGCAAGTATGTGTTTTTTTGTAGACAATCTATCAGGAGAAGAAGGAGAAGAAAAGAAAAAAACCGAACAATAACAATAGGTGTTTCGGGTGCATACCCGAACACCTAAAAAACCGAACAAAAACAATAGGTGTTTCGGGTGCATACCCGAACACCTAATAATAAAGATTTGTAGTCTTATATATTTATAAGTCGAAATTTAGTCAAATGTGGCTCTTCATAGAATGTGGTTACAGCACTGGTATAATGAGGCAAAACTGTTCTACGAGTATGCTTTCTTTCTTGGAATCAAGTCACACATTTTATGAAAGATATTCTACAAATACGCTAATTTCTCTCTTTGAATCAAGATATACATTCAAAGAAAAGTACATCATCGGTAATGTTGGCAAAACTGCTTCTACGAGTATGATTTAAAAAGTAATCCAAGAGGGCGCTATTTTTATTTAAATCTTCATTCTGGGGTTGGTAAAACATTTCAAAAATGTTTGAAGGCCAGCTCCATTGTTCAAAGGAATGCATATCTTTTGTGTCAAGAAATATTCTGAAGTGTTTACTTGGGGTTCCTGAGGGGTAAAGGCCCTGTCACAAGAAACCGAATTGCAAGAACGTTCGTAAACCGTACTGATTTATGTGGAATCGGTATTGATAAGGAGTGATCGGTAAGTGGTCGTTTCTCTATCGTTACTGATAAGTTATTGACACTGGCTGTCTCGGGGTTATAAGGACAGCACGGAATTGCTGAAAAAAAGTTTTAAACATGTTCAAAAATTGCCACCGAACTGGAGCACGTTAACGGGTCGTTACTTGCACGCTATCAGCTCGGTATTGGATCTCTTTTGCCGTTTATAAGCCGTTACTGATACGGCAAGGTTTGATATCAGCGTACCAGTACCGGATCACGAACGATTGGATAGCGTTCTGATACAGAGCCGATACCGCACTTCACCTTACCTTCCCCGTTCGCTCCGTTCCTTACAACGTCGTTAACTTATAACTACTGTGTATCTACCGTCTATCACGCACTAATCACGACCGTTCTCCGAACAATCCGTGCATGACACACATGTAGTATAAATATGACCAAATTGTGATGATAAGCTCAGTTCAGATCCAGACCCCACCAGAATTCCAAGATGAACCCTGCAGAAGATGCCGCGAGAATCCAAGCCATTGCTGCCCTGAACCACCACATTGACCTAATGAACATGTACATTGGAGTGCTGCGCCGCAATAGAAGAAGAAGAAGAAGGAGAAGACAGAGAAGAGTGGAGTGGGTTCGGCCATGGATAGCCAGAAGACCAGACTTTGGGGTGTACGATCGGCTGATGGTAGAGTTGAGAGCTGAGGATCCGACTTCCTTCAAGAATTTCCTCCGTATGCCTCCGGAAATGTTTGATGAGCTCCTTGAAAGGCTGACCCCGAGACTGGAGAAGCACCACATCAGTAGGCAAACACTATCACCAGGCTTGAAGTTGGCCTCACCCTCCGCCACTTTGCCTCTGGCCACACCTACTCTGCCATGAAGTTCGCCTGGCGTGTGCCTCAAAACACAATATCCCTTGTCGTCCGTGAGGTGTGCCAAGCCATACAAGATGAGTACCTTGATGAGATGCTGAGATGCCCAACTACTCCAGATGAATGGCGCCAGGTTGCTGATCTATACTACCAGCGTTGGAATTTCCCCAACACATTGGGATCCGTTGACGGAAGCATGTCCGCATCATCTGCCCCAACAACAGCGGATCTGTGTACTACAACTACAAGCACTTCTACTCGATCCTCCTCTTTGTCCTTGTTGATGCGGACTATAAGTTTTGTGGGCAGATGTGAGTGGTAATGGAGCTGCGTCTGATGCACAAATATACAACGACAGTGAGCTGAAGCGCAGAGTGGAGGATGGTACCATTGGCTGGCCTGATCCTGCTCCCATCCCAGGTGACAATCAACCCATACCATACTTTATCGTTGGTGATGATGCATTTGCACTCAGAAAGACCATGATGAAGCCATACAGCCGGAGGAACCTGGGGCACGACGAGCGCATCTTCAATTACAGATTGTCAAGAGCCCGGAGGGTGGTTGAAAATGCATTTGGCATTTTAGCCCAGCGCTTCAACATCTTCAATACAACAATGCAGCAGAAACCAGATACAGCACGGGAGATCATCAAAACCTGCCTGATACTGCACAACATGATGCGGGTGAGGTACCCAGCACTCCAGAACCAGCTCCTCGATCGTCCTGAGGGCAGAGACAGAGACTTTGAACCAGGAGCATGGAGACAAGATGCAAACATGCTGGATAACAATCAAGTTGCTGCACCCAACGCTGCCACAAGGGAAGGCAAGGCACAACGTGAAACCCTCAAAGGATGGTGCAACTCTGAAGTGGGATGTAGCGTGGCAAGACGCTATGCTATAGACAGTGCATCATTGATGTGTGTTAATGACAGAGAACCGTTAACCGTAGTGTGTGTGGGTGTGTGTGTGTGTATGTGTATGTGGTTCATTTATTGGACAATATTTAAGACATGTAGTGATTAAACTCATTTATTCTTGTTCGTACAATGTTTGTATTATCTGTAAAACTATACATGTATATCAATACATATTTCAATTAAATGAAATTAAATTAAGTATTTCAACTTATGTTACATTATGAAAAAATAAAGGGAGGTATCTCAATTACATCTCAATTAAGGAAGTTACTTTATTGAACGAACCCAATAGGTAGCCAAATTAGGGTTCCAGTTAAAAATACAGATACAAATTAGGTCACTGTTTCATGTGGGCTAATTTTATCTAAAACAACAAATACAAATTTATATTCATATCAGCAATTTATTCCATTTATACAATAACAAAACTATACACTGCATACACTGCATACACTCCTAAACACTAGTCCTGGGATGGAGTTGGGGTTGGTGTGTGAAGGCTGCGGTCCTGAGGTTCATCAGTTGTGGGGGTGATGATGGATCGCACCAGGCTGCTGAGATTCAGGTTTGCGGAGCTATCCAGTTCTGAAAGATTAATCATCACATTAATATAATTATAAATATTATATTTATATATTAAATCATATGATATATTTACCTAGTCCAGAAAATCATGGCATTTATATATTTCATCTAAATTACATTCATTTAAAAGAGTAAAATCCCATTAAATCAGTTATCATTTAATAAGAAATAAATCAGTCATCATACAATGTGTTTTCATTAATAAAATGTATATATTTACCTATTCCTGACAAACCGCTTATGTTTGGGATGTGGCTGTCCAGCGTCCTGTTTGCTCTCGCCAGGGCTGCGGACGCGGAAGCAGGCGAGGTGGAGGTCAATGTGAGGGGGGCTACTGACTGCAGAGAGGTGAAGTATCTTCCAGGGAGGAGGTCAATGTGCTGGGACCGGAAGGCCATTCTGTGGTGGAGTGCTGCTGAGGAGGAGGAGGAGCAGGATGCAGGGACTGAAAACCAGGTGTCGGCAACTGGTACTGATGCTGCTGCACGCTGGGAGCTCCCCAGTACCTGTAGTGAAAATTAATCTTTAGATATATAATGTATTTTAAATTAATATTTAGCCAAGGATAATCAATCAGTTACAATTTCTAGTAGTGAAGTTTTACAGTACTAGTATTTGTTTACCTGCCCATGTAGTCACTGTCCATGGAGCCATGCACAGACCCAGGAGGGGTTCCTGGTCCACTGCTGAGGAGGAGGCTGCCATTGTGGGGGCTGAAACAGAGCGTGAGGGTCCTGCAGGTGGCTCACATGCTGGCTGTGTAGCAACAACATCACTGTCCTCATCATCAGAGTCCCCAGTGGCGTTTGACAGGATGTTGAAGATTTGTGAATTGATTTTGTGGTAGCGGTCCTGGGGAGGTTCAGGATGGCCTTATAGCAGTAGAGGGCGAAGGGCTCACGTCTTGACTTGGACACGGGCACAGCACTCTGGGAAGCCACTAGTTTATTCAGCACATCCTGTGAGTTGTGTAGTGCCTGCTGCAGCTCACTAATGTCGTCAGTGGATGAAGCTGTTCGCTGCTTCTTCGACCTGGGATGTTGGGAAGCTGCCTGGGGGGCGTCCGCGTCCGCAACCTCTACCTGCTGCCGGCCCTCAGACATGGCGTCCAGCTCTGCTGCTTCCAACCCGTCAGGGACAGTGTTTGGGTCTGGAAGAATCTGCAAGTAGGGAAATATTACATAAAAATAGAATTACATTAATGCACATTTATTACTAATTAGCTAGTTAATAATATTTTAATGTACAGAAACTGAAATAACATTTATAGGAATATAATATTTCATAATATGCATTAGCAAAATTATGTTCATGATTAAATGATAATGTTTGTACTTACTGGTCGCACAGACTGGGCATGGTGGCGGACGACACGGGACAGGAAATGCATGTTCTGCTGGATGTAGATGGCACGATCAGACAGGGGCTTGGCTGCTTGTCCGCTCTTGGTTTGGTGAATTTTTGTCCACATATCCCTCATCTGCGACCACCAGCCCTTCAAATGAGTTCCAGTGTAGCCCAACTCCTGTCCCTTCTCCTCCCACCTGGCAGCTTTCATCTGGGTATTCTTATAATTGGACTTGAGATGGTTCCACAAAAACTCCTCGCCTTCGATCCACTCAATCAGCTTCGTCTCATCATTAGCCTTCACCTGGTAGCTGATTTTAGCCTTCCTCTTCTTGCTCTTGGACTGTGAAGCAGCTGGCTCAGCCTCATCCTCAACCTCCAACTCAGCTTCAGCCTGCACCTCCTCTTCTCTTGCTGGAGAACTGCTGCTGCTGCTAGTCCCCCCGTGAATGGCAGGCTCATCATGGCCAACAGCACCCCTACCACGACCACGAGCAGCAATAACACGACCTCTACCACGAGCAGCAGCACCACGACCAGCACGACGACCACCACGGGGAGGGAGGACATCGTGGACATCAGCTGTTATTACATCTGCAGCTTCAGGGGCAGGAGATTCACAACGACCACCAGCGCCACGACCACCGGCACCACGACTAGCAGCACCACGGTCACCAGCACCGCGTCCTCTTTTGCCCATCTTGAATCTGGAGAATGATTTATTAGTGTTCTCGTAGTGTTCTCGTCGATATCCGGAACTGTAAAGATTTTAATTTGAACGGAGACGCTTATTTATACACTCGCCAGCCACCCGTTTCCGACGGTTGCCGGTCGGTATGCGTTCGGTATTGGTAAGGTGTTGGTAAGGTTTTGGTAAGTTATGTGCGGTGCGCAACAGTTTATAGAACGGTATTGATTCGTGTGTTCGGTCTTAGAACGGTCTTAGAACGGTAATGGTTAGGTTTAGCAACGGTGAATTCGTCAACAGTACTGTCTCGGCTCGGACAAAATTGCTAGATTCTGGATAAAATTGACCATTTTATGCTGTATACGGTACTGGTACGGAAACAGAACGGTACTGGGGCGGTATGAGAAAGTTTATGAATTGCATTTTATGTCCGTTCTCCACCGTACTAGAAAAATATTAATTTTTCAATAAGGTTTACGAACGTTCTTGCAATTCGGTTTCTTGTGACAGGGCCTAGATCGAAGGAATATTTAGGAGCAGTTAATAGGTTGAACCATGGAGGTAGAATTTTACCTCTATGGTTGGAGCTTATTCAGAAAAGATCGACATTCTGAGTTTGTAGTTTGATATTTTATCTGAGACATTGCAGACAAATTGATGGCCTATGTGGACTATTAACGTAAAATGTAGCCACTGGATTGTCTATGTTCTACGTGTGGACCCACAACAACTTTAAAAAAAAACGGCCTGTCATGTACGGACTTGTGCGGACTTCTCAGATCCAGGCGGCTGATGAGTGAACCCAACGAAGCGTAACACCAAACACGAGCCAAAATCTACTGGTAAGATTAGAAGGTGTTAATTGAACGACCCAGTGTGACTACACCCGGTCGCGATATGGGGAGGGTTGGTTGGAGCATGGAGGAAGAAAACAGTTTTCTTCCTCCATGGTTGGAGAGAGAAGGCCAGGAAGTATAAGCCCATAATTTTGGTTGCAATTGATTGTTTTGACACAATGAACATTGAGTGTTAGGAAAGAATGTCGTATCCGACCGCCACTTTTTAAGGGTTTTGGGGGAATTGTTTGCAACCACTAACCAATTAAAAAATGATTCTATCGATTTTTGGGGGTACCGAAAGCGAAAACTATCTTTAAAATCCACTTTTATGACGGTTTTCGGACTTTATTTACCTGATAAAAAAATCCTCCCCTTCAGAAAATAGAAGGATCCTTAAATTATAGTTGCCACTGCGCATGTACAATGACTGTGTTGGTCACTAATGGTGGAGTTGACAAGATCAGACTGACATGACTGATGAAGTCATCGTCTACCAAAAATGCCTGATTTTTCATGAAATAAATATCCTGGAATAATTTGAAGTATATGTCCATCATCATCCATAATGTTCTCCACCTCACTAGGTAGGTAAGATTACTTTATTGGTTATATTGAATGAGAAAAAGTGGCGGTCGGATACAACATTCTACCCGAGTGTTACAACTTGGAGAAGTGCTTTACTTTACATTATTATATATACATTATGCTATATGCAACATATAATAATAACCACAGGATGATGGGCTCATTAAGTTATGCAGCACTGGTTCATTATTTATGCAGTTGTGCAGTAAATTGTTCAGTCTCTGAGTTCATCCGAGTCCGTGCCCTGTCGAAAGTTTGCTCTGATCGTGACGATATTGTCGTTTAAAATCGTTATTTCACTCATATAGACAGGAATACATAGATCCTTTCTCTATAATGGTTGGGCCACCACATATACCCCGCAATTAATTGCCGACATTCCCCCACAATCAATCTCCGACGTCACCCCCTCCCCACGATAAATCACCTTATGGGCACTGCAATATTTTCGAAACAAAAGACGCTGATAAGGTTGTCTGTTTATATAGGGTGTGGAGAGGGGAATGGAATATTGTAATAATTTGTATGCAAACAAACAAACAATTTAGGGCGATGATCATTACTGGGTTGGGAATATTTCTATTAATGTTCCCTCTCATAAAGGGTACAATATCGTATCCAACTGGCACTTTTTTTCTCTCATAATGTAATCTTACCTACCCAGTAAGGTGGAGAACATATGGATGATTATGGACATATACTTCAAATTATTCCAGGAAAATGTTTTGGTATACGATGACTTCCTCAGTCATGTCCGTCTGATCTTGTCAACTCCCCCGTTAGTAACTAACACGGTCATTGTACATGCGCAGTGGCAGTCCGAAAACCATCATAAAAGTGGATTTTAAAGATAGTTTTCGCTTTCTGTACCCCCAAAAATCGATAGAATCATTTTTTTACTGGTCAGTGGTTGCAAAAAACCTTTAAAAAGTGACGGTTGGATACGACATGCTTTCCCAAGAGGTAACAGCTGTTTGCATGCGATGCGCCCCATATTTCATTCTGAGAGTCTGAGGTAAGGATATTATCATGATATTCGGGGCTACTATTTCAGACCCTGTAGGTCCCACTGCACTATACTATCAGTATTTATGCATCAGGTCATTAGCATAAAGTGTAAACCATGACGTTTTTGTTTTAGATGCATCCAAGCCGTTCAAGAAAGATGCATCAAATCAAACATAAAAGCCTTCAAGCCTAAACCCAAGGGAAAGCCGTCAATAGCCAGCATCAAACTTAATTTACCAGTATTTGAGGGTTGTCCCTCTTTTTTGGCAGTGTGCCCTCTTGTTGCCCACATGTCTCCCCCCCCCCCCGCCCCCCGCCCTGAGACCCTGGATACACGGCTGAGCAGAGGGGTCCGCTCGTTTATCAGTATATCTGCCTGTTCTATGATCCATTTGTCTTTTCATGTCGGTATATAAATTGCTAATTTTATTTGTGTATAAATTGTAATGTCACCTTTTTACCTTTTATAGAACAAATTATGAGAAATTATACCATGCTCCGCCAACTGGAAGGGAATTAGGGAAAGGCATTTTAATAAAGTAGTAGTATATGTAATCGGGGCTTCTGGTGCAGTAGCCGATTTTTATGAGAAAATCAATTTTTTGTAAATATAAATATTGTGTTGGTTGTTGATGAAAGGTTAAGTTTGAATGGTAGACTAGTTGGTTGTTGATGACGTCATGAAAGGGTATATGTAATTGGGGCTTCTGGTGCAGTAGCCGATTTTTATGAGAAAATCAATTTTTTGTAAATATAAATATTGGGTTGGTTGTTGATGAAAGGTTAAGTTTGAATGGTAGACTAGTTGGTTGTTGATGACGTCATGAAAGGGTATATGTAAGATAAAAGAAAAGAGGTCAAAGGTCATGTTCTAGCAGGGTCATTAAAAATTTGAAAAAACTCCCCACGAATAAAAAGATATTGAAAATGGTAGTAAAAAAATGAAATAATAAAATAATATTATGTAGATGAATAGTAAAGATGACGACGAAAACGATTATTCCATGCGAATGGCTTTTAATGGTAAAACAGTCAAGTGTTGTATACCAAGTGTGGGTGGCGACGTGGTTATCTCCTTCAGGGAAATCAATTTGATTAATTCTATATTCATCATCATCAAATTGTTCACTTTTCACTATAGAATAAGAATTTTTTTCATCCATATTCATTTTTGCATATAATGAATAAAATGATAAATCTTCAATTAAAAAATTTATTTTATTTCGAAACCAATAAATTTCAAAGCTTAAATTACTTAAAAAATTGAAAGAAGAAAAATTTAGATTTGGTAAAAGTTTACTGGGATTAATGTGTGCAGTTTCTTCATAAATAGGTGGATTGTAAACGTTGCTAGGTAAAACTTGCTCACTCTTTCGATCTTTTCGACTAGGACCATAAATACTCGCCATATTTATAATATAAAATTAATTTAATGGTAAAGTTTTAATTTTTATATTGAAACAGATTTTAGTGTTTAGAGCGCCGAAAAAGCTTCCTTGTACAAAAACTTTTTCATCTCGCGTTTGAAAACAAATTTCGTATTGTACGTGCTGCGAAGTGTCGTTGAAAACTAAACTTTTATCTCGCTTGGGAGAAGGAATATGATATACATCGGCATCAAAACTACCCTCCACCGAATGCGAATAAAAACCTTCCGCTTTCGTAAATTTTACAAAAATTGAGCAGTATGCGGGTGCTTGATTAAACATGTAAAAGGGTAGTTTAAGCCTACCGTGCCATCCTAGTATAATGTTTATTTTTTCGACAAGAGGTATCGTTTGTAAAATTTCATCCCTATCGATATAGCCGTGTTGTTCATAAATTTCACTATGACGAGAGTCATCTCGATGAAAGATACTACCGCTCGTTCGACTATCGCTACGAGTAGGACCGTAAATGCTCGCCATTTATATAATTTCTAGATTTAAAATAATGGAGAAACCGTGATTATTTATGTCTCTACCTTTTGAATCGTTAATTTGAAAACTCAATGCGTTAAAAGTACCGGTTTTAAGCTTTTTTAGTAATGGATTTTTATATTATATCCACATACTCTCTCCGAACGATTTATCTTGTAAGGGGAAAACGTTTAAAATAGTACAAGGTTTACCGTTGAAATAATTTTCGGTCGTAGAAATTTGATCGCAATGAATGTATAAAATTTTAAAAGGTTGTAGATCAATTTTTTTTACTATATTCTCCCACAGTTAGAAATTCGTTGTGAAACCCGAGTAAATTAGCTAACCCGGAAGAAATTTTTACGGATTTGTTTTCATGAGTAATATTTAGCAAGAACAAATCTGTTTTTTTATCGATGGTGAACGTGATCCAAGGCGCTTTTTTAAAACTATAATATCGATAATTTCGTTAATGTTGTAAAGCCCCGGTTCGACAAAGTTTACGACATCTTGTTGCTCACCAACAGTACGATAGATTATTCTTTCTTTTCTACGCACATTGTAATATCCCACCCAAATGTTAATGCTATTTAATGAAATCGTAAGATTACCTTCGCGATTATCGATGACGTCATTTAATTGAACCGACTCGCTATTTTTTTCAATTTCGATTTCGAAGGTGTGATACATTTTATTATTAAAAATTTATAATTTTAATATAATAAAATGACGTTTCCATTAGCGTTTCAGAGTAATTTTTCGTTTTCATATCCGCAATCTGGAAATTTTAACGCGCCTCAAAATGTTAATGCTAGCGATTTGACGAGTTTAAATATTTACGTCAATGAAAATGATTTTTTCTCCATCCAATTCGACAATGTTTTTGGCAACTACAAGTTGCCTCGCGTTCATAGCGACGAGATTGTAAATAGTTGGAATTCTAATCCGCTAAAATTTTATCAAAATCAAATAAATTTTGTAACGTACTGCAGTACAACGAGATGCGGCGTGAGTTATAAACATTTAAATCATTCGAATGTGATGATTCGTAGTTTTTTTAGATTTCACGTTTATTATCAAATGAGACGATTACTCAAAGAAATGAGTTGGCCCGCGTCTTTTCAACATTATTTTAGCGTGTTCGACAACAATATAGACATTAGCGCGTATACAAAAATATGTAAAGACTTTCACCTTTCACAAGTTTCTAATTGGAAACAACAAGTAGACAAAAACTCGTCAGGATTGGGAACGGCTTATTATTACGATAACGGCTACAAAGCGGTACCTGGAAAAGACTATGATAATTCTAGTTTAGACACTTTGTCTTTTCCATTTACTCCAATACTCGGTTATGAAGGTATTCATGATTACGGAACTGCAACAAAAATGAGTTTTGGAGATCATCCGGCGACGTATACGATAGGTTTTATTTTACAATCTCTATCTGCAGAGCTCGCTTGGACTAAATTTATAATCGATGAGTCTAGGGGTTTTACAGATATCGGTACAGAACGAATTAATGTCACTCTATAAGAACGTACGTTTACGCGATATTGGGAGCTCAAGTGCAAGCAAAAACATCATTTTTTACAGCTGGTACCGGTTTAGATGTACAGCGTGAATGTTTAAATATAGTAGATGCTGAGATTGATTCTCCGGTCGATTTACAATTTAGTATCGATCGATATCAAAAATCTCTATCAGATACTAAAACGCAATTAAACTTTGCTATCGGAGAAAATTTATACATGATGCCGAGCGATATGAATATGCGTATAGGTACTTACGTCGGATACACCAATAACATTTTAATCGCATCGAGTGATACTTTATCATTAGGATTGAATCAAGACGTGAATTCAGATCCCATTCCTCCTCTACCTTTACAATTGACGCAACCGTTAGCCGCCAAACGCTACACCGCGCAAGCGCATGTGCAAGAATCGAACGCTACCCAGAACCCTTTGGAAGAATCGAACGATACTCTTCCTAGCGTAGCCGCTCCAGCTAGCCACCAAGAAGAAAAAAATGCTTTAATTATTGGTTTTGCGATTTTAAGTGGACTTGGCGTTATGATTTACGAATTGCTCTACTAGAGTTTTTTCTGCATATAAGTTAAAATTAAAACACCAACCCCAGTCAAGGCTAGCCACACATGTTCGGCTGTCCATGCAACGATGCTGGAAGCTGTTTTAAATAACCAACTTGCTATAGATCCGGTAAAGCGGCTAAAGCTTTTTCTCCGAGTTTTGCTAATACACTCGCTAGATTTTTTAATGTTTTTTGTATCCACTCTTTTACACCGCCGCTAGGTGTAAGTTCCGGCGGCGCGGGCGTTGGTGTTGGTTCTGGCGGCGCAGGTTTTGGCGCCGGTGTAGGTTTTGGCGGCGCAGGTTTTGGTAAAGCTGATTTTGCTGTAATGACGATTGATTCGACGATAATCGTGATGAGCATACCAAATGCCGTTAATATACTAGTGATCGTTATGCCTTGTTCTCTAAATAAAGTTTTAATTTTATCTCCCAACGTAACATCTCTTTCTAATATTTTTTGAACCGTTTCTTTAATTCTATTAATTTGACTACGAAGAGCATAATCATGCGCATCTATTTGCTCTAACAAAACTTTTTTGTCATCTTTTAGTTTTTGCAACTCACGACGATCTTTTTCCTCAACATCAAACCCTCTTTCTTCAGCGTCGGAAATTAATTCTTGAATATCAGATATTTTTTGATTAAGTACTTTTAATTTAGTTAAAAGATCTAATTGTTCACCTCGATTTCTACTCATGATTTCATTGAGTGTTAACACTTCTCGCCATGGAATGTTTAATTCCGTTTGAGTTTCTCGATCTCTCGAAAGCGTCATCGTCGCCATTTCGATAGCTTCTTCTACTTGTACTGATTTTTCAATGCGTTGTTTCGGTATAGATGGTAACTTTCGCCCCGTTGGTGTTGTTTTATCGACAACAGTTAATAGTTTTTCTGCCTCTTTTACAACATTTAATATAGACTTTTCACTTTCTTCCGATAATTTTGGTTTCTGTAAACCTAAAAGTTCGTAAAATAAATCTTTACCTTCTTTTTTTTAAAGTAGATTCTGCTAAAAAAAATTCACCCGTTTTTACTGTCAAGTTAGTTAATCGTATATATTCACCGTTTTCTTTTACAAAATAAAGTATTCCATACCTGTATCTAAAACTACTATAGTTTTTTTCAGCATTTGGATACTTGAGTTGGTTGTAAAATGCATCAACAGCATCTTCTTTACTTTCATAATAGTCTGTGCTACCGACACGACTGGGTAGATCCCAATTGGATGGTGTCAGTTGAGTGTTGATGTTATCATCTTCAATATATTCATCATCGACATTTGTTTCTTGCATATAATCATCATCTTCATCTTCGTCAAGATGATGTAATAACGGATCCAGCTCCATAAGATCGTACCTTCCTTCTGCCATTTTACAATTACTTTTTATTTTAATAATTTATAACTTACGTAGCCTACTGTACTCGTACCAATCAAAATGAATAGGATTTCTCTTTTTTTCTTTTTCTTCGCTAGGAACGTAAAAATCCTCAAGTTGGGGTTCGTTGTATAAATCTTCCGGTAAATCAAATTGATTGCCCGTAACTCGTGAATATTCATTCATCGCATCGTCAATGTTGTTAAACGTTTTGTTAGCGTTTGATTCTTTTTGTATTCGTTCGTTTAAATAATCTAGATAATTTAAACGCTTTTTACTAAAGTCGTCTCTGGCTTTTGTAAGTTGTTCTAGCGCTAAATCGTGCCTTTTTTGTTCTTGTTCAGCATCGCTAGAACGAAAACTGGAAAATAAAAAAATTGAACCGGTAAAGGCTAATTGACGATCGCGCCTCCAATCATTTTTTTTAAAAGAAAATACATTTTATATTTACAAACTATCAAATATGATGAATGCATACGGAGATGTACTCGATCCATGCAGAAGATTAAGAGAACCTTTGGGATTAAAAGGATTGCGTCAAAAAGTCGTCATTACAAACAATCCGAGTACCATTACCGAAAATCTATTGTTGACGGTTCGTTTTCCAAATTTAGGAAAAATTACGTCATCGTTCCGGGGACGGTTAGATTAGCTTTCAACATTGTTCTTCAGTCTGCGGATGATGATACGAGAACGATGGTACATAACATAGGTAGAGCCATCGTAAAAAATATAATTATTAAAATGGAAGGAAATGAAATATTTTCTTTAGACGATGCGGATGTGTTTAATTGTTATAAAGACGAATGGTTAACGAAAGATCAACGCGAAAATCTAGCTTACCAAAATCCAGCCTCCGGTACGGCTAAAAAGAATGAAAAAAGAATCCCATTAAACTCGTTAGTTCGATATTTATACGCACCCGGTAAGCTGAAAAGGATACGAGAAGACGAGCGACTGATCCGATTTGGAATATAAAAATTTATAATTTAAGTAAAACGATGAAAGCTCCTAATCAACCCATCTTGTATTATTTATCGTCTACGGGTGTAGAATCGACCGCTCCAGCGCGTAGTTTTGTAAGAGAAGAATTACAAATTGTTCCGCCAGATACAGAAAATCCACCGATTAAAAAATTATAACTCTGAATTCTTCTAATCATATAATGACCGTAAGCTAAAGTATGTATTCCATCCTTTAAAATATATCTTTTTGTATCGAGACCGTCTAACGATTTTTTGTCAACTTTTATAGTGTAAAGATGATGACCCTGGTTTCTAATAAAATTCATCTTGTTATGATACGGTTTATTTTCAAATAAAACTCTTTTATAGTTTTCGTGGTTAATTTTCTTTTCTAAAACTTGTTTTTTAACGCCTTTAGCTTTTTTTAGTTCTCTCGAAAAAACGGCGGGTCTTAAGCCGGTAGGTTTTTTTGTTTCTATTTCTTCTTGTAAAAGTATAGAGTACATTTTTGCTCTTAAACCCACAAATTCAGAAATAGGTACGCCAGCTGTCTCATCTTTAAATTTTCCAGTAACTTTTTTGTTAAATTCAGAATGTAAAAAATTTTCTTTAGGATAATTACTAAAGTCGTATAAATCATGATCTTTTAATAAATCTTTATAAACATCTCTCGTTTCAATATCAACCATTAAACTGTCTGTATCCGTGTAAAGTAGTTTGCATTTGTCTCCATATTTATTTTTTAAATGATTGTAATAAAAATCGTACATGTAAAGTGTAGCTAATTCTAAAATAGTCATTCCTACATAGATCGGTTTATTGAGTACGAGACTTGTTTTGTACATATGAATCGCTGCCAAGTCAAAGCCTTCAAAAATGTTTTGCTCAGCAAAAGTCGGCTTTGCTATTTTTTTTTTACAAATGCGTTCTTTGTCCTTTTCGTCGTTTGGTCTCACTAGATCCACATTAATGCGATTTCATACATTTTCCATCGTTTTTCCAAAAACTGAATTATTCATCAGTTTGTACAAGTCTTTCTCAAAATCTGACTCGCTATTTTTTCTGAATTGAGTGTTTAAATCAGTGTATGATTTCATCCACGGAGATTCATCGAATTCTAAAACGCGATAAATTTTTGTTAGTTTCATACCGAGTTGTAAATATTTTTGTAAATTCTGATAATGAATAACGTATTTCGTTTTGTTGTCTAAATTAGCAACTAATTTTTGAATGTTTGGAGCGGGTTTGTCACCCAATAACTTAAGTTGATACGGCGACATCCATTCTTTTGCTACCGTTAATTTCTCTGGCGCGAGTGGATAATCGTTATGAGAATCGTGTAATTCTTTAGGATATTCTAAATCAACTTCTAAAATATGTCCTCTTCCATATTTAATCCTTTTTTCTTTTTATGAAAATAATAATCATTAATTTGTTCTTGAGACAACCATTTAAATTTACCAGTTGGTAAAGGTTGACTCATCGCATGACCGTACAAATTATTCGCGTCTAAATATAGAATGTAACTCGTTGGTTTTGATGGATCGTAATCATCTACATATGGATTGTTTGCTTTAGAGTATCTATTACTCACCATAACTATTCCTCCTCTCAAACCTTTTTCTATAAATAAATACATGTCGATATCAGTCAACAACTCTTTTGAATGTTTTAATAAAGCGTCCCAACTTAAACCCGGACTCGTATAATAATGAGCTGGATCTAAACCATATTGTTTCATACAAGTATCGCGAAAATTATCAAAAACGTCCGCTAATAACAAAACATCGGTACGCACATACAAATCGTGATAATCACCTAGAGTTTACAGTCAAATTTAGCCCAAACTTTCTTTGCGTGCTCATATTCTTCTTTAGTAATACTGTTCTTATTTAAACTACTATAACAAAATTCTTGTGAAGGAAGTTCAGTTTCATCAAAACGTTTAAAACTATCCATGTATAAATACCCTTTTGTTTTAAAAGATTAAATTTTTCTAAATCGGGTTCGTGTAATTTCGTGATACGAAAAGATTTACTCGATTCAACTATTTTATCGAGCGAATAAGGTAAAAATTTAAAACTATCGAGAAATCGTAGTTGGCCGTTTGAAAAAGAAATATACTTTTCCATATTATTCGCGATACACGTTAGTTCTCCTTTTGTTTCACTCATTCCTTGCATGATGAGATGAGAGTCGTAGCCTCGTAAATTATGAATAAAAACAGGTATAAATGTTTTGCCTGGTTCTATTTTTAGTTTTAAATTACATCTATCATAATTATGCCGCGCCTCTATATTTTCCAGTAATGTGACAATGATCTCTAACTTTTGTGTAAGATTTTTTTAAATTTTCATTCTCAATTTCTTTTCTACAAACCCAACAACGACATTTTGGGTTGTCAGGGTCGTGCCAATAAGATTTTTCACATATCCAACACCGTTTAGCATTTTTTAAATCTTTTTCATCTTCTTTAGTCATAATCAAATCTTTAGGGTTTGCAAATATCGCGTTAATCTTTTCTACTTCATCCGCCATTTTATTTTAAAAATGTTTAACTGCATCTTCACCCCTGTATGTAAAAGATGAAGAAATTTCACCGTCGCATCGAATAATAATGTACGAATAACCACACGGAAGGTGCTCTTGTTTGATATAAGTTTTGTCACCTAGAGTTTTACTCATTAAAGGTAAAATTGCTTCAAAATCTGCGTGTATAGTAAAAGGAACTTTCATCTTTTTATGAAAATTTTAAAATTTCAACGTATCGTTTTTACCCTTTATCGGCATCGTGTATTTTACCGCTCTACCACCTATACCTCTACACTCTTTCATATGATCTAAAAGTAGTTCTTCTCTACTAAAATTACACAAGCAACGATCGCAAAAGTGTTTTTTAGCTTTATGCCTTGTTTGATCATAAAGTAATTTATTAAAATCCTTGATCCAAACGTAGTGAGATCTAGTTTTTCCTTCTTCTTGTTCTTGGATTAATAATAATTTCAGTCGTTCCTTTTCACACTCTGTGTCAGCGTCACTAATGTATACAGGAACGACTGAATCGTATTTATCCAAATCATAAACGTTTATCGCGATACCATTTTGTTTCTCAACTTGATTAATCTGACTGATTGGTGTAGGAGCCTCGATACCATCAAAATTTAAACCATCCTCTATCGGGTATTTAGACATTCTTTCACCGTTTTGTTTAACGGAAAAAAGAGCACTTCGTAGTGCCCATCGTAAACAATTATCATCTTTGTTTTGTACGTTGATGCATGCTTTTTTATTTCTTATGTAATTAGGTAGCTCGATATAAGAACCACCTCTCAAAGGTTGATATTTTGAAATTGTAAGATCTAATTGTTCAAAACGATCTACAATCCATCCAGAACCTCTATTTGTACAAGTTGCTATAACTTCTCCAATTTTATCAAAACCTCTATCTAATTCAGCTTTAATATTATTCATATTTAATAAAGTTATTTGTTCAGAAAAATGAATAGGAATCGTCGAAAACTCAATCCCACCGTCATCTTTTTCTCTATAAAATTTAACCCACAAGTATATCATAAACTTAAACGGCCCAATTTCTTGTAAATCTAAAGTCAACTTTTCGATTATCGGTGCTTCGGCACCTTCGTAAAATACATGTAAATCTTTTTCTCTTTTATGACCCAGCGGTATAGTCATTATTCGCTTTCGCAAATATTCTCCACCATCAATCGCTGGTTCATCAAATTCTAAAACACCATGACGCCAATCTCTCACAATCTTATACAAATCTTTTCGCAAATATCTTCCTGGTCCTATCGGAATAGCTTCAGCTTCTATAACAGCCTCAAGTTGGCTCTTTGTTAATTTATAGTATGGCCTTGGTTTATACCGTTTTATATATATTTTTTACTGCATTGTAATAAGAACGTTTATCTACTTTACCCTTTTGGTTTTGCACAAGAATTAATGGTTTGTGTTCTCGCACAAATATTTTTAATTCTGATAATGTCCATTTCGATAAATATTTCATCGTCATCTTTACTATTCATCTACATAATATTATTTTATTATTTCATTTTTTTTACTACCATTTTCAATATCTTTTTTTCGTGGGGAGTTTTTTAAATTGTTTAATGACCCTGCTAGAACATGACCTTTGACCTTTTTTATCTTACATATACCCTTTCATGACGCCATCAACAACCAACTAGTCTACCATTCAAACTTAACCTTTCATCAACAACCAACCCAATATTTATATTTACAAAAAATTGATTTTCTCATAAAAATCGGCTACTGCACCAGAAGCCCCAATTACATATACCCTTTCATGACGTCATCAACAACCAACTAGTCTACCATTCAAACTTAACCTTTCATCAACAACCAACCCAATATTTATATTTACAAAAAATTGATTTTCTCATAAAAATCGGCTACTGCACCAGAAGCCCCAATTACATATACTACTCAAGTAATAACAAAATATAAGGCTTTTTAATGGAAAGTCGATATGTTGTTAAAGTCGGTCACATATAGGCCTAATCCATCAGTTACAATGATTTACCCTCTGCACTTGCGACAATTTCTTGTAAGGATTCAGGAGACAGTATAGTGCAATGACTCAAAGACTTATATCCTTCCCCGACCGAAGTTAGAGTATTATTTGTAAGACAAGAACACCATAAAAAAACATATATTTAAAAGTGTTTTCGTGCTATACGCTACTGTGGGTGTAGGCTCAGAATCTTTACAAGGGGAGATTTTTTGAAAATTATTAGCCTACATAGGCCTATAAACTTGGATATAAATTAGCGTGTCGGTCATAGAAAAATACAATGGAATAAATGTAAAGGCATAGGTCTATAATTATGTTCTAATTATTAGAGGGACAATAATAAGGGGTGACATTTCAATTACAATTTCCCGCGTTTTAAGTATAGGGGAGGCCGGGACAAACATGTATTCCTTCCTAATTCATCCTACCCCCGAGTTGTCGCCCATGGGTCTAGGTAATGCAATATTTATCAGGGAGTGGTCGATTGTAGCTTTCTAGATCAGTTAGTTGTCTGTCGGCCTGTATTTGACAATAAACAAATTACGTACGTTTCGAAGTTTTGAATGGTGGAAGTAAAGTAGGAGTAAGATTTGCTCCTGGGGTACGCTGATGATCTGGTCATCTACGATCAGTCAGCAGAAGACCTCCAGGAGATGCTAATAACCTACCTGGGGTACGCTGATGATCTGGTCATCTACGCTCAGTCGGCAGAAGACCTCCAGGAGATGCTAATAATTATCGAGCGAATTTTCACAGCCCATGGCCTGAAAAGAAATTAAACTAAAACCGAAACCTCATTTTAAACTGGGAACTACTTGGAACAAAAGACTCCCTAGGCGACAAACAGTATCCATCTTCAATAACATCACTAAATGGCGTAGAAATCAAGAACTCGGCCACCTTCATATATCTAGGGTCGACAATTATGTACAACGACTGTGCCACCGGCGATGTTGAAATCGAGAAACGAATAACCGCAGGCACTTGCAAGTTCAATGAGCTTAAAAATTCTACACCAATTACAAAATAAAACTGAAAACCCGAGTTCAGTTTTTCAATGCAATGGTCCGATCAGTCATGACATACGGTTGTCAGGCATGGTGCCCCACTCAAAGGCATTTTGACAAGCTAGAGTCGGCGTTTACATTGCTATTTAGATCATTAGTGAAAGGAGGCCACCAGATGGAGAAAAAGGTGAATTCTTACAAAAGGGCGGATGGTTCTGAGGGTGAGTTTTGTAAATACAGATACAGAAATGAAGATATTAAGAGAATCTGCGGGATCTCAGACATTGAAGACTTTATCAGAGGTCAACAATACAACTGGGTCGCTCATGTATGTCGGCAAGAAGATGCTCGTTTCATCAAACAGCTCACTTACGACAAAGACAGCAGATATCGCAAAAATCAGGCATCACAGAAAATACTTACAGGCAGGTAATAAATAAGTAAAAGAATAAGCACAGCTTGAAAGATGAGAACCAGGTAATTCAAAAAATGATGAAGCGAAAACAATTTTAAAGTCACTGGCTTTAAACCACTGTATTAGACGAATATGCTAATGTGGAACCAATTTCGACGTTTCAATCAGTATGCTCTGATCGTCATCAGAAAAACACCTAAGAGATTGTCACTTGGTGTTACAGCAAACCTAATAAAAAAAATAAAACTCATAGTTCAGACAGGATGTTTTGTAGTTTATTTTATTATATATTTGCTGCTGCAGTACAAATTGTGTTTCCGAACCAGTGAACCCTATGTGATATAATTTGGGGAGAGTGAATTTTAAGCTAAGTGAAGTACATGATGATAAACGGAATGGGGCTACGACGGTGTAGAATCCCAATCCGTGCAGATTGTGTTTTAAATACCAAATGGAGATTGTTCTCCGTGAAAGGTCCTGTGAAGAGGTGGAATTTAAATAATAAATAATTTATTTAACACTATCTGTTTTTTATATCCCGGTGTATAAGTAAGCCTAATGCCTATGCAATCAATAGCAAGGTGGAGCACATGATTGACAAGTGAGATGATTTAAAAATGATTTGATTGAACACATGATTTGATTGGCTAATCAAATTCATATGGCGGTGTGTTGATTACTACATGTTACCCAATGCTAAATCTATTTAAGAAACCAAAGCTATATACAAATACCATTAAGTATTGTCTGATCTAAGATGTTACAATCAAAACACAGTGCCATGAGCCAGAGACACAACCAGTGAGGATGATCTTAATTTGGGAGAGGGGCACGTCGGGGTCAACTGAGGTCAAAGTCCATATGACCCTCACACCCCTGATGTAAAGTCTCTCTACTGATTTTTCTGCTTCTTGACGATGATACTGATGCCAAATGTGGGGGCGAGCCCCTCCCCCTCGACTCACACTGACTACACCACTGGCACAACTCAAGCTGTTCTTATAACTGGAGCTATTCTTATAACTGGAGCTATTCTTATAACTGGAGCTGTTCTTATAACTGGAGCTGTTCTTATAATTCCAGCTGTTCCTATAACGCCAGCTGTTCCTATAACGCCAGCTGTTCCTATAACGCCAGCTGTTCTTATAACGCCAGCTGTTCTTATAACTCCAGCTGTTCTTATAACTCCAGCTGTTCTTATAACTCAAGCTGTTCTTATAATTCAAGCTGTTCTAACAATATAATTATATGTTTGGTGACTTCAAAGCCATTCCATAAGTAATCGTATCTTAATGTGATAGTCTTATTGAAAGAGTGCCGTGGAAACTGTCAATCATTCTGTCGGTGCAGTCATAGCATAGTGCTCGTGCGTGACAGAATGAGACGGATGCATAACGAGACAAAAATAATAAATCAACTGAAAGTTATCATCACACATTTATGTGTGGTAAATGCAGTGTACTACATTGTTTGAACTGAAGGGACATACATGGCAATGATATATGCTGATTATACTTCAGGTCAGAGGTCAGATATGAATGTGAGATGTCAAAGAAATATTGATCTAAAACGGCTGTGGATATTATATTCATTTCTCGGAGATAAACAATTAAAAGTGTTTGTATGTGAATCTGTTCAAAAGTAGATATTGGAATCTACTCTTGATTTTTAATGATGATGATGATGATGATGATGATGATGATTTGTTGGTAATTTCGCAATGTGGTTTAGGTTCTAAGGCCGGGCCGGCTCTAGTCTAGTTCCCGGTGGATGAGAAAGCAGTTGGTCTACATTTTTTGAAGATAAGGAACAGGATTGGTATTTAAATCATCCCTAGAATTTTTGAATTTAGGAAAGAGTACTCTTTCCTAAATTCCACATTAGAATGAATAAAAAAAATTATTGCATTTTCACTACATAATAAGCTGAAACTTTCACAGGTAAATATTCTGATGTATATCTCCATTCAAAGATAGTAAGCATACTTGTAGAAGTAATTTGGCCAACATTATCAATGATGTACCTTGACTTGAATCTGAGTCAAATTTGAAATCAAATTCTTTTAAATAAAACAAATTTACGAAAAAATTTAATTATTACCATGATTATAAAGAAAGGTTGGGGATTCACATTTGATTACAAATTGTTACTAACTTTTACTAAGAACAAAAAATACTTGTGACATGACTTGACTTTACTAAACAATGACTTGTGACTTAATTTTACTTGAAAGAAATAACTTGTTACTTGAAATGACTGTGACTTGACTTGACTTTATTAAACAATTACCTGTGACTTGATTTTACTTCAAAGAAATGACTTGTGACTTGACTTGAATTAAATTACTTATGACTTGTGACTTGGCTTGACATTATTAAAAATGACGTGATTTTTACTTGACTTGACAGACATGACATGTGACTTGACTTGATTTGACTTGCCGTTACCAGAACATTGAATATTGAACCTATATAGATAAAATAAAACACTGAATGACTGAACTAAAAAAATAATAAATCTAAAAAATAAATAAATAAAAAATAAGCAAAAAAGACCTTAAGTTAAAAGAAACGAAAGAAATTTGAAAGAAATTTAAATATCGACGGACGACGGTACCGTACCATGACTCACAAGAGCGCGATTCGCACCAATCCAAATATGAGTCACGTTGAATTGTGATCTCAGAATTGGACTCCAACGCCAGGCTGGAAATGATTTCTGCAAATTTAGACGGTGTTAAAAACTTGTCAGGAAAACCATCACACTTCAAGTTGTTGCTGATGGCAGTGTTGTAGTATTCGTTCTCGAAAGTCTAAGTACTCAGATTCGAAAATCTAAGTATACTGGGACTCGAATATTAATACTCGGACTCGAAAGTACTCGTACTCGACAACCTCGGTACTCGTCAGTGTACTTGGTTCTCAAATAAAACTACTCGATAACAACATAGTTGCTGCTGCTGTGTATAATTCCATGCAGTGGTTGTTTTTGATGTTGGCCAAGAAAATTGTCAGATATTTATAGATATCGGATTGTCCGACAATTTCACTCGCTAAAAACGATCCAATCATTTCGCGTTGTACCAATCTCGCTCGCTCAGTGTGTCGTGTCACCTTCCTACACATGACAGAGGCGATGTATAGATAGGGCTGGTAGTTGGGGTACAAAGTTGAGGTGTAGGAGTGGAGGTTGATGATAGGAGTGAAAGGTTTGGGTGTTAAATAGGGATATGATAGGAGTAAGGGGCGAAGTGTTGGAGCAGAGTGGTAGTAGGAATAAGATATTGAGGTTTAAGAGAGAAGGAGGATAGTTAGAGTGAGAGGTTGAGATGTTAGATAGGGGGAGTTCTAGGAATAAGAGGTTGGGGTGATGGAGGGAGGATGGTAATTGGAGTGAGAGGTTGAGATGTTGAAGAAGGGGTGGTAGGAGTAATTGAAGTTGAGGTCTCAATTACCGCAACCTCTTACTCCTACTACCACCCATCTACAACACCTCAACCTCTCCCTCCAACAACCACCCCTCTCAAACACCTTAACCTCTGACTCTTAAGCCGTTGCTCCAACATCCCAACCTCTACTGCCACCAGTCTCTCTGCACCACATCAAACCATCACTGCCTTACCCTTCTCCAAAACCTATATCAAACATCTGGTGACAATATGTATATCAGTCAAAAGTCAGACACAAATAAGACCAAGTGGACAAATAAATAATTTCAGAACGTTTTATAATTCAAAATTAAATAAAAATTAAATTTATACAAAATAATCAAGGAAATAATGAGGTCGCTTGCCTCAAATTAATGAACATTAATCTTATTTGAAATCAATTAAACTTTAACATTTTAATAAATCAAGACCAGTCAACAACAAGTCAACAACAGATATCAAACTTTGATAAGTTTTCAACAGATAAATTATTACCAAACTTTACTGTTGAATACAGGGGTGTGATTTGTCCGGATTTCCGGATTTTTACAAATCGCATTGTTGCGATCCACCAGATTAAGCAATAAAGGAAAGCAAAGCAAATGCTCAGAACTATAGATTTCACCCCAGCGCTGTTCACAACAGCGGCCCCAATACCCCTAGCAAAATTTATGTGGATTTTTTAAAACACCCCTGTGAATAAATCATTAAAAATAAACCAATCAACTCATCTAAAATATTTGAATTTATAATTATGTTAGATAAACTTGAAATCAGCTTGTTTCTTAAAATTCACATTATTCAACGAAAATAATTATAACAAAATGATTCACTTCAAATAATTTTCCAACTGAATGTATCGGTTTTTCACAAGCGCAAACATGAATTAGTTCTTTAGATTAAGATAACATTTTCAACCTCTTCCCAAGATTGTTTAGCGGATGTCGATCGTTCGAGGTTTTTCCTGCCCGTGGGCTTCACGGGTCACTTAATCATCGGTAGAAAGTCTATGGGGTTTGATTTCTCCGTGGGATAAATGATCACCTGCACAAGATTGAAAATAACCAAATAATACTACAAATCTGTTCTTTAGTGTTCTTTAACAACTGCCTACTCAGCAATATTTCAACGACGCTTCAAAATAAATCAACATGGAATCTTACTTCAGAATAACCTTAGACCGAATCTAAAGAAGCTCTTTACGAATAATTTCATTCCTCTTGATTAGGTTTTTACAAAGAAAGTATAATGTTGTTTAAAATATATCTATATTTAATAATTGATTGTCATTGTAGTTAATTAGTGAGGTTTTAGTGTTGTTTCATGTACATATAAAATTATATAAATATAACACATGGAAATATTGTATATCTAAACTAAAATATATATATAGGCCTATATATATATATAACATATAAATTGTCCAATCATTTAAAACAATCTTCCATAAATATTAATTTACATCGATCTCAACTTTAAAAAGTAACTTAAAGTGTTTAAAAAATCGTGTTCTGGTGTCTCAACTACAACTATATTTTTTATATTCAAGTTGTCCAATCTTTTAAAACAATATTCTATAAACATTAGTTTATATCGATCTCAAATTTATAAACGAATTATGTTTCAATTTAAATTACAAATCTCCAAATATACTACAAATATCATGAATTTTTACGAATATCAAACTTACGGTAATTCCAGAGATGTAAACTAGCTTCTTCAGGACAATTGCCGTGTGAAGACTGGTCAAAGAGGAGCGGTGTAACGCTGCTTGCTTTCGGCCGTAAAGTTTGGTTAGCTGGCCCCTTATCACATTCAGTGGCTGTATCACACGACGATAACGGGTGGCAACACAAATCATACTACTAAAAACACGTCCTATATCTATCGAGCTCAAAATGGTTCTCTGTCACTCTACAAACATTTCATTAAATTTCCCAAAAGACCGGGTTTGGAGTTTACCTGGGTTCTAAATGTGTGTCTAACTAACAATGGAGAATCACTCACAAATTGGGATAGTGAATAACTATGACCCACCAAGGGCTATACTGATGAATCTTCAAACTGGACGAGTGGGGGGTGGAATTAAAATAATAATAACTGGGGTGTCACTAGGGTGCGTCAAAATTAGGATATATTTCTGTGAAAAAAATCTTAAATTTATTGTGAAATTTGGGGAAACGCATTGATTAAACGCGAGGGTGCAACGGACTAGAAATTAAATATGCACGAACAAGGAAAGGAGATAACAAAATGGAAAAACGTTGACTGTCTCAAACACCATAACCTTTCACAATCTCCTATCTTCCCCTCTCAAATACATCAACTTCTAACTCGTACTACTACCCCCACTCCAACACCACAAACTCTTACTCCTACCAGTCCCCCACTCCAACACCTCAAACTCTTACTCCTACCAGTCCCCCACTCCAACACCTCAAACTCTTACTCCTACCAGTCCCCTCCACTCCAACACCACAAACTCTTACTCCTACCAGTCCCCCCACTCCAACACCACAAACTCTTACTCCTACCAGCTATTGCCACTCCAACACCTCAAACTCTTACTCCTACCAGTCTCCCTCACTCCAACACCTCAAACTCTTACTCCTACCAGTCCCCCCACTCCAACACCTCAAACTCTTACTCCTACCAGTCCCCCACTCCAACACCTCAAACTCTTACTCCTACCAGTCCCCCCACTCCAACACCTCAAACGCTTACTCCTACCAGTCCCCCACTCCAACACCTCAAACTCTTACTAATACCAGTTCCCCCAAACATTTAAAATTATCACTCCTACGACCAGTCCCTCTCCAACCCCTGAACCTCATAATATCCCCACAATACTCTTACTCATATCAACCCCTGATGTCCAAAACCTCAACGTCTCACTCCTATCAGACCCAAACCAACATCTCAACATTTCACTTCAACTACCAGCCCCTTCTCAAATACCTGAAACTCTTACTCTTACTCCTATAAACCCCCCTTCAACACCTCAATCTCTCACTCCTACTGTAGCCCCCATACAACACATCAATGTCTCACTGGTGTTATACCATCCCCCACTCAAACACGTCAAACTCTTACTACTACTATCAGCCCTCTCAAGCCCTTCAACCTCTTAATTCATAACACCCCAGGCCCTATCCAGCATCTCAACCTCACACTCCAACTACCGTCCCTGTCTCCAACACTTCAACCTCATACTCCTGCCAACCCCCTATCCAACATCTCAACCTCTCACTCCAACTATCCCCAAACACCCTCAACCTAACATACCACTACAATACCTCAACCTCATACTCCTACCAGCGCCCTTTTCAAACATCTCAACCTCTCACCCCAACGACCATCTCCCCTCCAACACCTCAACCTCTTACTCCTACCAGCCCTCTATCCGACATCTCAACCTCTCACTCCAACGATCCGTCCCCCTCTCCACCACCTCAACCTCTTACTCCTACTACCACCCCTTCCCAACACCTCAACCTCTGACTCCTACCATTCCCCTATCCAACACCTCATCACCTCTCACTCCTTTACCACCAACCCTCTCTCCAACACTTCAACCTTGTCCTGTAACTACCAGCCCTATCTTCATCAATTCTGCCATGTGTCACGTGAGACGAAACAATGAGCGAGACATGTGATCAGCAGGCCGCAAAATGATTGGATAATTTGGTAAACGCGAGAAATAATGACAATCCGATAGCTATTATCATAAAGGGAAGGTTTAGCATTGGTAATATTTGTATTTTTAAATCAAATTAAATAAACAAATTAATGGTTGATGTGAAACTTGTAAAGGTATATGATGATATCAATTTTTCCCTAGAAATAATTTTGTCTGAGCTTTTTATAAAAGTTTAGGAAAGAGTACTCTTTCCTAAATTCCATGGTAGAATTAATACGAACGATTTGTTTTCACTATTTTCTCATTAATAACGACACAACATGATAATTCTCACATGTTGGTTAATAACAAAATAAATAAATTAATTAATTAACTGAATGGTTGATGTCTGAGGTGTAATATCCAGTTCGAATTTAGGAAAGAGTCCTCTTTCCTAAATTCCATGTAAGAATGAATACAAACAATTATAACAACATAACATGATCAAATCTTTACATGTTGATTTTCTAATATTATTTATTTTGATTTAAAGAAAGAAAGTAAACATACTCGTAGAGTAGTTTTGCCAACATACCAATGCTGTATCTTCCCTTTATTGATGGTGGGTCAATCTTCTCAAATAAGTAGTTTATCATCTTCCCCTTACATTGACCTATTCTCCTCAAGCTCGAAGTTCGACACGTAGCTTTCTGAACCTTTCTTCATTTGAATAGGTCTCGTCTCATCTGAGGTCAGATGAGATGAGAACTATCTCCTCAAAGTCGAAATACGACAGGTAGCTTTCTAAAGCTTTCTTCATTTGAATAGGTCTCATCTCATCTGAGGTCAGATGAGATGACACCTGTTCTCCTAAAGTCAGAATACGGCAAGTACATTTCTTCATTTCATTCACTCTGTCAAGTTCTCATTGTTTCAACAGTGTGGTGAAAGAAATGAGTGCACCTTTTTACAAAGGCCATGATAACACAACAAGGCCCTTACCATCCGACCGACTGTGTTGTGTAACGAAAGATTATTTGAAAAATAAAATATAAAAAGAAAAAGAAAGTAAGCAATAAAACAAAATAACATACAAAAAAAAAAAAAAATTGAAATCCCTGAATGTGAGTATTACCTTGACTTATTTGTCTGTCTAGTAGATGATGAAATAATGTGTTATGCTGTATTTCAATAAATAAATAATTCAATAATTCAATAATTCAATAATTCAATAATTCAATAATTAATTCAATAAATAAATAAATAGTTCAATAATTCAATAATTCAATAATTCAATAAATCAATAATTAAAGAAATCAATAATTCAATAAATAATGCAATAAATAAATAATCTTATTTCCATCTGATCAGAAGACGAAAATTATTGTTTTGAGTGACAGGGAAGAACGTTGACTCCAGTCGGTGACTTAACTTGAATCTAACTCCAATCTGACTGAAATTTGACTTGCGACTTGACTTTACAAAGATAACAATTACCTGTGACTTGACTTGGGCAAAAATTAATTTTGACTTGACTTGACAAGAACAAACATTACTTGTCACTTGACTTGACAAGGACAAAAATTACGTGTGACTTGACTGACTTGACAAGGACAAAAATATACTTGTGACTTGACTTAGCTTGTCGACATTTCCAAAGTTTAGAAGAAATTGAATGAAAATAAAAGGCAACCAAAAATGTGTCAAACAGTTTTTCTTTTGTTTTTACCATGAATACAAAGAGAGATTGGGGATACACTTCTGATTACATTTTGTACTTTCACCAATATGACGGTGAACAATGAGCAACATTCAAGGGAAGGTGCATCATTGGTAATGTTGGCCAAACTGCTTCTATGAGTATGCTTACTCTCCTTGAATCGAGATATACATTGAAGGGAAGGTACAACATTGGTAATGTTGGCCAAACTGCTTCTATGAGTATGCTTACTCTCTTTGAATCAAGATATACATTAAACAACCAACCAATGAAAGTTTCAGATATTTACGTTGTGTTGTTATCGGACCTACGACATGTAACTAACTTGCCCTAAAATATGTTTTAATTGTGACTTGAATAAACAATGACGTATGAATTGTCTTTAATAACTTGCAAACAAATTATTTGTGACTTGACTTGACTTACCAACAACAACAAAAATACAAAATACTTGTTACAACGTTGTTGAAATCACACTGCAGGCACCGATAAAGAACTAGATTAAAACAAAGAGTCGGTCTATAGAACCAAAACTATAACTATCGGTACGCGGTAACACCATGTGTGAACTATCAGTAAGTGAGATCTGGAACTAATTAATCGAGAAGAACCTTCAGTATAATCAGTAAAAATGATTGCCATTCCTATATTAATTGATGCAAGCAGACTTTTGTTGTATACATATTGTATACCAGGACCAAGAGATAAGTCAATTTATTGACGTTATACTTATTCTGAAATTTACATGAATAGCGGCACCGCCGGCACGCCATTCATAAACATCTTCATGTTCTCAGCAAGCATTTGTTCCTGGAACTCTGGAGGTATGTTATCAAGCAACTGAAGATGAAGAAATAAAAGGAAGGAGGAAATGATGAACGATGAATTAAGTAAGATTGTTTGGAAAGCAGAGAGGACATGGACTGGTGATTTGGTAAGGTCATTTGATAAAAAGAGGAAATACATGAAAGGGGTGGGAACAGAGGGAATTGAAAGAGAAATGTTGAAGGTTATTATAATCATACAAAAAGCTTCTTTACAAGAAGCTGTCGAGTTTCAGCCACTTATAAAAAAATCACATTTTTATATTTCTGTTGCTAGTTATCAAAATGAAGAAAGATTTCATCAATATGTAATTTAAGATATTTACCTGGTCAGAGTTAAGAACGAAGATTCCGGGGTTCGGTCCTGTGGCCGCCGCAAGACGAGCCTGTGCAGCGTCAATTCCCTGTATGGGAGAGTCCTGGAATATGAGGATAAAAACCATTTTGGGTTTTGGTTTGTGGTTTGGTTTGATAAATTGTTTTACATAACCATCTATTTGCAAAATTACAATGTCTTTCAACATTTACCTCGTCTGAGTTCAGAACATAGAACGCTGGGTTTGGTCCACGGACCGTCCCGAGGAGGTCACGGGCATCGGCCATTGCCTGCCCTGGATTATTCTGGAAAATTATGAGAATTAAGACAGACCTTGATTAGTATAATTAACTTGGTTTGGTTTGGTTTAGTTTATAGGTTATGTTATGTTTGGTTTGATTTAATTTATCTTGGCATGTTACTTTGTTATTGGTGATCTGGTTTTAAGTGTTTGGACAACTGCGTTTGGTTATAGATGGTTGTTTGATTGGTTGGCTGTTTGGTTGGGTGGCTGGGTGTATTTTTGTCGGCTGCGGTGGATGGATGGATGGACATGATTGGTTGGTTGAGTGGTTCAGTTGGTTTGTTTGTTGGCTCGTTAATTGGTTTTTTAGATGGTGAATGGATGGAGTGAGCTAACTATTTGACCTGATACGAACCTTCAACTCCTGTCGAGCGATTTTCATTGCCTTCTTCTGTATGTTCTTCTCCTTGATCAGATCACAAGGACGAATCTCGGGAAACTGTCCTCCGTCAAGGATATTGGCAACTTTGCCGGCCAAGCTGGTCACAAATTAGACCAACAATAATTTTAGTTTGAGTCTCAATCCAAGTTTTATACTTCTGGAAGCAAGGTAAACTTTGAATAACTATATTGTTTAACTCTGACTTTTAATAGGTATTATCTCTCTTAAACTTACGGAAGTTTAAGCAGGATTTACAAGTATCTTTCTTACACTTACTTATCTTAGAAAATAACTTGGTTCAAATACAACTTGTCAGACGCATTAAAGTTATTTTTTGTATAAAATATCAAACTGAGAAAAATTGTCTCCACGGAGACATCAAAAGATAATGGTTTTATTTACGAAACTTGGCACTTTGCTTACATGGTCTTTTCTTGTGCTTCTTGCGCGTCTTTCGCATCTTTCTCGCTTCTCAGACGCTTCAGGTACCAAGTTGCACCCAGAGTGACTGCCGCAGTTGCCGCCAAAAGGAAGTAGCCAAGTTTGCTACAAAAAGAGAAGGTTTTTGTCATTCGACTTGAGAAGCTCTTTCTTCCTCCCTCTATATTCATTTTATTTTTATTTTTCTCAACAATTCATTCCGCCATCCATCCACTCATCCATTATACCCCAAATACTTCATCCAGCAAGCCAACCAACCAGCAAGCCAACCAACCAACCATATACATTTATAGCCATCCATTCACCCACCCACCCATCGATATCTACCCAGACCCATCTTGTCTATATAGCCAGCCAGCCAACCAGCGAGCAAGCAAACCTGCTATTCGTTCCCCAACCTATATTATTCCTCACCAATTTGTTCCCTCATTCCGAATATTTCATCCAGCCAGTAAGCCAACAAGCCAACCAACCAACCATATACATTTATAGCCATCCACCCACCAACCCACCCATCGATATCTACCCATCCACCCACCCACCCACCCATCCATCCATCTTGTCTATATAGCAAGCTAGCTAGCTAGCCAGCCAGCGAGCCAGCTAGCCAGCCATCCAGCCAGCCAACCAGCGAGCAAGCAAACCTGCTATTCCTCACCAATTTTCTTCCCTCATTCCGAATATTTCATCCAGCCAGCCAGCAAGCCAACCAACCAGCAAGCCAACCAACCAATCATATGCATTTATAGCCATCCATCCATCCATCCATCAATCCATCTTGTCTATATAGCCAGCCAGCCAGCCAGCCAGCCAGCCAGCCAGCCAGCAAGCCAGCAAGCCAGCCAGCAATCCAACCAACCAACCATATACATTTATATCCATCCATCCATCCACCCACCCACCCACCCACCCATCCATCCATCTTGTCTATATAGCCAGCCAGCCGGCCAGCCAGCCGGCCAGCCAGCCAGCCAGCCAGCCAGCCAGCCAGCCAGCCAGCCAGCCAGCCAGCCAGCCAGCCAGCCAGCCAGCCAGCCAGCCAGCCAGCCAGCCAGCCAGCCAGCCAGCCAGCCAGCCAGCCAGCCAGCCAACCTGCCAACCAGCGAGCAACCTATATTATTCCTCACCAATTTTCTTCCCTCGTTCCACATTTTGTTCAAGCAATTGAAACGAAATAACTTTTTGTAGTTGGCTTCTCTTTTGCTGCTTTAAAATTTTAAATCTATTTTTTTCAAAGGAGATATTAGCATGATCGACCCATTGTGACTTAACGATTGCCAGGGGAAATGTTTTTCAGTGCCGCAAAAGTGAATAACTTTCTTTTAAAAAATAGACACTCATATTGTGTCTATAGTAGGCCTATATAGTATTTAGCGAGATTACATATTAAATAAAATCATTCCACACTCTCCAGCCACTGCTGTACTTATTTAATACAATCAAAATAAGATTATTTACTCTATTTTAACTTAAACTTTAGCGTGCAATCCGAGACGCAAACATTCTGACACAACGTGCGCTGTGGACGTGATATCGCATTACACGACGCATCCTTTCCAAACTTTCTCAGTGTTCTAGATTTTAACAAGAAGAAGTGCGTAACTAACAAATGTGTTATTTATATTAAAACTTACCCCATGATTGACACTTTTATTGAAGTATTCGATATTCAATAAGCGTACGACTTTTTTAAACGCTTGCAGACGTCTTGTATCAAGATGCTTTGGTCTCAAACTAGCTGATGTTAGTACATACACAAGGTTTCTATGTACTGAAGCAAAATTCGCGCGCCCACTGCGTAGTCTTGTACTGAAGACGTTTTTGGTTGTAAGAATATCATCGCATTTAAACTAAGCTGTGCGCGTTCGCGCAATCATGCGCGTTTCTCTCAAACGCCTTGACCAAAGACTAATGTTCTGATTTCAGCGTCTCTCGCGCACGGACGCGCGTCGCGCAGTGCATCTGGTAGTTGGTGAGTGACGTATTTTTACGGGGTACGCGTCATACATTTTGACGTAACAGTAAGCCTTATTTACATACAAACGCATCAATGTTTTCGTTATTGTTAAACTTCCCTTGTTAAGGATCTAAAAAGTGTTATTTTTCCCAAACAAATTATATCAAAATTAATGCAGAAATATAATTTAGGGCCTACATTAGTGAAAGGGAAGGTAGAACACATGATGTGAAGAAAGGTACAATCACCCTGAACTTAAAACATTTCCTTTTGAAGAAGTGCTCTTATGAAAACACGAACAAACGTAGAACTATGCCTAGCAAAATCTGACATAGACTTCAAATTGAGTTGTAACTTTAATTATTTGGTTGTTAAATGTATTAAAAAAGAATCATTCAATTTGTAAAATCATGCAGTTTTGACAACAAAACCTAGTCCATTTAAGCGCCGGAATTAGGGGAATTGCTCCAAAATCAGAAAAGTAATTATTAGGGCACCTTTTTGCCCTTGTTCCCTACCCTGGCCCGTCACCGTGACCACCTATGTAAGAATCACCTTTATCTAACCATTGCCTACAGTGAAGGGGCGATCGATAATAAAACAACCTCTCTCTACAATTCGCATAACCGTAAATAGCAGCATTAATTTATCATGATTATTATGCAAGATGTGTTTTTACATTTGTACACAATTACACTTTTTCTTCGTAATTTAAAACAAGTTTTCTTAATATCCTACGATTTTCCACTGAGTTTACTGTGACTAGACCTATTTATTTTGTTCAATCCCTTTCGTCATCTTCACATGTAAAAATATAATTGCAATTTATTTTACTTGTAAATAAAGCTCTTTCTTCAGGAGACCATAAAGTTGTCGGCGGTATCGATCCGGTATCGATCCAGTCACTTTGGCAATCGACCACTCTTCTTCCAACCACCAATCGAACATTTTGTTAGCCTGGTGAAACCGCTCAATTGTATTGCTAGTACAGAGAGGGGTTTTGTTTAATTTGTTATAGGCATTTACCAGGTTAACTGTGTTGAGAAACTTTCGATTCAGTTTTTTTAAAACTTTCTTCAGTGTTTATACAAAACCACTAATTCTGGTCTGGTCCGTGAAACGATCTTACACATCTGCATCGATATACTAGTTTCAGTATTACTTAAACAGAGCACATCTTGGAGCAAGAATTTGTTGGTTCTGTTGTTGAAGGGCTAGATGAAGGAATCTGAAACATAAAGTTTGAAGATGGTATTTGCTACACATCGACAGATTTGAAAAAATAAAGAAATCAGAAATTTCGAAGGTAAGACGGCATCCTGGAATAGATTATAGTATAGCTGTCAAAGTGAACGTTTGTATTATTGCTGGAAACCGGTTTTTTTGAGGATAGACATATCTCTTCAAGGAGCTTGGAAAGTAATTTTACTAGTATAGCCCTTTGTCTGCGTCTTCAACAACTGTACGATCTTATGTGCATATATTACTCTTGCAATCCATCTTTACATGCACGGTTTAGATGTTTATATTTAGATATTTATATTCAATTAATATGATCGCCAAAATAGCTTCCACTATTGTTTTGCTCATGTCACTGAATTCTCTGTGTGCCGAAGGTGTAACCACGATCACAAGAGTATGGGTTCATGGAGACGGCCCACTTCGAGGACTGTGGTGTCCAAAATATGCCCGAGTACTAATAACACGCAGCAGTGAATTTATGGCCTAAAATTAATTTTGAGACTTTAAATGCTGCTAAACTATACTTATGAAAAATTTGTTTTGCTTCCTCCAAAGGAAAAAAAAAAACATATTCTTATTAAAAATAATTTATTGTAAAATCAACGATGAAATAGTCAAAAACACGGGAAATTTTATGACATGCATTCATGATGGCAGGCCCTGAGCTCTGGCACTGACTTGCCTTCACATGAGACTGCTAGATGAAGTGTTCGTGAAATAATTATTCATTATACAGAAGACTTTTGATGTGTATTTTTTCACCGTACCTGGGGTGGGGGGGGGGGGGGGTTCTGGTTAATAGTTGTGTATTTTAATGTAATGCACATTTGTACATTTTATGACATTTGCACAATATTATTTCTTATTTTTTGAAATAATTTATGTGATGATCATTACCCATAATGTCTTTCTACATAGGCTTATCATATTATAGCACATCCTACCGCGGCTGTTTCTCCGGATCCATCCAGAATGACAAAGAAATCCGAAGCCACTTCCAGGGCGTTGCCACAACCCTAACCCCTGCCTACCCAGGACTGACAGTGAGCGAGTGTGTGGAGGACTGTCGACTCTTATGGATACCAATTTTCCGCCTTTGTACGATGAGACAACGTAATTCATGTGTCATAATTCATTGGTTGTGATGACTTCTATGTAGGAATCAGGATGTGATACAGAATGTCCCGGTGGTGACAACATAGGGAAGTACTGTGGTGGAAGTAATGGTTACTCCATATTTCATATGGACATCAAGGGTAACTATCAGGAGCCTGCTATGGAATTTGCAGAGTACAGATAATTTGCTTCTGGCAGGTTCTCAAAATACATAAATGTTCGCAGGTAAACATGACACTCACTTGGTGTCAAGTTGATGATGGTATCAAACATCCCTTGAAACATTTCTGTCTGAGGTGATATAATTTTAGTTAATCAAATTATTTTGAAATTTTTAATGAATACAAACAAATCTTAATGCATTTTCGATGAAATAAGCTGCAACTTTCACATGTTGGTTTTGATATCTTGATTCTTATACAAGATAGTCATAGTTACAGATATTTTACTATAACTGTATATACAGACTTTAATCCCAACAGCCACAGAGTTTTGGACGGAGTGGTTCAACTTTGACACTCCCTGGGCCGATGGTAATGACATAGATAAAACCCTAGAAGTCACTGACACCATGCCATGGATCTGCTCCAATCCGTTAGACATACAGTGTCAGTCTCAAGACACATCCTACGACGAAACCTGTGACAAATTCAATGTGGAATGCACCCTAGAAGGAGGCATCAACTGTACACAGAACTTGCAGGTTGGTTGGAAAGGGTCAGGGTTGGAAGGGGTAAGTCTAGTGGTCAATTAAGTAAGACTAATTGCGGTGACACCATGTGAAATTCTCTATTGAGTAGTAATTAGTTCTGAAAAGACCTGGAGGTTACAACTCGACGTTTCGATCAGTAAGCTCTGATCGTCCTCATAGCATACTGATCGAAACGTCAAGTTGTAACCTCCAGTTCTTTTCAGAACTAATTACTACTCAATAGAGAATTTCACATGGTGTCACCGCAATTAGTCTTACTTATCCTGTTCACCATGCAAAGTTTTACCTAGTAGTTAATTGGTTCAACTGGCGTATCACCATTTGCGACTTGGACAACATGTGCATGCATGTAACTAAATATAGAAAGATTGACCTAATCTGAATTAATACTTTTCAAAACATTTATACTGCATATTGTGGGCTGGTTTTGGACTGTCTACATTTAAGCATCATTTACACATTTATTTAAAAAAAAATACATTTTGTTTGTTTTTGTTTCTGCAGGAATTTTCAGTGCAGTCCGTTACTTCCACCACCTCCCATGCCATGGGGTAAGTGATTTCTGCACAATACATGGTCATCTATGCATATGATATATTTCCAGGAATCAAACTGGATATGTACGGGTGCATTGATGGATAGGACAACTGAAACTTTTATTTTATTTTTTTATTATAAACGGGTTACTGCCTATTTTTGCGATTTGGTGTCAACTGCAGGTTACCCAACATGTTCCCCATACTTGATGTATACCATGAGTGGGAACACTCATTACTTACAAGTTATCTAGACAAGCAACATGCAGAAAGGGTAATGTTTTCGCTTTGCCAACCTTCAACATGTTTTTGATGCCAAATTTATGACCAGAAACAACTAACTTGAGCTGCACAAAAACTTGAATAGGAACTTTTTTTATCAAATGAACATTTGTCTCCAACATCAACATTTACCAACGTGTGTAGAGCACTGCACGCTCAGTGCTTTCCGAGCGTCTGTGAAAAAACTACACAGGCTACTCGGGCGGGACTCAAACCCATGACCTCCTGCTTACTAGTGCAGACGTCTTAACCTCTCGACCACCGAGCTTGGAACTTACCAATGATTTAAAGAAATTTGTATGGGCAGCAATAATTGAATCAATTTTGAATGACAAACGAGGAAAGCAGTTAATACTTTTCTACATAATTCAACACTTGAAACAGTCATGTAAATGCAGTACAACTGAACTCACTAAAACACTCGATCATTGACCAAAGCTGACATATTTTCTGGTCATCTAAACATGCCCCAGGAAACATGAAGTTTACAGGGTTTTTTTTTTTAATTAAGGGCTCTCCTAAAAACTATACACAGTAATTGGCCAATTTAGATTTACTTAAAGACAGAATGACACAGAGACTGTAAAAAAGTGTTTGATTTTAACGTTTATGTTAAGTTTTATTGATACTTAAAAATATCAGATTTTTAAAAGAATTCAGTTTTATAAACAACGTACACTTGTGTATATTTGACGGTGTATATTTATATTATGCACATTGAGTGACTGTAAAGTTAGTATTATCAGAAGTCTATTACCTACATGAAGTGTGCCACTTATGTACTAACCTAGTCCATGGCATAGTACTCCAAGAACAATGAATTTGGCCCATTCGTGACATTTTGTTCCACGATCTGATGAGAAAGGTCTCAAATAGAAGCAGTGCAGTCTGGAAGACTTACCCGGCGTGTGAGAGAACTGTATATCTCATTCACCCCACAGCTTGATGGTTCACCCGTTTCTAGTTGTAAGAACTAGCTAGTTCTAGGCGCATCAAGCACCTCATCCCATGATACTTTACAGCAGGACTGGCAGGGTAGCAAAACTCGTTGGAGTACAATGCTGTGGTATGGATTACAGCAGGCTGGCACAATTCATGTAGGTAATAGAATTCTGCTGTTATCTATATCAGAAACATTTATACGTAGAATAAATAATGACACAATGTGTGCATTTACATTCAAGGTGGTTTCCATCAGTTATTATTCGCACCGTGCATGAGCTGTTGAGGGCACAATATTGTTCGACCACTGAGGGCGAAAGGGCAGCGATAGTGTGTCGCATTTTGCAGTTGATGTGTGTACGCGCGAATATCTCCAGCGATCATTGGCTGGTAGAAGTACACGCATGCTTAGTACCATAACACATGCACATAAAGTGTACGCACAACGCTCACACGACGCAAAAGTAGCTATCATCAAAACACTGGGTGCAAATTCACCGCTAGAGGGCTACGATGTGCACTTCTTAAGACAAACTCTATTTTCACTTGTGACGTTTCAGGTGACTTGGCAAGCAAAAATGACAAGTAATTAAAATGCTGTACTTGGCATTTTCTTGACATATCTAGGTTTCAGTGCCTTGACTAAACTTATTATTATATATTTCTGGTAATGAAACCAAGGATCTCTCAAAAGCACACTTAAGCATTGTAGCTCGGAAGCCTGCAAACCAGAAACACTGGGGGTAAACCCTTACTCTTCCAAAATAAATGTTCTGTGTTCTTTTATGTGCATTACAGCTTAACATCCCATCCGAAGGAAGCAGCAATTATGGTTAAAGTGGCTTGCTCAAAGACACAATCGCGACCGGCCAAGCCTGCCAGACTTGAGATGTGATGATAAGATGTACATGTACTTCATCATTTAAGATGTTAATTTCAAGTGTACAAATTTCTAGGTTCTTTTTCACAATAGAAATGCCCAATGGCAGGGAAGGGATTAAAACCCATTATATTATTATTAACTTGAACTGTACATTAACGCTAACCTTCCTAAATCCTACAAAATCCCTTTGCTAAAGTGAAGGATTTTGGAGGATTGAGGTTATTAGGCATACTTGCCTTTCCATGGTACATGTACATCCATGTTTGTTGTAGTGATTGCAAAGTCAGTGCTTGGGTCAGTGGACACTGTTTATTGCTCCATGCATGCTGGGAGGGTCCCTGGCCATGTATATGTAATTTTGTGTCCTTTTGGCACTTTAAGTCATGTATCGTCCTTTGTGGGAGTTTAATCTGTTTTGGTTATTTTAACATTATCATCCTTGTAACATTTTTGTCATTTTAGCCTTTTGGAATTTGTTAATTTTTTAACTTATTCAAAACGTTTTATATTTTACACTTTACATTTACCTTGTTAAGCGCCTTGGAGCATGTCTTCATGGATTGGGCACTATTATTATTATCACAGATTAGAAACACATGTGTGCAAACATGTCATGTGCTTGCTTTACTACTGAAGGATTTTGGAGGATTCAGGTTATGTTTAAGCAAATGGGCCTAGGGAGTTAGGGTTATCAGTTATGAGGCAAAAGACTACCAACAATGTCAGATGCTTCTGTGGGAGCTTGGCTCGTTTCAGAATAAATTGTGTATGAAATGGTTTATTATCAAAGGTAAAGGCATGATAGACGGCCATTTTAGAAAGGGAAGGTACAACATTGGTAATGTTGACAAAACTGCTTCTACAAGTATGCTTTCTTACTTTGAAAAAATACCTGTGAAAGTTTCAGCTCAATGCGGAGTCTAAGTCATGAGAGAAGTGTGAAAGAAAATATTGACAATTTTTACAGAAAACACTTGAGCAAAAAAGCTTTTTGAAAATGTGCATATTTGTTTTGAGTTTTCTTTGAAAATGAAAGCATTTCAAGAAAAATAATTGTTGGAACTTTGACCGACTTCATATCAAGCTTTTTGGTTAATATTTTGGTTATTTGTAATCAGGACATTACTAATGTTGTACATTCCTCTCAAGCTTCAATCGAAAATCTTTACCCAAATATATTTGAAATCTATCTTTTGAATGCATTTTGTGGGTATCATTCTCATATTTGTTGTTGTACATCAGTTATATCCAGTGGCCCCTGATGCATAGGTAGTGCCTATGTTCACAGAGGCTAAATGATTAACCATATCATTTTCATCATCATCATCATCATCGTCGTCGTCATCGTCATCATCATCATTATCGTCATTGTATGAACTGCCTGCTGCACCTCCATAGAACCCATAATCTGGAAAAATAACATCAATGAAGAAAATACCACTGTGACTATGGACTGAGAAAGAAGAAATCTTACAGATCTCTTGTCTGTATTCTTTCCTTTTAGATCGGAAAATTGCTGCTTTCCTTTAAGAAAGAATAAATAAATACTTCAGTAAATAAATACTTTATGGAAAAAAAAAATTGTATTAATAAACCGTACTTATAAAGCGCATTTCACAATTCACAATAGTCCTAATTCACTTTATAGAGACAGAAAAAAAACATGATAAAATGTTATTAACTGAGAATAAACAGAAGTTCCATGCGTTTTAAGAAGTTCCAAGGTTCTAGCATTCTTGCTATGAGAGGGAAGGTGATGCTGTTAAAAAGAAAAGGTCACACTGACCATAGTACACTTAAACCAACATTTTATACTAATGTGAAACACCCAGCCTAATTCTCTGATGGTCATAGAACCATGCAGTCACGTCTGGTGTGCCATGGATCAATGCACATGTTAGCGTTCTGATGGTCATAGAATCATGCAGTCACGTCTGGTGTGCCATGGATCAATGCACATGTTAGCGTTCTGATGGTCATAGAATCATGCAGTCACGTCCTGGTGTGCCATGGATCAATGCACATGTTAGCGTTCTGATGGTCATAGAATCATGCAGTCACGCCTGGTGTGCCATGGATCAATGCACATTTTAGCCTTCTGATGCTCATAGAATCATGCAGTCACGCCTGGTGTGCCATGGATCAATGCACATGTTAGCGTTCTGATGGTCATAGAATCATGCAGTCACGTCTGGTGTGCCATGGATCAATGCACATGTTAGCGTTCTGATGGTCATAGAATCATGCAGTCACGTCTGGTGTGCCATGGATCAATGCACATGTTAGCGTTCTGATGGTCATAGAATCATGCAGTCACGTCTGGTGTGCCATGGATCAATGCACATGTTAGCGTTCTGATGGTCATAGAATCATGCAGTCACGTCTGGTGTGCCATGGATCAATGCACATGTTAGCATTCTGATGGTCATAGAATCATGCAGTCACGTCTGGTGTGCCATGGATCAATGCACATGTTAGCGTTCTGATGGTCATAGAATCATGCAGTCACGGCTGGTGTGCCATGGATCAATGCACATGTTAGCCTACTGATGGTCATAGAATCATGCAGTCACGTCGTGTGTGCCATGGATCAATGCACATGTTAGCGTTCTGATGGTCATAGAATCATGCAGTCACGTCTGGTGTGCCATGGATCAATGCACATGTTAGCGTTCTGATGGTCATAGAATCATGCAGTCACGTCTGGTGTGCCATGGATCAATGCACATGTTAGCATTCTGATGGTCATAGAATCATGCAGTCACGTCTGGTGTGCCATGGATCAATGCACATGTTAGCATTCTGATGGTCATAGAATCATGCAGTCACGTCTGGTGTGCCATGGATCAATGCACATGTTAGCATTCTGATGGTCATAGAATCATGAATTAACGACAGGATTGCCATGGATCAATGCACATGTTAGCGTTCTGATGGTCATAGAATCATGCAGTCACGGATGGTGTTCCATGGAACAACCCACATGTTAGCGTTATGATGGTCATAGAATCATGCAGTCACGACTGGTTTGCCATTGATCAATGCAAATGTTAGCGTTCTGATGGTCATAGAATCATGCAGTCACGCCTGGTGTGCCATGGATCAATGCACATGTTAGCATTCTGATGGTCATAGAATCATGCAGTCACGCCTGGTGTGCCATGGATCAATGCACATGTTAGCGTTCTGATGGTCATAGAATCATGCAGTCACGTCTGGTGTGCCATGGATCAATGCACATGTTAGCATTCTGATGGTCATAGAATCATGCAGTCACGACTGGTGTGCCATGGATCAATGCACATGTTAGCATTCTGATGGTCATAGAATCATGCAGTCACGTCTGGTGTGCCATGGATCAATGCACATGTTAGCGTTCTGATGGTCATAGAATCATGCAGTCACGTCTGGTGTGCCATGGATCAATGCACATGTTAGCATTCTGATGGTCATAGAATCATGCAGTCACGTCTGGTGTGCCATGGATCAATGCACATGTTAGCATTCTGATGGTCATAGAATCATGCAGTCACGCCTCTGGTGTGCCATGGATCAATGCACATGTTAGCATTCTGATGGTCATAGAATCATGCAGTCACGCCTGGTGTGCCATGGATCAATGCACATGTTAGCGTTCTGATGGTCATAGTTTCATGCAGTTACGTCTTGTGTGCCATGGATCAATGCACATGTTAGCGTTCTGATGGTCATAGAATCATGCAGTCACGTCTGGTGTGCCATGGATCAATGCACATGTTAGCGCTCTGATGGTCATAGAATCATGCAGTCACGCCTGGTGTGCCATGGATCAATGCACATGTTAAGCGTTCTGATGGTCATAGAATCATGCAGTCACGCCTGGTGTGCCATGGATCAATGCACATGTTAGCGTTCTGATGGTCATAGAATCATGCAGTCACGCCTGGTGTGCCATGGATCAATGCACATGTTAGCGTTCTGATGGTCATAGAATCATGCAGTCACGCCTGGTGTGCCATGGATCAATGCACATGTTAGCGTTCTGATGGTCATAGAATCATGCAGTCACGCCTGGTGTGCCATGGATCAATGCACATGTTAGCGTTCTGATGGTCATAGAATCATGCAGTCACGCCTGGTGTGCCATGGATCAATGCACATGTTAGCGTTCTGATGGTCATAGAATCATGCAGTCACGCCTGGTGTGCCATGGATCAATGCACATGTTAGCGTTCTGATGGTCATAGAATCATGCAGTCACGCCTGGTGTGCCATGGATCAATGCATGTTAGCAGTTGATGGTCATAGAATCATGCAGTCACGCCTGGTGTGCCATGGATCAATGCACATGTTAGCGTTCTGATGGTCATAGAATCATGCAGTCACGTCTGGTGTGCCATGGATCAATGCACATGTTAGCGTTCTGATGGTCATAGAATCATGCAGTCACGTCTGGTGTGCCATGGATCAATGCACATGTTAGCGTTCTGATGGTCATAGAATCATGCAGTCACGTCTGGTGTGCCATGGATCAATGCACATGTTAGCGTTCTGATGGTCATAGAATCATGCAGTCACGTCTGGTGTGCCATGGATCAATGCACATGTTAGCGTTCTGATGGTCATAGAATCATGCAGTCACGTCTGGTGTGCCATGGATCAATGCACATGTTAGCGTTAAATATGTACCATGTATCATGTATGCTTTTTAGAGGGAAAAAGATGAGTGTATCTTTAAGGCCAAAAAACGAGTCTCTGGTCTCTACGTCGCCACAGACCCATGTGTCAGCATTTTTAATTTTCTTCTTTTTTTTCTTCTTTTTTTTACTATGAAACGATGTCCAATTGCAGCCAAAATTGCTGGATCAATTGAAATTCTGCCGTGCTATGTTTTAAACGACTTTTTCACATAGGAGTATGAATGATTGCCTGATTTGTGAGACCTCTTATAGCCACCATACTTTGTATATGGGAAATTACAATGTATCATGTATTTCCCTGTTGGCAGAAAAAAAAGATGGCCAAAAAAAAAACCCACGTCATTGCACCGATTTTGAAGCCGACCAATGACCAGAAACAGCAGACTTTTTTGGGGGCCTAACACAACAATACTTACCGCCACCAGCATATTCTTCATCATCATCGTCATCGTTTGTGTATCCAATCCTGTATCCTTTCTCACTCCCATCATCGTTATGACGACCAAAATCAACTTTCCTTGCTATACGGAAAATACAGAAAAATCATTATCCTGATGGTTTTTTACCTCTTTTTAAACTCGGCCCAAAACGAACATTTAAAGCTAGCATGGACATTTTATGTTCAATAGACATTGTGCAATTACAACACATCTTGATGTTGTTACATTTCTGTGATACCGTCCTCATAAGAAAAGCGCATCACTTGATTGGATAACGTTACTACGTGCAAAAAAATGCATCGTCAAAATTTAATTATCGAGTAAATTTTTTGTTTTTTATTTAATAATGTTTTATATTTGGTTTATGAAACACCACTAATAAGTATGTGAGTCAGTGTGACACAAAACATCAACAAAGCGCAGAGCCCAGATACATGTACACATGTGCAGTGACACACCAGTCAAATTATTCAATACTTACTAGACATACTAAGGTCCTTTGTTTCCTTGGTCTCAAAGCCACACTTTGGGCATGTTATCGGATCATCTCGGTTGTACTTGAAACCTTTCTTTTTCACATGATCATCACAGTAACAAATCTGGGGAGGGAGGTGGATTCCATTAGAAATCAATATTTGCAGCCCTTTGAAAACACATTCAACAGTTCAAGACAAAATCTAAATTGTTGATAATTATATATGTGCACATACTTCTTTTTCATTTCCATCTCTTTTGGATTCACTGAAACGAAAAATCATGCATAAATTCCTTGCACAAACACATGATAATGACACAATAACATATTTTTTTCCCAATTAATGAAAAAATACAAGATATAAAATACATTTTGATACCTTAAACCACCTCTACGACTAATATTTGGTTGTAATGAATATTCATGAATTGAAGAGATCTTTACCTTACATCTGAGACAGGAATACTGCCCTAGCCTGTTACAAGATGCACCTGTATACATACACAAACCACATTCAAATGTCACAAAGAGATGAGAGGAACAAACTATTTAAAGCACACATAATATTCTAATAATGGAGTCTTATATAGCACAAAGTCTATCATGATGTGATACTCTAAGCACTTTACATTATTACCCCTGCTAAAGTGGCTATCAAACACAACATCAATCTGTACCCCTGGTCATTGGGCCAATATCAATCCTTAAATTTTCTCAGCTCCCTGGGGAGTATACAGCTCTGTGCTGCTGTACTCAGTGCTACAATGGCTGTCAAATGCAACATCTATCTCCTGAGGACGATCAGAGCATACTGATCGAAACGTCGAGTTGTACCCCCAGTTCTTTTCAGAACTAATTACTACTCAATTGAGATTCCACATGGTGTCACCGCAATTAGTCTTACTTATCTCTACCCTCACAGGTACTCATTTATACAAGAGTCACAGCCAAGATATGAACCCACATTCTGATAATTTGGTCTAATACGCTAGACTGCTAGGACACAGCACTCCACACAAAGGAAATCTTTTTCTTGGGTAGGTACCTCCATTAAACAACAGCTCGTCATGCACAGGAATCAGCAGTGTGTTATGGGCACAAGTGTATGATCATTTGTCCACCAAGACTAATAACTATGAAAGTGATTCTGACCCATGTACTGAAAAAAATATTTCGATTGATGCCATGGTAATACCATGCCATGGAGTGTCGTGGCCGAGCGGTCTAGCTTACCGGACTCAAGTTCTGGTGTTAGCAGCAGAATGTGGGTTCGAAACCCGGCCGTGACACTTGTGTACTTGAGCAAGACACTTAACCATAATTGCTTCTCTCCACCCAGGGGTTAAATGGGTACCTGTGAGGGCAGAGTTGGTTGATTCGCCCTATATGCGCTGTAATGGCAGCAATTGAGTTGTATACTCCCCAGGGAGCTGAGATGGTTTCAGGAATGATTTATGAGCCTCATGAGCCTTATGAGCAGGGGTAATAATATAATGCGCCTTGAGCACCACTCAGTTGGTGGATACGTGCGCTATATAAGTCCACACATTATTATTATTATTATTAATACTCAATTTGCATTTTTCTCATAATTACGATCTGGTCATAGAGCCACTGGCCAGTGACCATAATAAAACAATAATATTTCATAATTTTTCTTGAATCAAATTTTTTTTAAATGATATTCACCACAATAGTTATTAGAAAAGTACATACACTTATATGATTCTGAATCAAGTTGCTGGCACATAGCCTGATGTTCAAACTGGTCATCCTCACACAATGCACTGTCACAAAAAGAGCATTTAAATACCCGGCCACCTGCAAAAAACAAATAAGAAAATGTTCAAAGATTTGCTATTTTTTGATAATTAGTAATTATTATGTTTGATTTGTATCACCAGTACCATGGGCAAATACTGGGATGTCGAACGTCAACCATCACCAGGTACACATGTAATTCATCATCACGGGATGAGGGATGAGGGAGGGGGACTGAGGAAGGGGGTTGGAGTTGGAGAGGGAAAGGGAGTCAGTCAGTCATCAGTAATACCATCAGTCGTTTGCAGACTATTCTGGGACAAGATCAACCACAATCTTGATGATGCCTTTTACAGTTTGCTACCAAGACAATTTCTATACAACTGTGTCTCATCAATATATTTACAGTGGTCTCTGATGACGTAGACTTCAATGTCACATAGGGAAGGAGCATAGGGAAGAGCTTACCATGATCCCAAACTCCTCGCTCACACTCGATACAATCCTGATTTATAAGAGGACACTCGCAGGCATGAGTTGTCAAACACTTCCGACCATGACAGATGAATGCTTCACAAAAATCACAGATGGCTCCCTGGATCCAAAAATGAAAATGTTGATATCAGCTGAAAGCCAAGTCTGAGGAACCAGCATGCAGGTATATGCCTTTTCTTATGAATGTGGTTCAATATGGGGGATATGGTTATAAAAATGTAAAAAGAAAATTCCCTGGTACATCCTACTAATATTTAATTTCAAGATAATGTTTATATTTATTACAGTTGCTGAGCTGTTTGGAGAACAATAATGGTAACTTACCACCATGCTAAGACCTGTGGTGTATTGCCCGGGATGCTTCACTACACAATCACCAGATTTCTGCATGCATTTTATCTTTCCTGTTTCAACAAATCAAGATGGAAAGCACATATTTGGCTGAGCTAAATAAAAAATTGCAACCATATCAAAACAGAGCCGATGTTATAACAAAATGAATGAACAATTGTTTTGCTTTGGTACTTTACTCAAACAACCAAAACTGGGCCCAATTTCATCGAGATGCTAAGCAGAATATTTTGCTGAGCAAGTTTTGTTAGTTACCAGCCAATGTTTCATACAAATTGTATAGATTTTGCCTGGTAGTCTGTTTTACAGTGCTAAGCAAAAGTATGTGCTTAGCAATAGTTTTTGACCAGTAACTATATGAAATTGTCCCCCTGCTTAATAGCGAATCTATTGTGCCTTGGAGAGTTGGGATTTAATGATGGAATTCTTACCACAGTGTCCACAGATTGGAAGTTTCTGCACCGAGCTACAAAAATAACAAAATGCTCTGTTCTTCTGTCTCCTGTGTTCCAAGGAAGGGGGGGGGGGAGTGGTTTTGAGGGAAGAGAAAACAATCAACTTTTGTGAGGATAAATGTAATAGTGATGAGTCTTGTTTCCCTCAAGAGATTTTTATTTTCAATGACTCAAATGAACCAATTTAAAAGTAAATTTCTTAAAATAATAACACTTACCTTTTGCACTTGTCACACTCCTGAAAAGGTAAACAAAATTGAAATAAGAGTTGAGTAAACTTTGTTTTTGGAGGCTTTGTTTCATTGTCAAAACTTAAAGATGCAGCAGCAGAAGTACAGAAAATGAATTGAAGAGACGTACCTCAGGAGGATTAGACATCCCAGATTCTGCATCTAGACTTCTTCTTAAATTCTTAAATTCATTAACAACAGGTGGATTGAAAATGATTGAAGGGTGGGGGGAGCAAAGTCAATTTTCAATCGAATTAGTCAAACTCATTGTAATGAAGTTAATTCCAATTCATACTTCCTACGTATAGTGGTGAGAGGGTCTTACAGTACTGGAGAAGATGTGCTTACTTTGAGAGGAGATTAGCAAAGTACATGTGATCACACTGCTTTGGTGCATAATGGGGCATATTTAAATATTTGAAGTTATCTACTGTCTTTTGGAAATATAAAACTGTTTATACTGCCAGGGTATTTATAAAAGTGAGTGCTGTCATATACTACCATAAATTACAATGTACATCTTTCTCAATGGCCAATTTGTGCATGGAATTACAAATCGATTTTGAATGGAAATCTTTTGTGAAGTCAAAAGTGACTCCAAAATTTCTGGAATCATCAAGCAGTGAACATGAACCAGCTTTTTGCTGCAGTTTTTGTTTTGTTTTGTTTTAATAAACAGGACGTCTATGGTGTTACAAACTAAAGGGCGCCCTCGTTGAGGAGTTTGTGACTTCAATGCACTGGGTCTATTGTAGCCCCAAGTGTGGTTTTCTTACCATCGTGAAGTTACAAGGCCACTGGACTATCTGGCGATTCCCTCCTGCATTCCTGATTTTACTCTGGCGCATCTTCAGTTTCTCTGACTTCTTCCTGGCTCCCGTCTTCTTCTTCGGCATGGTGGAACGATCTTAATTTGGAGATGGTAGATGGTGAATGAAGAATGTCAAGTCTATAGTAACAAGTTATATAAAAGAAGGTGGATTAAGTGGCTAGCTTTTCATGAACTGACTGAACAGAATGAATAGATCGGACCATATTACCTGATACTATCAAGTCCATTCAGAGGAAAGAATGTCGTATCCGACCGCCACTTTTTAAGGGTTTTTTTGAAAAATATTTGCAACCACTAACCAGTTAAAAAGGATTCTATCAATTTTTGGGGGTACAGAAAGTGAAAACTATCTTTAAAATCCACTTTTATGATTGTTTTCAGACTTTATTTCCCTTCTAAAAAAATCCTCCCCTACAGAAATTAGAAGAATCCTTTTATAGTTGCCACTGCACAGTGCGCATGTACAATGACCGTGTTAGTCACCAATGGGGGAGTTGACAAGATCAGACTGACATGGCTGAGGAAGTCATCATATACCAAAAGTATAACGTTATGTCCATTATCATCCATATGTTCTCCACCTATACTATAAGTAGGTAAGATTACATTATTGGTTATATCAGTCCGGGAAAACTCCAAATACGGCAACGTTGCTGTATACGGCAACCAGTTGCCGAATAATGCAACTTCCGGTGTGTAAACGCGAAATACAGCTAAGGGGCTTAAATTTATAGAAAACTACTGAATAACCGATGTTTTTATTGTTTTGTGTCTTTAATTAAACATCTTAATCATTGTTCAAATCAATGTGGATAGGGTCATTTGGAATGTGTGGTGGGGTGGAGTGGGGTGGGGTGGGGATGGGATGGGGATGGGGTGGGGATGAGGCGGGGTGTGACCAGTAGGGTGCGGCAGTAGAAATATGTGTGTAATTGGTGGATTGGGGAGGGGGGGCTGGTGTCTTGATTGCTTGGTTACCAGCAGTGTAAGCAATCTACTTGGCAGAAGAGCATGGTCTTATAAATTGAACAACTGTATTAATGAAAATATGGACCTCTTATAATAAAAAAATACGAGACCATTTATTTTATATTTGTTTTTGTCCATTGGTTCAAATCAAGTTAGAATAAAAATCAACACATACAGCACTCTGTAGGCAAGATTGTCAAATATTGAATTTCAGAAAAATTTTCAATTATTCCAGTAATTTGTTCACATGCTAATTATATTAAGCAATTTTTATTTGTATTGACAGAGCGAATGTTTTGTAGTTTTATTTAGGCAGATTGTAAAAACAAGGACTAGTAATTTTTGTATAATCACAAAGATCTGCTGTAAAAATTTAAATAATTTCTCCATTTTAATAAATATTGCTTTTGAATTTGATTCATTTACTAAATTGTGATTGCAATCACGTACTTATATCATTTCGGTTTGCGGTAACACCATGTGTTTATCTCAACTAACGTGAGGCTGTGGTAAAGGTTGTGAAAAGAAACGTATAGCACAACACCTATAAAAACATGGTGTTACCGCAAACCGAAACGATATCGATATGCAAAGCCTCAAAACTTAAATCACGTACTTATTAAAAGTAAATATTTAGTAAATTATAAATTTGTTGTCATTACAAAGAAAGATTTAAATAAATCAAATTAAGAAAAATATCATTTGTTAATGTTGTTTAATTACTGTGTATTTTGTTCATGAAAGTTATAACTTATAACTGTTAAAACTGAAACCAACTTTAAAATGTATACAGGGCTGGAACACAATCTTTGATAAAGGTAAGGTACAACTTTGATAAAAATGAAATATTGTTTTTAAATTTGCACTGCCATCATTGTCTGCTGATATGGATAAATGGAGAAGTGTACTATTGTACTTGTCTCGCTTGAAGTGAACTGACAATGGAATTTGCAGAATTCAACTCGGAAATAATATTTCCGTAATGTTCAATTAGATTCTTTGTAAAGTTACTTGAATTTTGAAAGTGGTGCTGCCACAACTTCTTCAGCCTAATATAATGATCGGGTCACTAGGACGGGCCAAGTGAGGAGTGATGTGATTCACCAGGTCTTCGGCCAAACTCAAAGCCTTTCTCACCACTTCCATGTAGGTTCAATACATCTCGTCTGAATTTCAAGCTCCTTTGCTTTCGTATTTCAAAGGTTTAAAACTTTAATTATCACTATATATAGTATATATACCTTTTTTAATTGGCTTTACCCGACAGCCCCCCATCACATAAAAAAGCGTTAAAAAGCCCAAACGCACATGAAATTACATTATCGGACATAGGCCTAGGGATTTATACCCTATTTAGTCCCTACGGTACAAGTTTTTAAACTTAAGGCAAGAACAATGCTGCGGCCACGGTTTGTGGTAACAAAAACGGCGATGGTTAGGTTTCTCAATATATTTCTTGGTACATGTCTTGTGTTTTCGCCGTCCTTTCTCACTTTCAACGTCAGCTTCAAGGCTATTTATCATTGTCAAAAGGTACTGGCTTTAATCACAATGTATAAATGCAAAATATGTCTTCTTTTACTTCTATTTTTATCCAATAATTGAGTTTTGTTTGTATAAATGTTGTCGTCGATTTTAGTTTCCCGTGCTTCCAGAGCTTTTCCCGCGAAGAGAGATGTTGATAATTTCAAATGTAGTATATATTTAAAATACAATTTTAAAAAAAGTGTTTACTCATATTAACATAAATAATGTTATTTGTTTAATTTTAATTATTATATTTTAGAGAACAACAACCATGTTTAAAGTTTTGTTTCATGAACCATGCGTAAAATAATAATCTTGATTGAGGATGTATTCTTGCACGTCAAAAATGGGAGTCGCACGTTAATCGTCGGATGGGCTAGAGTGTTGGTTTTAAACGGTCATTTGCAAGAAAATGCACAGATAACTTTTTGATGTGCGCAGATAGGAATTTGGGTAAGGAACCAAAGAACATATTTTTATGATTTTCACTATTCCAATTTTGCATATTTCGTTTCCCTTTTTGTGTTTGAATGAAAGAGTTGCCGTATACGGCAACCATAACATTGCCGTATAATGAAACGTTGCCGTATTCAGCAACTCAAGGTTGCCGTAGCCTATAATTATAGCAACGTTGCCATATTTGGAGTTTTCCCGGACTGATATTGAATGAGAAAAAGTGACGGTCGGATAGGACATTCTACCTCCATTCGGACTGCAATCAACCCGGACCGAATCCCCTTTGACATCGGCAATGCCGATGAGTGACTGAAAGTCACAATACTGAGTAAGTGAGAAATATTAGGCCCTAAATTAATTTAAAATTAAAAATACCAGATTTGATAAAGTATGATTATACTAGGCAAGCCAAATGAAAAAACATCGTGAGTTCTAAATCGTGTTGTCATTCACTCAGTCATTGACTGATTTGTGATTTTTCCCATCCCCCTTGCTTCAGCAGTTTTGTTAGACATTTTCAAATTATTACGATCAATAAATATATTCACAAACCTTTTACAGAAAATTATCTGAAAATTACTTTGGAGCGTGTCCTTCCTAGATCCTGCACGTCGTATGTACTTTAACAGATCAACTTGAAAGACTGGCTCCTGGAGGAAACTGCGTTCACCGGCATTCACTTACGTCTAGTCTGGGGTCCGGCCTATCAGCCCTACGGTGGTGTGGTTGTACTAGTGTCCTTGAAATTTTTTAAGCTGTTGTTGGGCGCCCTCTTTCTGGAAACTGCAAGCGGACAGAGAGTCGAGTCACGATCACGAAAACATAATGGGGCGGTAGGGTTGGGTAGCCAGTCTAATAATATTTTAGAATATGGAGTGGGATTCCAAGTTGGGACCTCTGGATAACCATGGAGGAAGGAAACTTTTCCTTCCTCCATGGGATAACAATACCAACGCTATCCGCTTTGCGATGTGCACATCGTATGCTCTCTCTTGCGATGAAAATTGTACGAACCGAGTTTAGGGCATTTCGAGATGCCATTTTATTTTCCATATAGGGGCCTACATACAAATTGATTAATTTGAATTTGTTTATAATCAAACCCAAAATGCTCACTGCCGCATTCTATATCTTCTCAACCACCTTCTTCCAAAATCCTTTTCGTTTTGGAACATCTAGGCCTACTTGCTGGATCGGATATCATGAGTAATCATGAGGTTATCTACGTGAAAATGTTTTTCTGACGTAACAAAATAGATTATTGCGGAAAACGTTTCCCTGGTAACAAATTAATGAATGCATCCAAAGATGAAATACAAACCAGCTTACCTGCTAGATACAGCTGTTTTCTTTAATGACGTCCTCGTTTATAATTTGTCAGCGTTCAACCAGTGTCAATATTAAATTGAGCAAACTATACCTTAATAATTGTGACCGTTATATATAGTACACTGGGATATTACGCACAATTGGGCTATTAGCTAGGGAGACACGGACGTTTATGCTGAATAATCTGAATTAGGGTACGTGACATTACACTGTCTCCCTAATTCCTAACTCCTATTTCTAGGCAAAATGTTATTGTTGGAAAATTAGCCTAAATCGATTCCTTTGGCTGCAAATTTCATATTTACATAGTTTAGAGAGGGAGGAGGTTTAATAGGGTAATATTTTTGGTTGTGCACAATGTCTCACCAAAGGTATCTTATAGTCTAATCATTGTAAAATACAATAGAAACAAGCACCCCAATTAATAATTCAGCAAAACCACTGCGCCAATCTGGCCCCAGGGCCCAGCTTGTTGGTCGATTTAAAAAAAAATTCATGCTTCGTGGTGTATCCAATGGGTCAAAGGTGAGAAATTGTCCAATATAGTCTCAAAAAGGTTTTTTTTTTTTTTTTTTTTTTACGTTTGTCGATGTAGCGAGCCGGGCTAGCGGCGCGTTTCCTTCCTCCATGGTATAATTATAGTAAAAAGTTCATTGGCGAAAATCACGAGTGATGGGTATAATGCCAGTTAATAACTGGGGTGTATCTAGGGTGGCTAAAATAGGGAGGCTCAACAAAAATGGGGCATTTGATTCCATTTGTCACCCCCATTCAACCGCCCCAAGATTTATCAATGTTTTAAATCCCTTATTTTATACGGCGACGGGGCGCGTAAATTTTTTTTACACCGCAGCGACGGGTTTTGTGCAGTAAAAGTGCCAATTCCGGTCTTGAGAGAGAGACTACGAAACCCTAGGCGCGCGACGATAGAAAACTCCAAGCTGCAGTCGACCATGGCGCTCTGCAGTGGAACTCAGCCATTCCCTCTCCGTTGATGGTAGGGGTTTTTTTGCGTGTCGAAATTCCCTTCGCGCGCATGCGTGCTGAATGGGTTCATAGTCTTGACACAAGGGCGAAATGCGTACAAAACCCGTCGCTGCGGTGTAAAACAAAAATACGCCGACGGGGCGAACACACGTCACGCGGACGCACGTGGTGTGTGCCATCGACGACTAGTCTCTTCACAATGACCCAGCCACCAGTCAAGGTCTGTGAGACTAGACTAGTCATCGTAGATGATGACGAAACCATGAATGAACTGCGCACGCGCATAGTTCAGTCTCTAGCTCTCGCCATATTGGGAAAATGGGATGGGAGTGAGTATTTGCTGTCATCAATGAAATATAACCAAACGGGTATTACCCAATTCCGGTGGCTTTTCACATCAAACTGGTAAAGGAAATATAACTATAAATACTGCCAACACCATGCCCGAAGCTGTCTAAATCCTGTTAGTCCAAGAAAGTGATACCTTTCAGTCGCCAAGATGGTGCTACAACCGCTGGAATTTAGCGAGTGCTACCTGGATAGTCCAGAATTTCGAGACAGTTTACATTCACATGAGAATGAACTTGAACAGACGAATAAGGCGATTAAAGAGCTAATACGGGATGGCAAAGCCTTACTAGCCGCGGCCAGAAGTGAGTATTGTACTAAACCATACGCTCAAGTGTACGTTAAAAACTGTTTAATTTGACATTGGAAATTAATTTGACATGCTGGAAATTAAAATATTTTAGGCTACCTAGTACCAGACCACTTATTTGACTGTTATTAATTCTAGGCCGTGTATCCTGACACTGACTGACAGACACTGTGTCCGATCCCTGACACAGTTACACAGTGATACATGTACAGTCTGACAATCATGACACTTGACTTATTTATTGGCAGTGAATGTGTATTTATTTTTGTAGAATTTTAATCAGTGCAGTTTGTGTGAAATAAAGTAGGCCTATATACCTAACATTTACACTCAGTTACAGAGATGTGCACGACTGATGATACTGACCGGCAATCATTCTTGTACGCAGCAAGAACTAACGGCTAACGTTAGTGGAAATAATACAATACATTATACTATTACTGCATTATCTTCAAATATTAATACTTAATAGAGGACAACCTAAATGAGAAGAAAAGTACTTAATTACGGTTTTCAAAATAATATTTAGGGAGACCATGGAGGAAGGAAGGTTCCTTCCTCCATGGGGAGACATTGAGCAAAGGATTTATGTCCATCCTGTCCACATCCTGTCCACATCCTGTCCACTACAATTTTACATTAGAGTTGGTTACACAAGGTACAATATTGTTTAGCCCCATTCTAATGCCAAAACACTGGACTCCCTCCGTATCCTTGGCCCTGGCCCCACATGTACAAAAAAGGAGCGATTTTATTTTTTATTTATTAATTTTTTCCATCTTTTGGTCTGCTAATTATTACAATCTAATATTTTGTGATTAGGTAAGCTTGCCCAAGCAGACACTTTTGGCATAAAATTCACTATAGACCTTATGCATATGTCACAAACTGAATATCGCCCTCTGTCAGAGGCTAGAGAAGGTCACTCATTGGTTCATGTATGCGCGCTGTGCATATATATATATGCACGCACAACGCGCATACATGAACCAGTGATGAGTGACCTTCTCTAGCCTCTGATAGAGGGTGACCTTCCGTTTGCGACGTCATATGCATAAGGTCTATTGTAAGATGGGTAATTTTTGTGAAATTTTAATTTGATTGTAATTTTTTTTTTTTTTTTCAAAAATGTTCCAAAAATTTCATGAAAGTGAGCTATCCCAGAATAATGGATTTTATGCCAAAAGTGTCTGCTTGGGCAAGGCTACCTAATCATTAAGTTTTAGGTTGTAATAATTAGCAGATCAAAAGCTCCATTTTTGTACATGTGGGGCTAGGGAGTCCACGGTGTATAGAATGGGGCTAGGGGATACGGAGGGAGTCCACGGTGTATAGAATGGGGCTAGGGGATACGGAGAGAGTCCACGGTGTATAGAATGGGGCTAGGGGATACGGAGGGAGTTCACGGTGTATAGAATGGGGCTAGGGGATACGGAGGGAGTTCACGGTGTATAGAATGGGGCTAGGGGATACGGAGGGAGTTCACGGTGTATAGAATGGGGCTAGGGGATACGGAGGGAGTTCACGGTGTATAGAATGGGGCTAGGGGATACGGAGGAGTTCACGGTGTATAGAATGGGGCTGGGGATGCGGAGGAGTCCACGGTGTATAGAATGGGGCTAGGGATGCGGAGGGAGTTCACGGTGTATAGAATGGGGCTAGGGGATACGGAGGGAGTTCACGGTGTATAGAATGGGGCTAGGGGATACGGAGGGAGTCCACGGTGTATAGAATGGGGCTAGGGGATACGGAGGGAGTACACGGTGTATAGAATGGGGCTAGGGGATACGGAGGGAGTACACGGTGTATAGAATGGGGCTAGGGGATACGGAGGGAGTCCACGGTGTATAGAATGGGGCTGGGGATGCGGAGGGTACACGGTGTATAGAATGGGGCTAGGGGATACGGAGGGAGTCCACGGTGTATAGAATGGGGCTAGGGGATACGGAGGGAGTCCACGGTGTATAGAATGGGGCTAGGGGATACGGAGGGAGTTCACGGTGTATATAGGGCCAATGATTTTCAGTTTCAGAAAAGTGCAAATTCCGTTTTCAAAAATTTTAAATTCCGTTTCAGGCTGAAAAATTCCGTTTCACATTTTTTCAATACATAAAAGTGCATTTAAACATACACCCTGTATACAGACAGTACATAAAATTGTAAATGTGAAAGGATAATGCATTGTTTAATAATTAACTAGCAAAGGGTCACAGTTGTTTTATGCTAGAAATGTGTCTTATTGCCAGTTGTTTATCAACAGCCGATCTATTTACAGATGTAGTATTTAACTTCCTCAGTCATTAATACTGCACCGTCACCGCCACCACACACACATAAGAAACATGCAACAGCCGTATATGCCACGACGTCACACACACATCACATGATTGTTGTAGCCGAAGCGAAATTTATGTCCACCATTTTTTTCACGTTAACTAGTGTCAAAATAGGATAGTTTACGGTAGGTTTTTGGACCTGTATTTATAAGTGAATAAGCACAACATACATTTCACTAGAGCCAAAGTTATTATATAAAAGAATGGTCGATGATTGAACGGAGAAAAATAAACCTGCCGATGTTGCAAAAGACACCTGCGAGAGCGTGCCGTAAGTGTGATGATTTTCACCCATGCGCTGACTGAAAGCTACGATGTACATGTCGGGTCTCCCCCATGTCTGTCACGCTCGCTAATGGTGATTCGTAACATGATTTGTTGCTCTAATCTTGCCAACGTGCATTTGTTATGTGGCTCATCTGTTGAATCTGGTTGAATTAATCATCAACAATTCATTTTGGACCAATAAATTTTACAAAATTATGTTTTTTTATCAATAAAATTGCAGAAGTTATTTCCTTCAGATTCAAATCCCGTTTTCCGTTTCGAGGAGCAAATTCCGCGAATTCCGTCCGTTTTCCGCGATCGCGGAAAATCTTTGGCCCTATGTATAGAATGAGGCTAGGGGATACGGAGGGAGTCCACGGTGTATAGAATGGGGCTAGGGGATACGGAGGGAGTCCACGGTGTATAGAATGGGGCTAGGGGATACGGAGGGAGTTCACGGTGTATAGAATGGGGCTAGGGGATACGGAGGGAGTCCACGGTGTATAGAATGGGGCTAGGGATACGGAGGAGTCCACGGTGTATAGAATGGGGCTAGGGGATACGGAGGGAGACCACAGTGTATAGAATGGGGCTAGGGGATACGGAGGGAGACCACGGTGTATAGAATGGGGCTAGGGGATACGGAGGAAGTCCACGGTGTATAGAATGGGGCTAGGGGATACGGAGGGAGTCCACGGTGTATAGAATGGGGCTAGGGGATACGGAGGGAGTACACGGTGTATAGAATGGGGCTAGGGGATACGGAGGGAGTCCACGGTGTATAGAATGGGGCTAGGGGATACGGAGGGAGTCCACGGTGTATAGAATGGGGCTAGGGGATACGGAGGGAGTTCACGGTGTATATAGGGCCAATGATTTTCAGTTTCAGAAAAGTGCAAATTCCGTTTTCAAAAATTTTAAATTCCGTTTCAGGCTGAAAAATTCCGTTTCACATTTTTTCAATACATAAAAGTGCATTTAAACATACACCCTGTATACAGACAGTACATAAAATTGTAAATGTGAAAGGATAATGCATTGTTTAATAATTAACTAGCAAAGGGTCACAGTTGTTTTATGCTAGAAATGTGTCTTATTGCCAGTTGTTTATCAACAGCCGATCTATTTACAGATGTAGTATTTAACTTCCTCAGTCATTAATACTGCACCGTCACCGCCACCACACACACATAAGAAACATGCAACAGCCGTATATGCCACGACGTCACACACACATCACATGATTGTTGTAGCCGAAGCGAAATTTATGTCCACCATTTTTTTCACGTTAACTAGTGTCAAAATAGGATAGTTTACGGTAGGTTTTTGGACCTGTATTTATAAGTGAATAAGCACAACATACATTTCACTAGAGCCAAAGTTATTATATAAAAGAATGGTCGATGATTGAACGGAGAAAAATAAACCTGCCGATGTTGCAAAAGACACCTGCGAGAGCGTGCCGTAAGTGTGATGATTTTCACCCATGCGCTGACTGAAAGCTACGATGTACATGTCGGGTCTCCCCCATGTCTGTCACGCTCGCTAATGGTGATTCGTAACATGATTTGTTGCTCTAATCTTGCCAACGTGCATTTGTTATGTGGCTCATCTGTTGAATCTGGTTGAATTAATCATCAACAATTCATTTTGGACCAATAAATTTTACAAAATTATGTTTTTTTATCAATAAAATTGCAGAAGTTATTTCCTTCAGATTCAAATCCCGTTTTCCGTTTCGAGGAGCAAATTCCGCGAATTCCGTCCGTTTTCCGCGATCGCGGAAAATCTTTGGCCCTATGTATAGAATGGGGCTAGGGGATACGGAGGGAGTCCACGGTGTATAGAATGGGGCTAGGGGATACGGAGGGAGTCCACGGTGTATAGAATGGGGCTAGGGGATACGGAGGGAGTCCACGGTGTATAGAATGGGGCTAGGGGATACGGAGGGAGTCCACGGTGTATAGAATGGGGCTAGGGGATACGGAGGGAGTCCACGGTGTATAGAATGGGGCTAGGGGATACGGAGGGAGACCACAGTGTATAGAATGGGGCTAGGGGATACGGAGGGAGACCACGGTGTATAGAATGGGGCTAGGGGATACGGAGGGAGTCCACGGTGTATAGAATGGGGCTAGGGGATACGGAGGGAGACCACGGTGTATAGAATGGGGCTAGGGGATACGGAGGGAGTACACGGTGTATAGAATGGGGCTAGGGGATACGGAGGGAGTACACGGTGTATAGAATGGGGCTAGGGGATACGGAGGGAGTCCACGGTGTATAGAATGGGGCTAGGGGATACGGAGGGAGTCCACGGTGTATAGAATGGGGCTAGGGGATACGGAGGGAGTCCACGGTGTATAGAATGGGGCTAGGGGATACGGAGGGAGACCACGGTGTATAGAATGGGGCTAGGGGATACGGAGGGAGTCCACGGTGTATAGAATGGGGCTAGGGGATACGGAGGGAGTCCACGGTGTATAGAATGGGGCTTGGGGATACGGAGGGAGACCACGGTGTATAGAATGGGGCTAGGGGATACGGAGGGAGTCCACGGTGTATAGAATGGGGCTAGGGGATACGGAGGGAGTCCACGGTGTATAGAATGGGGCTAGGGGATACGGAGGGAGTCCACGGTGTATAGAATGGGGCTCGGGGATGCGGAGGGAGACCACGGTGTATAGAATGGGGCTGGGGATGCGGAGGGAGTTCACGGTGTATAGAATGGGGCTGGGGATGCGGAGGGAGTCCACGGTGTATAGAATGGGGCTGGGGATACGGAGGGAGACCACGGTGTATAGAATGGGGCTAGGGGATGCGGAGGAGACCACGGTGTATAGAATGGGGCTAGGGGATGCGGAGGAGACCACGGTGTATAGAATGGGGCTGGGGATGCGGAGGGTCACAGTGTATAGAATGGGGCTGGGGGATACGGAGGGAGTTCGGTGTATAGAATGGGGCTGGGGATGGAGGAGTCCACGGTGTATAGAATGGGGCTAGGGGATGCGGAGGAGTCCACGGTGTATAGAATGGGGCTGGGGATGCGGAGGGTCCACGGTGTATAGAATGGGGCTGGGGATGCGGAGGGAGTCCACGGTGTATAGAATGGGGCTAGGGGATACGGAGGGAGTCACGGTGTATAGAATGGGGCTGGGGATACGGAGGAGTCCACGGTGTATAGAATGGGGCTGGGGATACGGAGGGAGTCCACGGTGTATAGAATGGGGCTAGGGGATGCGGAGGAGACCACGGTGTATAGAATGGGGCTGGGGATGCGGAGGAGGTCCACGGTGTATAGAATGGGGCTAGGGGATACGGAGGTACCACGGTGTATAGAATGGGGCTGGGGATACGGAGGAGTCCACGGTGTATAGAATGGGGCTAGGGGATACGGAGGGAGTCCACGGTGTATAGAATGGGGCTAGGGGATACGGAGGGAGTCCACGGTTGTATAGAATGGGGCTGGGGATACGGAGGAGTCCACGGTGTATAGAATGGGGCTAGGGGATACGGAGGGAGTCCACGGTGTATAGAATGGGGCTAGGGGATACGGAGGGAGTCCACGGTGTATAGAATGGGGCTAGGGGATACGGAGGGAGTCCACGGTGTATAGAATGGGGCTGTGCGATACTGAGGCAGTCCACGGTGTATAGAATGGGGCTAGGGATCACGGAGGGAGTCCACGGTGTATAGAATGGGGCTGGGGATGCGGAGGAGTCCACGGTGTATAGAATGGGGCTAGGGGATGCGGAGGGTCCACGGTGTATAGAATGGGGCTGGGGATGCGGAGGAGTCCACGGTGTATAGAATGGGGCTAGGGGATACGGAGGGAGTCCACGGTGTATAGAATGGGGCTAGGGGATACGGAGGGAGTCCACGGTGTATAGAATGGGGCTAGGGGATACGGAGGGAGTCCACGGTGTATAGAATGGGGCTAGGGGATACGGAGGGAGTCCACGGTGTATAGAATGGGGCTAGGGGATACGGAGGGAGTCCACGGTGTATAGAATGGGGCTAGGGGATACGGAGGGAGTCCACGGTGTATAGAATGGGGCTAGAGGATACGGAGGGAGTCCACGGTGTATAGAATGGGGCTAGGGGATACGGAGGGAGTCCACGGTGTATAGAATGGGGCTAGGGGATACGGAGGGAGTCCACGGTGTATAGAATGGGGCTAGGGGATACGGAGGGAGTCCACGGTGTATAGAATGGGGCTAGGGGATACGGAGGGAGTCCATGGTGTATAGAATGGGGCTAAATATTCTTCAGATTTTACATTTTTTCAAGACCGTGTTAATTTAACTCATGTGAGTCCGCCTCACATGAGTTACTAATAATGGTGTGATTGTGTTTGCAAAGATGCACCTTTTTGGTCTAAAATGTGTTTTCAAATTTGTTTACATAATTTTCTACAGGCAAATCATGTCTTGATTCCTCTATTGCTAGTCCAGTGAAAGTTGATTATTTGTTTCTTGTCAGTGCCTGCATGGAATATTTAGCCCTGCTTGGGAAATTTCATTATTAATTTATTTCCAAAAATGCCCACAAAACAATGAAAAATGCCCAAAAAGATCTAGGCAGACAAAAATGTTGTTTCAGTCAGATCCTCACTTCCTGTATACCTCACTACTAAGAGTTTGTTAAGATTAATATGCTTCAATGAAACAGGGAACATCACAAGAGAAAAAAAACAGTATGCATACAGTGATAACAAATTATGATTAATGACAAATATCTCCCATCTGAGATTTTGTGAGATGCAGTCTTTAACTGATCAGGCTATCCTGTGAAAAAAAAGACTGAATAAATAAATTTAATACCTCAATTTATTGTTCTGGTTGAAAATCCTTCTAGTTTTCGAGAAAATCTTTTTAGTTATTAACCTTCCTACTGTTTGACCATTTGAAACCATTCAAAATTTCCACTTACCAAAATGCCCATTGGTTTTGTACACACATGGTGATACCATTTGAACAGCGTTGGTAGCAAGCTTTACTACCATTCAAATCCATTCAAATGCATAGAGGGTCCATTGATTCACCACTTAGAAGTATCCAAACAAGGTTTTGTATTAGCTGACCTACCATTCAAAACCATTTGGGGAAATCAATACTGTACACAGTTATTTCACCATTCAAAACCACAAAAGCGAATGGTTTCAAATGGTGGATCAACTTGTATGAAAAAGGTACCAGAATTAGGAGGGTTAATTAACCCTTGTCATGCTCAATGCAACAACATGCAACAAAAGTACAAAGTTGTTGCAACTTGTTGCCCTCAGTAGAGAACTAAAGAACCATTGTTCTATAGCTGGTGGATCTTGTTGCATTGATCGAGCAGCCTGCACACTTTTCTGTTATTACATTTTGTTGCATTCAGTCTGTGAAATGCCTGTAAAGGGGGTTTAAAGATGGACTACAACGGAATAATGATAAGTGCTGTATTGCTGTTTTCGTTCGAGAAATGTGTAATGATTACTAACATATTATTATTATTCAATAAAACTTGTTCCTTCATGCAAAAAAAAACTCAATTTGATCGGCGTTCTACGACCCAGAAAAGCCCAGTTTCACCAAAAGCCCTCAACTCATGAATAATTCATACTTCGTGTGTGACGTAGCACCCATGACGCTTTGTTACCCGCCCCACGCACAACAGTCGATCGTGTGTACTGTATGCATTTACCATACATGTACATGCAATGCGGAACAACAGCGGACAAGCGACATCTTCTAGACCGAAAAACAGCGAAAATGTCCGATAGCAGCGAATATTGGGAAGATCACAGTATAGATGAGGAAGAGGAGTTTCATATAGGCACTTCTGAGGATAGTGATGTCAGCTGTAGCGATGAGGAGCTCCCAGACGAGAGAGAAGGCGAAGACGATGGCGAACAGAGTCGAAATGCGTGGCGCTGAACCATACCGGTTCGAGCCACTTGCGGCGCCTGCAGTTGACCAGCCCGGTGACGGTGATCGTCAGGCTGAAGACGACGAACCAAATCCTGATGATAGACGGCTAAACACAGACTGGTAAGCCCACAAAATGATTAATGAATGAAATACTGAATGATGCTTCGTTTGGTCAATTCGTTTCTGCTGTACAAAAATAGTTGTAGGCTATACTTGACAAAAACATGAATGAACATGATGGAGACCCAAGGTACATAATGTAGTAGTACATGTACATGTGTATAATTGTACATGTGTACAATAAATGTACAGTGGAAATTTGGGGGTAATTACTATGTCTTGCGTTTTATGATTTGTTGGCAATATTAGCCAGTATTTATGAAGACATGATGGGAAAGTAATCACTGCTCAAAATTCAAATAAAATCATGATCTTTTACCATCATGCTTTAAGCATAATTGACATTTAGTCTTTCCCTTCAAATCAAAGGTTGTAGCCCCCTGCACAATAAAAATGTTTGATCTGCCCATGGAAAAATGTATTCCTTCGTGATGTACCTGTCCTTGATCAGTTCATGGGGGATGTATTTCAAGATCAATTTTTAAGTAGTGCAACCCCAATGACAAAGTTACTAAAATTATATTTTCCAAACTTGTTTTTTTTGTAATAGGTGTTCGTGTGGACATTGTATTCTTCAGCCTTTGCTCACAAACTGTATATGTTGCAAAGAAGTTGAGAAGACAGAGAACATGATGCGGCAGCTGGACATCAACGTGGATGATCCCAACCAGTGCCTTACCATCCATGATTGGTTTGATGCGATCTGCCTCCACCCAGGAGTGCTTGCAACAGCGTATCTTCAGAGATGCAGTTGAAGGAACGCTTGACCAGTAAGTGATTTGAGTGTTGACTGAATGTACAAAGCCAATGTACCATCAATTTCAAGATTCAAGATTCAAGATTCAAGATTTTATTTATTGTCATGCAAAACATCACATGAAAATTGATTTCCCAGTGTACACTGATTTAAAAATACAATATATACATTTAAAAAAAAAAATGAAAATGAAAAAACAAATTATTTACTTACAAAACAATCATAAAAACTAAGGAAGCAATGGGGATTCAGGGCAATGGGGTGACTAGGGAAGGAAATGAGGGAAAAGGAAACGGGTAGGGCAGGGTAGGATGTGGGGAGGGGGAAGGTTGGGTTAAAGTACGGCAAGGGAAAAGGATAAAACTATCTGGTGAAGGTTGAGTTAAAAATCTGAATGGCCCATGGTAAAAATGAACATTTAAACCTGTTGGTTTTCAGACTAAGTTGACGTACTCTGCAATTAATATTTTAGAGCAATGTCAGTTTTGAATGATCTGCATATCAAGCAGATTACTTTTGATTGACCAGAATGAGCACCGGTGTTTACTTCAGAGTAACCGCACACAACTGAATATGACCTTGGTTGACCCACGTACATCTATATCTTATTGTACATGCATTACATGTATGTAATTGTTTACTTTGGATCATGATTGCCTTTTGGTATGGTTATAGTTTTATAGCATTTCAGTTTCACATGGTGTTAACGTAAACAATATCGATACTCCACCATGTAAATCACAAATCTTATGTTTATAATTTTGTCTGATTTTTTGTTTTGTTTTACAGAAAATATCGCCATGTTGCATATCGGCAAGTGGTGAGGTGGTGTTGGGGTTATCTTGGCCGTTTCAACCGGGTGCCACTGCCATCATGTGTAATGGACGCAATCCATGGGGCGTTCCCAAACCCTGATGGACAGTACAAAAGTTTTCGTATCCACCACTGGATTAGGCCGAGTTGATTGGTTTTAATAATTCAATTGTTAACATTCTTACATAGTTATAAGGATCTGGAGGAGTTACAAATTATTTTGTGCGTTCATAAACCATGATCAATGGCAGAATCAATTACGTGTGTATTTCATTTTGTGTCTTTTCGGGGGGGGGGGGGGGGGGAGAAGTTGATTAATTTAGCACTAATGTGAAATAAACTTGTTTTATGTTGCCAACATTACAAATTCGGTATGGCAGAAAGATGCCAAGAACTGAAAATTTTACAAGACTTTAGTACTTTCGAATAAATGACAAGACAAAATATGTATGTATTTGCAACCAACAATTGAGTTTATTTTTTAGGTTAAAATATCAAAATTTAAAAAGTTGCCTCTTGATGACGAAAACAACTTAATCAAAATCCTGTACATACTTGTTTGGAACTTGGCCATTGTTCTGTTAAACCGAACTGGAAATCCTTTGAAATTCGTTTCACACTTGCTGCTCTTTTCCCAGGAAAAAACTTACAATCAGCATAACTCTACTGCTGAGCAGGTTCAGATTTTCTTGGATTAAAGCTAATTCAATTAGGTTTTTGGCTTTGCATCACAAAAGGGAGAAGTGTGACAAAAACTAATATTGTAAATCTCATGTTGGTAAATCTCATGTACTTCTGCCTATAAAACTTAAAACTTGTTCTGAGTGTACAGTGGCAATAAATTGTAAAATACAAGAATAAAATAACAATAAATGTGTACAGGCCATGTCATTCTGTCTTCAATCAAATATTAATAAAAAATATAAAAGACATGTATATAGCACCAAATCCATTTGAATAAAATGCTCCCAGGCCCTTTAAATATAATAAAATAACATAAAGTAACAATAGCAAAGATTATAAAAGATTAAATACATGGGAGCCAGATAAAGTGATAAAAACAGGCAAATATCAGCGAAGGCGGATCCAGGAATTTTGGCATGAAGGTGAAATCCTTTGTGTATTATTCACGAACTTCACCCATTCCTTTGATATCGCAGGATCGCCGGAAATTGAAAAATGAGTCTCTGGATTCTTAATACTATTTCTAGTGCATCCACCAACAACACATGAAGTCGGCATTATAACTGTTGAACAACAACGTCGAAAAAAAGCTTCATAAAACTTCATGCCTCTGCTGGCATGAAAGCATGTATAATATACACGGAAGTAACATGGCGTCTTCTGTTTACTCTCGGGTGCTCATGGGTTATACGTCATCCCTTTTCGCTGGTTTACAAGTCCGCTGGTACTATATCGTGGATTTCATAGTGGATTTTCAATGGGTCTTTGTCGGGAACCAGTGCAGGGCGGGAAATTTCTAAAATCGAAGAAGCGGGGTCAAATTTTTTCGGTCAAATTGCAACAAAATTATAAAGAGAAAAACATGACCACAACAATAAATTGTTACCTGAACACAACATAAACAAGGTTCGATAGTCAATTTAATGTGAGAGTTCTCGTTGTAGTCCATCTTTAAGGTTGATGGAAATTTCTGTAAGAATTAATGATGCACAATGAAATGTAAATTGTCTTCACCTGTCTTATTTAATATTATGTGTTTTCTTATGTTCTCTTGTATGGCATCTTGAGTATCTTTTTGGTGGAGACGTGCGCGTTATAAATCCTCATTATTATTATAATACAAATAATGAATGTTTATGAGTGCAATGGTGAGAATATATTCATGAGTTGAAAGATGGAATGTTCCATTCAACGAGGCGAAGCCGAGTTGAATGGAACATTCCATCTTTCAACGAATGAAAATATTCTGTCCATTGCACGAATGCAAAACATTCATTATTTGTTTTATATAACATCCAAGTAGATCTTTGTCATTTGATTGGAGGAGAAAACTATAAGAATAAACAAAATATACAAGATTGTATTCTGGCATCCACTACTTTATTTTTTGGCTTATGATGCACGGTTTGCTCGAATGGTTGTCTTGTCAAAAGAAGGCGTTTTGTAATGCTGTGTATATAACGCATGATGTGGTCTAGCGTGCAATAGATCAAATGGGATGTAACAAAAATACATGGTGAATGGAACCAAAATGCACGGTTTATGACATAGGCCATGTAATGGTTTGATTAATGAATGCCGTGTGACCTACAATCCTCCAATCAAAAGACAAGGATCTACTTGGGTGTTATATAATATTCATTATTTACATTTTTTTTTGACTGAAGGGAATAAACAATTGCAAGCATACAGTACTTGGCATAAATGGAGTGTACACCATTGGTTAAATGTCTGAACATTTGTATGCATTCATACTTCATAAGAGTAAAGAGATCAAACTTACATGTAAAAGTTATTACTTATTTCCCTGTGCTGTTAACTAGAAAATAGTAAAAATGCATTCAGATTTGTTTGCATTCATTCTAATGTGGTAAATGAATCATGGCCGTGTTCCATTTCAAATTTGGGAAAGAATGTAAAAAACAACTGCCACTTTTCTATCCGAATATGACAGTTTTTTCTTTAAAAGATGACAGAGGAGACACACTTAAGGAGTGGAAAATTTAGTCAAGTGAAGATTTATTTATTTATTTTTTATAGATTTTGAGTGAGATGTTGGCCATGTCGTCTACTAAAAACACATGCTTGACATTGTGCACAAGTAGTTGTTGGGTTTGACATTCTTTCCCAAATTTGTAAAACATTTCACATGTCAGAAAGAATAATTTCTCAGAATGTTTGAAACCATCACCAACTTTACATAAAGTACGTTTTAAGATTTTAATTAAGTAATCCTGAAATAGGGTAAATACCAAAGGCGTACATTCCCTTTAACTTTTGGTGGGCATAAGGGGTCTATCATACTCATGATTCTATTGCATTCCAAAAATTATTAATGGGTTTTTCAATTTTCTAAGAAAAGAAATGAGGTAACGTCTGCAACTTGTTTTATGGTTTTCCCAGGGAATTTTTTTTCTGGGGGTGTTCCTGTATGAATGGGTTAATTCAAAATACATATTTTGCTTTACAGGAAAAAAAACAAACTTGTTCAACAAACTATTTCAAGACCAGGGTATGCCTGTTTAAAATAATGACAGGATTTATGAAAGTATTTGTTAACTGTGGGGTCATGAAAATATTTCCTTTTACCTGGAAAACTATTGGGGGGAGGGGTGGGGTCTGAAGGGAAAGTTCAGGACTGGTAATTCAAAGATAATCTAATGGTACAATTTGAATTTTTGGTGTAAAGCAATTGTAGATGGTTATCAATCTTCCCTGGAAATTATTTTGTCAGAGGTGCTGTAATATTAAAGAAAATTAAGAATTATTTCCAATTAGTTTATCAGAAAGAGTACCCTAAATTCCACATTAGAATTAATTTGAAAAATCTTTAACAAGTTGGTTGTACAATGCACTGATTTCAGTCTTATTTCTCACACGCCATCATCCCTTTGTTGTAAAAATATAATAATAGCTGTAAACATTAGGGACACCCATCCTGCCATTATGCAAGGAGTATCACTCGTCATATTCCACCTGTGGCAATGGCTGGGATACCATGGATGTGATGACCAACCACTCTGGGTGACTCATCATCGTCTCTGGTCTCAAGATGACAGTGTATTCTCATTGGTGATGAGAAGGTGTGTAGGGAGATCTACCTCATGATAATACATTGTACTTGTAGTAAACACTAGTGTCCACTGTTGACTTGGATTTGAAAAGCCCTAGAGGGTTTGACTGTAAATTGAGAATGAGAATCATACACCAAATCAAAACCTAACACTTCTGCTCTTGTACCTTCAATAGATTTTTTGTAGTTGTTGCATCAAAAAAACTTAAAATTGTTCATTATATTGTTCATTATACAAATCATTAAATCATTTGGGTTATATAATCTGCACTACATATTAACTTTAAATATTAAATATGTACAGTGTCTACATGTACAGTACATTGTAGGTGTACATGTAGTCTCATATTTTCATGGTCGCAGATTACGGTATATTATTGTGGCAACTTGGCAAGTGCCATTGAAATGGGTTTTTTAATACATGTACATGATTTACACACTCTTTCTCTCCACATATGATTCCCTGAATGAGTAAAAAAAAAACAGACTACCGTACAATTCCGCTATAATGTACACGAACAAACATTTGGTTATATACAAAAACTTGACACATTTTTTTTTTATGTATTAGGTTGCAGCCATGAATCACCATAGATAAGGAACACCATATAAATTCACATTGAACATTTTGTGTGCATTACATGATTTTTGTTATAGTGGTGTTCCACTGCAATGTACATGTACACTTCCATAAGAAACATTTGGTTTTTATTTGTACATCATGTACATTGTACATGCATGTACATGTACATTTTTGTATTCATAATGTAATATCTTATGAATGCATGTGTAAATATGTACATGTACATAGTGTAATTCCACTGCAGTTGTATGTATGTACAGCAATTCTCATTAATTCTACAGGGGCCAGACTATTTTCCTTCCAGCCTCGGTTTGGTTACATGGATTTGTATGGAAGAAAAAACAAGATGGCTACACCATGATAATGGTCTTTTGAATTGAAAGGTCCACGGAATTATGTAAATCAGATGATAGATCATGAGTACCACAATTTTATGACAGGCAAACCCACACAATAGTCTTCCCTGACCATTCAGGTCATTTTGGTCTGATCCCAACCAAGGTGAATTACCAATCCCAAGGCTAACCAACAAAGTGTCAATTATTGATTGCACACGCCAATCTTAACCCTGTCAATGACACATCCTAGTGATGGGCACTCACTCTAGCACAAGTGCCTGCTTTGTATCATACAGCAAGGACCCATTGATTACACATGACATACACTTAGGATTCATACATTGTAGTGATCACAGCTATTCACTGTACACAGGGAATGATTTTGTTGAATAGCTAAATTTTTAGAAACATTTTTGTTTACACGTACACACATGGACATTTATACTAATTTTGAAGAGCAAATCTTGAATTTTGTGTATGAGCAAACTGAATTTTGTGTAGCATTTTGCTGTGTGTAAGGGCAATTGTTCACTGTGTAAATTAGCTGTCCACCATGGTGTGAGTCACCTGCTCTATGTACATGTGTGTACATCATGTCTGTACATGTATTCATGTACATTATACATGTACACTTTATTTAGCTTTGGCATCCATTTGTGTGCTGTTGATTGGTGTGATATTCCAGAAAGAAAGATATTGCATGATTTGATTAAGTCATGGTATGAAGATGGCAAGCTGAGAACATACATGTACATGTAGCTACATGTATACATACATGTACATGTTATTATTCAATAATTGTGCATACTCTATACTTGTACATGTTTGCATGAGTGGTAATAGATTAGTATATAATATAACTAATAATGTGTGTACAAGCATACTGGTACCGTATGTTTTATTTTTATGATATGGTATCATTATCATAAATATTTAAGTATACTTCACTGATTGAAATTTATAAACCTACAGTACATGTAATTTTGTTATTGAATTTCCAGTTGATCTTTACATTCACACAATACTATTCCGTTATGAAGATTTTTGTTTATAAAGGGAAAGAAATCTACACACGTTTCCTATGCCATACCCTATAGCTTTCCTGTACAATGTATGGGATACAGGAAAGAAATCTACACACCTTTCCTATGCCATACCCTATAGCTTTCCTGTACAATGTATGGGGTCCACATACCTATACAGGAAAGAATTCATTTCCAAAAAACACTTTATTTGTGAACTTATATTACCAGGACAGAAAGTTGTTTTTTTGGTCTATTGGTCTATTGGTCTATTGTCCTGATACTGTTTAAAAGTGTATACTTAATTTGTTTTGTCTGTAACAAAGGGACGAGTCTAAAAGCCTTGTATGGCTTCCCTACACAATTTGTTAATCAATTGATGTTGTATTTATTCATTGTACAAAGAGACTTTGATAAATGTGATGCGATCTGGGAAAACCCGTCGGATGTCGGCAAACTTGTTTTGAAGATAATGGCAAAATAGTCCCCCAATTTTTGTTGTTGACAATTTGAGTTTTTTAACTGTTAACCAGTTGACGTTGGGAATATTTATTTTTTTCCGGTCCCCCGTGCGGGTTTATTTTCAGTGAAAAATCTGAAAAAATTTCTAGCCATTAATAATTTGTTTTTGTCAATGAAACTAAGTTCGGACAACCAAATAAACACCTTTACTCATTGACATTTCGAGAATTAAATGGCTAGTTTTTTAATTACGGTTGTGTTTGTTCAGCACAATTAGACCATTGGCAAGCTCCGATGCAACGGCCTATTAGCGACCAGCGCCCGGTCGAAAAGACGGCATACCTGGGGAGAGATCGAATGCCTCGTAAACAATGGATATAAATCCGCCTTTACAAATGCTTGGCTGGTACGTCAAAGGAACAGGTCTTGGATAAAGGGATTAGGCAAAAATCAACAAAAAGAGTGAACTCGTTCAGTATTTGCAGTGCATTTTGTCCGGGGCCACCGAACCGTGACCCCATGGACTCCGAGAAACGATTGCATGTATACACGTCAGCTGCCACGACGGCACGCCACGTGTGGCGTATTGACAAGTCTCCCGGTGACACACACAAAAATCGGAATGCGTGTTTAGACGCTCTCCGATCCGCTGTACAAAAAAAAATTGTGTGTATACACGGCATCCGAAGCGAACTGGTTAATATCCAAATGATCATTCTTGAAAATATTAAATAAAAATTCCATCGTTTTAGATGTAAAAACATATGATAGATAATTAAAAAGCTGTCTTTGTTTTTCATTTCCGCCATTGTTTTTTAAGGACAGCGGCGGTTATAACTTCCCGAGAGCATAACTCAAGTTATAGACAACCTAGAATCATGAATAAAACAGTTTTGAAAACAGCACAGTGTCCTCGTTAATTTGATGTATATAACACAAAAATGACAAATTTCACCATGTGAAGGGTTTTCCCAGATCACATCACAAATTATTTATAATTAAAAAATTCAAGTTGTCTGCCATGCATGTATGATAAATTGCTGAAATATACATGGTACATGTATTGTTGTTTACTTTAACATAAATATGATTATCATTGAAGTTTTATATCAAACCTTACAATTACATTTGGGGTTATGATTTAATGCAAAACACATTGGGTCTGTTTTAGTTACTTGCATTGCGTGGATGAATACGTGTACATGTGTAGCATGGCTTTATGTGCATGTTATGTACAATGTACATGTACATGCTGTGTATTAGGCCTGTAATTGCTCAGGATTTTTTACAAATCTCCCTTTGCCTCAACATTTTCTTGAAAGAAGAGAAGTAGCCAGCAAGGAAAGAAAGAGGTAGCCTGTTTCATGTCCAAACTTCTGGTATGTGCATCTTGTATCTTGTTTGGAGGATGTGGAGAGTCTGTAAATCTTCCAAAATTAAACATCCAGGAGGTTCAGGGGTTTTGTCCTCCAGACCAAAGGGAGACCAGGCCCGCTACCCATTTTTCAGGATTTTTTTTATTTTTGTCAAATTACACCCCTGCTGCATGTTGGAACTATTGGGTACATTCTCACACAATTTAATTTGTGTTGCATTAGGGACAATAATGACAGGCAGAATGGATGTATGTCAAGTAATGGCATGTACATAAAATGGAAATGTTTATTCTAAAAGCGATTGAAACTGAGACAACATGAGTTTGGGGTTTACATGTACATGTACATATGAAACTAAAACATTTTAATATGTACATGTACATATGTACATGTACATATGAAACTAAAACATTTTAAAACAATTTCAAAGTCTGTCCAAGAGAATTGAAATTGTAATTTATTCAAGAAACAATATCATCACTGTGTTTATTGCCGCCAAGTCATGGAAATAGATCTAGGTATGATAACCTGCAGTGGTCCAGAAATAGTTGAATAAATCTGGCACCTTCTTCAATGGGACTTGTTTATGAATTACATGTACATGATCTTTTCATGTATGTGGTTGAAGGGACAATATCGTCACGATCAACAGGATATGGAATCGTAGTGCTAGTTTTACAGTACATGTAGATTAACTCAGTGACTATATGATAAGGTCATATTAATGTTGCTGCTGCATAAATGAGCCAGTAATCTTCAGTCACTGTGTCCATCTTTAACTAGACACCATTTCCATCCCCTTTCAAAAGTCTGCTCTGATTGTGACGATATTGTCCGTTTTAAGAGGACGAGTTTATGTTCATCAAATTGTTTGATGACAATATCATAAGGGATAAACAATTGATATGTTAGATATTGTATAACAAGTAAATTCCAGTCTCAGTTACTTGCAGGGTATGTTCGCTTGTTGGTTAGGCAAGTTTTGCAGCCTTAAGTAATTGCTAGAGGCTACATATGCATGTCTTAAGTACCAACCAAATAAAATTTGGTTGGTACATTAAATCACAATTTTATAAGCATAAATTTGGTTGCAGGTAATATGTACACGAAGGATGATTGGTATATTTGATTGAAATATCATCAGTAGACCAGCACCATATGTTTTAGCGTAAATTGTTTTTAGCAGTCATATCTGTAAGTGATATCTGGGTGTGGTTTCCAGTAAGTTCTGATATTAGTTCAATCGATACGAGTGGAAAATAGACACATCTGTATATAACACAGAAAGGTTTCTGTAGTTTTGAGAAGATATCATTTGTTGTACTTACTAAGTGTGAACATGTAAACACATACTTGTTACATGATCTACATGTATAAAACATGACTTTTGAAAAACAGTTAGCTTTATGTGTGTGTATGGTACATGTACATGAGCCCAATTTCATAGACGTGCTAAGCATAGAATTTTGCTTAGCAAATATTTTGGCTAAGCAAATTATAAAATAGACTACCAACCAAAGTACATTCATTTTACATACAAGTTTGGCTGGTAACAAAGAAAATCTGCTAAGCAAATATTTCTGGTTGGCAAATTTTCTGCCTAGCAACTCTATGAAATTGACCCCAGTACACTCAAACAGTGATACAAATTGAAACTCCAGTTTTGGTTTTCTATGTGTTATGTTATGCGCATTGTATCCTTTTGGCAAAGGTGCTTTATCAAGTACTTGGTTTATTATCGCTTTCTAATGTACAAATAAGCCCAGTTCCTTTAGCTAATAAAAAAAATATGTACATACGGTGTATTCTTTGATAGATTTATACATATGCAGGCTTCCGTGTGACCTCTTCAAACTATAAACATAACTAACTGGCAAAGATTTTACCAATTGTACATCTGTTTTTCATCTTTAACCCTAACGCACTAGACCCTAGTTGCTGGGTACCATCCTCAATCCTTCAAAATCCTCCAATTGCCCTACCCCAAAAAATGCATTCATCCTTAATCCTCCAAAAATCCTCCAAAATGTTGCACTATGTTCAAAATGAGTGACGGTACTCACCTCCTCAATCCTCCAAAATCCTGCAACCATAAAAACAGTGCTGGGAAGGGGAAGGGGTGGGAAGGGGGGAGGGGGGGGAGGGAATGGCTCATACATGTACCATTGAATTGACTGTGTGTTATTGCAGTCGTATTCAAGCAATCATAATCATTGCCTTGAGGAAAGGGAGTAGGGTAGGGACGGATGGGTTGGTAATGGATATGATAGGGTAGGGAATGGTAATGGATAGGATAGGGTAGGGTAGGGAATGGTAATGGATAGGATAGGGTAGGGAATGGTAATGGATAGGATAGGGTAGGGAATGGTAATAGATAGGATAGGGTAGGGAATGGTAATGGATAGGATAGGGTAGGGAATGGTAATGGATAGGATAGGGTAGGGTAGGGGTTGGCATTTTTTTTATTTTTTATTTATTTATTTTTTTATTTATTTTTTTTTATTTTTATTTTTTTTTCTGGGTTGGATGATGGGTTGGATACTGGACTGGATGATGGCTTGGATGTTGGGCTGGATGATGGATTGGATGATGGGTGGGATGTGGTGTTGGATCTCGGGTTGGATGCTCGACTGGATGCGGGGTTTGATGTTCAAATGTGAACTGGGGCGAGTTGCAGTTTTCACTCGTATTTATAGGAAAACTGGCTGGCATATTACATAACATTACATAATAACAAAACCTACCATTGGCTGAAAGTTTCATTTCAATGCAAAATTTCATTCATAATATTACATAATTTCACAAAAGAAACTTTTCCCATATGATACTTACCTGACAATAAATGGAACTGTCCACAAGCTTTACAACTACCCAATGTGAAATATGATCGTCAGGACACAGTGCAGTAAGGGGAGTACCTTGTTTATGACCAGTAATAACTATAACTTAGCAATAGGAGACTTGTCCTTGAAACAATGGTACACAGTGTAACGTCTGTCTGTGTACTGGTACACTACATGTAGGTCACACGTGTGACCTAGTGTACCAGTACATAGACAGACTACCACTGTGCATTAGTACTACTGGCTGCATGTACATGTACAGCACTGTGAAACAGATGGAGTACCAGTACTTACCTTGCCGAGTGAGAAAAATGAAAATTAAATAGTACCACATTCCAGCAACTCCTACCACACCAGTCCTCCAAAATCCTCATGTTTTTCAAACACTATTCATCCTCAATCCTCCAAAATCTGCATGTTTTTCAAACACCATTCATCATCAATCCTCCAAAATCCTCATATGCTTCAATCACCATTCATCCTCAATCCTCCAAAATCCTCATGTGTTTCAATCACAATTCATCCTCAATCCTCCAAAATCCTCCAAAACTGCAAGGAGGATTTTGGAGGATTGAGGATGGTTAGGGTTAATAAAAAAAAGGAGATAACCTGTCACTTTTTTACTAAGTGCAGACTTGTTGTAGATACACATGATCGACATGACACACGTAGACCGGATTTGTTCTTTCCTGTACATTTTATTTCTCGGATAGTTTGTCACCTTGAATGTCTCCAAACAAAATTGCAATAGAGAATTTTTTTTTCAAAACTTCTCCAGCAATTGCAATGAATAAATTCTTTCAATACTTCTCCAGCATTCATGCTCATACATATATGTGTGGTGTTACATCCCTGTGCTATTCACAAACTGTTTACACTGTTGAAAATGTACAATACTGGTGTGTAAACATGCAAATTATTATTTAACCGGTTCTATAAATTCTTTGCCAACATTATATATACTTAAAGATACATCACCCATCTTTGGGCCGATTTGACGGAAAAAACAGATTTAAATGTTAAATAATTGCTATTTTTCTGGGGTTAAGAATGTTATAAGCTTTCATTTTAGACATTGAATGAAAAATTCCGTCAAGGATTAGTACCAGTAAAATAAAATCTCCAGTTATTAGTTATTAGGGTCACTGTTTTAATTCTCAGCATGCACGAGGGCGTGTGCAAGTCTTCTGATGGGCCAGTGCGGTTGTCAATCAGAATCAAGCGCATTTTAAATATCGCCTTTCCAACATCCAAATTTCATAATTTTGTTTGTTTGTTTAATAATAGTATTATCTTTCAAAATTCATTTAGGTCTCTTGAGCCAAAGACGGGGCGATATATCTTTAATGATGAGAAGATTTGTAAGCTTTACACATGCACAGACATTTCTCCCATGTTCCATAGTTCATACAATTAATTTCCTACCCTGCTTGAGAGAGCGGAATCAAATTCCATTGTGCACATAATGTACATTCTTGGGAAGTCAAACTATTAACCAATATTCTTTATAAAAAATCTTAAAGGTAAAGTATAGAATTGGTCATTCAAACATAACATGTGGAATTATAACGTGAAACCCACATGTACTCAGTATCTAGCATGATGATGATGGTATTACTCTCCCCTAGATGTACTCAGTATCTAGCATGATGATGATGGTATTACTCTCCCCTAGATGTACTCAGTATCTAGCTGATGATGGTATTACTCTCCCCTAGATGTACTCAGTATCTAGCTGATGATGATGGTATTACTCTCCCCTAGATGTACTCAGTATCTAGCATGATGATGATGGTATTACTCTCCCCTAGATGTACTCAGTATCTAGCATGATGATGATGGTATTACTCTCCCCTAGATGTACTCAGTATCTAGCATGATGATGATGGTATTACTCTCCCCTAGATGTACTCAGTATCTAGCTGATGATGGTATTACTCTCCCCTAGATGTACTCAGTATCTAGCATGATGATGATGGTATTACTCTCCCCTAGATGTACTCAGTATCTAGCTGATGATGGTATTACTCTCCCCTAGATGTACTCAGTATCTAGCATGATGATGATGGTATTACTCTCCCCTAGATGTACTCAGTATCTAGCATGATGATGATGGTATTACTCTCCCCTAGATGTACTCAGTATCTAGCATGATGATGATGGTATTACTCTCCCCTAGATGTACTCAGTATCTAGCATGATGATGATGGTATTACTCTCCCCTAGATGTACTCAGTATCTAGCATGATGATGATGGTATTACTCTCCCCTAGATGTACTCAGTATCTAGCTGATGATGGTATTACTCTCCCCTAGATGTACTCAGTATCTAGCTGATGATGATGGTATTACTCTCCCCTAGATGTACTCAGTATCTAGCTGATGATGGTATTACTCTCCCCTAGATGTACTCAGTATCTAGCTGATGATGGTATTACTCTCCCCTAGATGTACTCAGTATCTAGCATGATGATGATGGTATTACTCTCCCCTAGATGTACTCAGTATCTAGCTGATGATGATGGTATTACTCTCCCCTAGATGTACTCAGTATCTAGCTGATGATGATGGTATTACTCTCCCCTAGATGTACTCAGTATCTAGTATGATGATGGTATTACTCTCCCCTAGATGTACTCAGTGTCTAGCATGATGATGATGGTATTACTCTCCCCTAGATGTACTCAGTATCTAGCTGATGATGATGGTATTACTCTCCCCTAGATGTACTCAGTATCTAGCTGATGATGGTATTACTCTCCCCTAGATGTACTCAGTATCTAGCTGATGATGGTATACTCTCCCCTAGATGTACTCAGTATCTAGCTGATGATGATGGTATTACTCTCCCCTAGATGTACTCAGTATCTAGCTGATGATGGTATTACTCTCCCCTAGATGTACTCAGTATCTAGCATGATGATGGTATTACTCTCCCCTAGATGTACTCAGTATCTAGCATGATGATGATGGTATTACTCTCCCCTAGATGTACTCAGTATCTAGCTGATGATGGTATACTCTCCCCTAGATGTACTCAGTATCTAGCTGATGATGATGGTATTACTCTCCCCTAGATGTACTCAGTATCTAGCTGATGATGGTATTACTCTCCCCTAGATGTACTTAGTATCTAGCTGATGATGATGGTATTACTCTCCCCTAGATGTACTCAGTATCTAGCATGATGATGATGGTATTACTCTCCCCTAGATGTACTCAGTATCTAGCTGATGATGATGGTATTACTCTCCCCTAGATGTACTCAGTATCTAGCATGATGATGATGGTATTACTCTCCCCTAGATGTACTCAGTATCTAGCATGATGATGATGGTATTACTCTCCCCTAGATGTACTCAGTATCTAGCATGATGATGGTATTACTCTCCCCTAGATGTACTCAGTATCTAGCATGATGATGATGGTATTACTCTCCCCTAGATGTACTCAGTATCTAGCTGATGATGGTATACTCTCCCCTAGATGTACTCAGTATCTAGCTGATGATGATGGTATTACTCTCCCCTAGATGTACTCAGTATCTAGCTGATGATGGTATTACTCTCCCCTAGATGTACTCAGTATCTAGCTGATGATGATGTTATTACTCTCCCCTAGATGTACTCAGTATCTAGCATGATGATGATGGTATTACTCTCCCCTAGATGTACTCAGTATCTAGCTGATGATGATGGTATTACTCTCCCCTAGATGTACTCAGTATCTAGCTGATGATGATATTACTCTCCCCTAGAAATATTTTTGTCTGAGTTGCTTTCTCTTAAACCAAAAAAGTGAAAACATTTCCGGTTCAAATTTAGGAAAGAGTCATTTCAACAGTAAATTATTTCAAGACTTATACATATAATAAAACTAACCTTCATCACAAAAGGTGCCCATGTTTTTGAGAAAAAGTTGAAACAAATTTTGCAGGTTTTTATGTTTTTTCCAAAAGGTTGCCGGATGGTTGCTCTTTACAATTCCTTTTTTAAGTTTACATGTAATATCTAGTACCTGTAGTTTATTTTCTTCTAGTAATCTTAAACAAATTAACCAACAATCTCCAAATAAATAAATAACATTACTGTCTTTATACATATGTAATTACAGGGACAATATCCTCACGATCAGAACAGACGTTCAACAGGGCATGGAATCAGTGTCCTAGTTAAAGATGAACACAATGACTTAAAATTACTGTCTCATTTATGCAGCAGCAATGGTAATATTGCCTTATCATGTGGAGTATTATTTTCAGTCACTGAGTTAACATAAAACTGTCACTCGGATTCCATGCCCTGTTGATCGTGATGATATTGTCCCTTTAACCACATACATGAAAAGGTAATGTAATTCATAACAAGTCCCATTGAAGAAGGCGGCAGATTTATTCAGCTATTTTTGGACCACATTGCAGGATGTGACTGTCATCTTTACCTAGATATATTTCCATGGCTTGGCGGCGATAAACACAGCAATGCTCCTTTGATTTGCCTGACATACATGTAATGGACAGAATACTTCTCCTTTGATTCACCTGATATAATGGTCAGAATACTTCTCCTTTGATTCACCTGATATAATGGACAGAATACTTCTCCTTTGATTCACCTGATATAATGGTCAGAATACTTCTCCTTTGATTCACCTGATATAATGGACAGAATACTTCTCCTTTGATTCACCTGATATAATGGGCAGAATACTTCTCCTTTGATTCACCTGATATAATGGTCAGAATACTTCTCCTTTGATTCACCTGATATAATGGGCAGAATACATGTACTTCTCCTTTGATTCACCTGATATAATGGACAGAATACTTCTCCTTTGATTCACCTGATATAATGGGCAGAATACATGTACTTCTCCTTTGATTCACCTGATATAATGGACAGAATACTTCTCCTTTGATTCACCTGATATAATGGTCAGAATACTTCTCCTTTGATTCACCTGATATAATGGACAGAATACTTCTCCTTTGATTCACCTGATATAATGGGCAGAATACTTCTCCTTTGATTCACCTGATATAATGGTCAGAATACTTCTCCTTTGATTCACCTGATATAATGGGCAGAATACATGTACTTCTCCTTTGATTCACCTGATATAATGGACAGAATACTTCTCCTTTGATTCACCTGATATAATGGGCAGAATACATGTACTTCTCCTTTGATTCACCTGATATAATGGACAGAATACTTCTCCTTTGATTCACCTGATATAATGGGCAGAATACTTCTCCTTTGATTCACCTGATATAATGGGCAGAATACTTCTCCTTTGATTCACCTGATATAATGGGCAGAATACTTCTCCTTTGATTCACCTGATATAATGGACAGAATACTTCTCCTTTGATTCACCTGATATAATGGGCAGAATACATGTACTTCTCCTTTGATTCACCTGATATAATGGTCAGAATACTTCTCCTTTGATTCACCTGATATAATGGACAGAATACTTCTCCTTTGATTCACCTGATATAATGGTCAGAATACTTCTCCTTTGATTCACCTGATATAATGGGCAGAATACTTCTCCTTTGATTCACCTGATATAATGGGCAGAATACTTCTCCTTTGATTCACCTGATATAATGGTCAGAATACTTCTCCTTTGATTCACCTGATATAATGGACAGAATACTTCTCCTTTGATTCACCTGATATAATGGTCAGAATACTTCTCCTTTGATTCACCTGATATAATGGGCAGAATACTTCTCCTTTGATTCACCTGATATAATGGTCAGAATACTTCTCCTTTGATTCACCTGATATAATGGGCAGAATACTTCTCCTTTGATTCACCTGATATAATGGGCAGAATACTTCTCCTTTGATTCACCTGATATAATGGGCAGAATACTTCTCCTTTGATTCACCTGATATAATGGGCAGAATACTTCTCCTTTGATTCACCTGATATAATGGACAGAATACTTCTCCTTTGATTCACCTGATATAATGGGCAGAATACTTCTTTTGATATTGTATATTTGATTACAACCGTGCTGTGCATGTGTCTTTAAACAAGAAAATATATCCCTTAAGCAATGCTACACATTCCTATGATAGTGATGAATAAAACCGCATCAGATGTGTACATGTATTTATAAATGTATGCATTTGTTGTTTTTCATTTCTTATTTTGTGTAAAATTGATAATAATACACCTTGTGGATTATTTGGAGAAATAATCACATTGTAAATGATGAAATAATCACATTGTAAATGATGAAATAAATGCTGTAATTTGTTGATTAATTGTATATTAGGCATACACATACATGTAAGTTTTATTGCAATATACACACACTGTGAAAATCTCCTCGGTTAAAATATAAAGAGACTCGGTTAAATGTTTTTTTAACCGTGTTTTAACCCATGTTTAACCCTTTGATTTCAGCCGGCTATTCAACCGCATTCTCACCGCGTTTTAACCGAGTGGTTTCCGGCCAGGATTTCCTTTGTTATTCATAACTGTAAACCTTTGTTCAATGTGATAATGAGGATGCAAGTTTAACCGTGGTTTAACCGAGTATAACACGTACCGGTACAACTTGCACACAAGAGGCGATAAAGAGATTAAAAACACTTACGAAGTGTCTGTAAATTTCCAATCTAAAAAACACTGGTAGTGGTATACAACGGCCGGGGGACATGCACGCAATTTGCTCAGAATACCACTGACCTTGCCCATATGAGAATAGGTGTCTGTGCTGAGAATGGGTTGGCGTGCTGTGATAGGCGTACGTGATAGGTGTATATTTAGGTATAGGCCTACTTGTTAATCTGTTTTTCATCGGAAAGGGGATACGTTTAGAATAATATATATCATATTCCAGAGTGTAATTAGGAAATGGACAATAATTATAATGCATTGATTACCGAACTGAGGTATGTTGCGGGCCAAACAGATACTAACAATTGGACTTAAAATAACAATTCATCCATCGGGGTTCCTAATTATCATGGGTTGTTTTAATAATCGTTGCCGAAGAACAAGGATACGATGAGGACCAGTAAACGTAAGCCTCGACTGTCGGGATAAATTGACCCGCTCTGGGGCTCAAAAACGGATGATTTTATAAAACCGCGGTTTTATTTTTGAAACCGGTATTTCGGCGGTATTTGTGGCGGTATTTCGGTATAAATCCTGCACTTTATTATTATTAAAAGTAACTATGAATATAAGTAAATAAATAAATAGATATCATGCATCCTACTTTTCTTTAAATGTTTTGGTCAGATGATGTACGTGTACCTGTAATTTAGATCTTTGCGTGTAAAATACTGATTGTCACCAAACAAATTATCGTCCAACTGGAATTACATTCTCATCCTAAGATCCAGCGCGCGCGCTAATTTGATCCAGTCATTGGAAGGCACTCAGGGTATGTACGAGTTAGCACGTGTGCAATGCCCTATGCATAGCGCGTAACAATTTGTTCTATTGGCCAACGAGAACAATACGTCATCATAATAACCAATATAAATATTCGTTACGCGCTGTGTACAATGCCTATAGCGCGTAAAACGTTTTCTTATTGGTCGAACGAGAACACATACCTTGTCATGCAATAGAAATATTTGTTAAGCGATTTGGATCGATGTTACTCACAAAATGTGAACAAAGGCCTCGATATCATGACTTTTTTCTTTTTTTTAAGTTGAAAACAAGCGTAAACCAAGGCTATGAGAGTATTGAAAGAGGTAGACGGAATGAAGGATGAAGTTAAGCATATTGATCAACACCCGGCATCCACCCAGCCAGTACGGTTGCAATGTACAATGTACAATGTGTAATTATGTACTCTGTACATGTACATTGTACATGTACTGACATTAGTCGGGTGCCAGTGTGATGAACGAGTTGACCACTGTACCATCAGCCTGAGTTGGGCCCGGTTAAAAAGCTTGCCTTGTCGGCACACTGGCGATGCGTGTGATTCACTCGAACTCGTAGATGTGCAAGGCTTTGTACTTTTTTTCTCCATAACAATTTATTTTGTGCATGTACCACGTTGAAATTTTCAGACATGATGTGAACTCATGTCGCGATATCATGACTTTTTGGTTTTTAAGTTGAAAACAAGCGTAATCATTTTTGGGGCAAAAATACTGAAAATAGGATTGCCACCTACTCCATAGACTTTATAGAGTATAATTCTGAATTTTTTTCAATTTTCTCCATAACAATTTATTTTGTGCATGTAGGTACCACGTTGAAATTTTCAGACATGATGTGAACTCCTGTCGCGATATCATGACTTTTTGGTTTTTAAGTTGAAAACAAGCGTTAATCATTTTTGGGCAAAATACTGAAAATAGGATTGCCACCTACTCCATAGACTTTATAGAGTATAATTCCGAATTTTTTTCAATTTTCTCCATAGCAATTTATTTTGTGCATGTACCACGTTGAAATTTTCAGACATGATGTGAACTCCTGTCGCGATATCATGACTTTTTGGTTTTTAAGTTGAAAACAAGCGTAATCATTTTTGGGGCAAAAATACTGAAAATAGGATTGCCACCTACTCCATAGACTTTATAGAGTATAATTCTGAATTTTTTTCAATTTTCTCCATAACAATTTATTTTGTGCATGTAGGTACCACGTTGAAATTTTCAGACATGATGTGAACTCCTGTCGCGATATCATGACTTTTTGGTTTTTAAGTTGAAAACAAGCGTAATCATTTTTGGGGCAAAAATACTGAAAATAGGATTGCCACCTACTCCATAGACTTTATAGAGTATAATTCCGAATTTTTTTCAATTTTCTCCATAACAATTTATTTTGTGCATGTACCACGTTGAAATTTTCAGACATGATGTGAACTCCTGTCGCGATATCATGACTTTTTGGTTTTTAAGTTGAAAACAAGTGTAATCATTTTTGGGGCAAAAATACTGAAAATAGGATTGCCACTCTACTCCATAGACTTTATAGAGTATAATTCTGAATTTTTTTCAATTTTCTCCATAACAATTTATTTTGTGCATGTACCACGTTGAAATTTTCAGACATGATGTGAACTCCTGTCGCGATATCATGACTTTTTGGTTTTTAGGTTGAAAACAAGCGTAATCATTTTTGGGGCAAAAATACTGAAAATAGGATTGCCACCTACTCCATAGACTTTATAGAGTATAATTCCGAATTTTTTTCAATTTTCTCCATAACAATTTATTTTGTGCATGTACCACGTTGAAATTTTCAGACATGATGTGAACTCCTGTCGCGATATCATGACTTTTTGGTTTTTAAGTTGAAAACAAGTGTAATCATTTTTGGGGCAAAAATACTGAAAATAGGATTGCCACTCTACTCCATAGACTTTATAGAGTATAATTCTGAATTTTTTCAATTTTCTCCATAACAATTTATTTTGTGCATGTACCACGTTGAAATTTTCAGACATGATGTGAACTCCTGTCGCGATATCATGACTTTTGGTTTTAAGTTGAAAACAAGTGTAATCATTTTTGGGCAAAAAAACTGAAAATACGATTGCCACCTACTCCGGCCATAGAGTATAATTCCGAATTTTTTTCAATTTTCTCCATAACAATTTATTTTGTGCATGTACCACGTTGAAATTTTCAGACATGATGTGAACTCCTGTCGCGATATCATGACTTTTTGGTTTTTAAGTTGAAAACAAGCGTAATCATTTTTGGGGCAAAAATACTGAAAATAGGATTGCCACCTACTCCATAGACTTTATAGAGTATAATTCTGAATTTTTTTCAATTTTCTCCATAACAATTTATTTTGTGCATGTAGGTACCACGTTGAAATTTTCAGACATGATGTGAACTCCTGTCGCGATATCATGACTTTTTGGTTTTTAAGTTGAAAACAAGTGTAATCATTTTGGGCAAAAATACTGAAAATAGGATTGCCACTCTACTCCATAGACTTTATAGAGTATAATTCTGAATTTTTTTCAATTTTCTCCATAACAATTTATTTTGTGCATGTACCACGTTGAAATTTTCAGACATGATGTGAACTCCTGTCGCGATATCATGACTTTTGGTTTTAGGTTGAAAACAAGCGTAATCATTTTGGGGCAAAAATACTGAAAATAGGATTGCCACCTACTCCATAGACTTTATAGAGTATAATTCCGAATTTTTTTCAATTTTCTCCATAACAATTTATTTTGTGCATGTACCACGTTGAAATTTTCAGACATGATGTGAACTCCTGTCGCGATATCATGACTTTTTGGTTTTTAAGTTGAAAACAAGCGTAATCATTTTTGGGGCAAAAATACTGAAAATAGGATTGCCACTCTACTCCATAGACTTTATAGAGTATAATTCTGAATTTTTTTCAATTTTCTCCATAACAATTTATTTTGTGCATGTACCACGTTGAAATTTTCAGACATGATGTGAACTCCTGTCGCGATATCATGACTTTTTGGTTTTTAAGTTGAAAACAAGTGTAATCATTTTTGGGGCAAAAATACTGAAAATAGGATTGCCACCTACTCCGGCCATAGAGTATAATTCCGAATTTTTTTCAATTTTCTCCATAACAATTTATTTTGTGCATGTACCACGTTGAAATTTTCAGACATGATGTGAACTCCTGTCGCGATATCATGACTTTTTGGTTTTTAAGTTGAAAACAAGCGTAATCATTTTTGGGGCAAAAATACTGAAAATAGGATTGCCACCTACTCCATAGACTTTATAGAGTATAATTCTGAATTTTTTTCAATTTTCTCCATAACAATTTATTTTGTGCATGTAGGTACCACGTTGAAATTTTCAGACATGATGTGAACTCCTGTCGCGATATCATGACTTTTTGGTTTTTAAGTTGAAAACAAGCGTAATCATTTTTGGGGCAAAAATACTGAAAATAGGATTGCCACTCTACTCCATAGACTTTATAGAGTATAATTCTGAATTTTTTTCAATTTTCTCCATAACAATTTATTTTGTGCATGTACCACGTTGAAATTTTCAGACATGATGTGAACTCCTGTCGCGATATCATGACTTTTTGGTTTTTAAGTTGAAAACAAGTGTAATCATTTTTGGGGCAAAAATACTGAAAATAGGATTGCCACCTACTCCGGCCATAGAGTATAATTCTTAATTGTTTTCAATTTTCTCCATAACAATTTATTTTGTGCATGTACCACGTTGAAATTTTCAGACATGATGTGAACTCCTGTCGCGATATCATGACTTTTTGGTTTTTAAGTTGAAAACAAGCGTAATCATTTTTGGGGCAAAAATACTGAAAATAGGATTGCCACCTACTCCGCCATAGAGTATAATTCTTAATTTTTTTCAATTTTCTCCATAATTTATTTTGTGCATGTACCACGTTGAAATTTTCAGACATGATGTGAACTCCTGTCGCGATATCATGACTTTTTGGTTTTTAAGTTGAAAACAAGCGTAATCATTTTTGGGGCAAAAATACTGAAAATAGGATTGCCACCTACTCCGGCCATAGAGTATAATTCTGAATTTTTTTCAATTTTCTCCATAACAATTTATTTTGTGCATGTAGGTACCACGTTGAAATTTTCAGACATGATGTGAACTCCTGTCGCGATATCATGACTTTTTGGTTTTTATGTTGAAAACAAGCATAATCATTTTTGGGGCAAAAATACTGATCGGGTGCCTGGGGAAAATGTACCAGGAAGCGTATTTTTCTTTTACACCGCAGCGACGGGTTTTGTGCAGTAAAAGTGCCAATTCCGGTCTTGAGAGAGAGACTACGAAACCCTAGGCGGGCGACAATAGAAAACTCCAAGCTGCAGTCGACCATGGCGCTCTGCAGTGGAACTCATGGAGCCATTCCCTCTCCGTTGATGGTAGGTTTTTTTTGCGTGTCGAAATTCCCTTCGCGCGCATGCGTGCTGAATGGGTTCATAGTCTTGACACAAGGGCGAAATGCGTACAAAACCCGTCGCTGCGGTGTAAAAAAAAAATACGTAGTAAATAATGATGGTGCAAACCCATTCAGTGACACCACATCTTTGTTGACTTTTTGTTTTTGTTTTCCAAGATGTATTTGTCATACAAATTGAAATACAGTGAATCCGTATTTGACTATTTCCAAAATTTGTCCATTTGACAATGAGTTTTGTGGGAATAGTAGGCTTTTTTGTATATGAACGTACCAATAATGACCGATTGGTCAAATTGGGGAAATGTGTAGAAGAGACAGGATATTTTTTCAGATCCTTTAGTGTGCGCGAAGGCAGTGCACCATGTGAGGGCCGGGGCCATTCGATTTGAAAACATGTAGATTGAGTCTTGGGTACCGGTAAATAATATCGTACGATTAAAATTTCAGTATCGTCACCCCTATACTGTCACTTAGTGTCAGCCGGTCATATACATGCAATTCCCCAAAAAACGAACACTAGCATATGCCTAGCATTTGTAGAATTGTGTAAAGCCCAAGAATTTTAACTCCATTTATGCGGCAGTGGTTTATTACGACGACATCATTCCCATCCTTTTTTGGCGGTTTGTTTATGTGTTTTTATATTGAAAAATTTCATGTGCAATGTATAATGTACTTAAATACTCATTACAAAAAGGACAAGAAACACAATCTAAAATTCCTCATAATTTTATTTCGTCAAGTCGAACAAAATAATCAAGTGAATGAGTTAAATTAAATTACAATAAAAAAAAGTTAAGTAAAACTCGTAGCTTGGCATGGTGAGGAGGATAAGTAAGACAAATTGCGGTGACACCATGTGAAATGCTCAATTGAGTAGTAATTAGTTCTGAAAAGAACTGGAGGTACAACTCAACGTTTCGATCCGTATGCTCTGATCGTCCGGAGGACGATCAGAGCATACTGATCGAAACGTAGAGTTGTACCCCCAGTTCTTTTCAGAACTAATTACTACTCAAATGAACATTTAATATGGTGTCACCAGAAGTCTTACTTAAAAAAATTTAATTACAAAAAATTGCGTATAAAACTGTGTAGGCCAACATAAATAGAAAACGAATTAAAACAAGTTGACTAAGTAAAATATAAAACGACGATGTTAAGAGTAGTATAAATAGGGTCATAGGCTTTAAGTATTGTATATATTAACTTTGTGAAATAAACAAAATAAATATGAAAGTTTAATACAATAAATAATCACATAAAACTGGCACCAGGAACACTACAAATATCTTGAGTTGACTCTACGGCGCCTTTTCCCTTCCTGCGGCTGGAATTCCCTTGTTGCCTTGACTTGTCCAATGACATAGCCCTTCCAGCCTTTCCTTGTTCTGTTAAAATAAATTAATATTTTCAATTAAAATGTGTTAATTTCAATTAGTGGAATAAATAATTATAGTAGATACAAATAGCAGATTTGTATTGCTCTCTGATTATACGGTGAAAGAACATCAGTAACATGTTATATAATGACTTTCTAATTATTATTATTATTTTTTTTAAATTCACAGTAAAACTGCAAACCGCAGTTTTTCCCGGCGGTAAGCCAACTAGCCAAAAATTTAAAACCGCCAAGCCGATCCTGATCTTCAGATAGTATCTACTGTGAATAGCGATTTTGGCCAGCGAAATTGAGTTAATTAAAACCCGCGAATCAAAAAAGGGTTTTGCGGACATGACATGTTCGACGCGACGGGGCAAATTTGTTTATTTCGAACGCTCGTTGCCGTCTGCGACCGGACCCGTATACCCGGTACCCAGCGCTCGAATTAACTTCCGTGCGGGCGGGAAGTTCGAGCGCTGATGGGTCGATCGCATGACGGCAACGAATGTTCGAAATAAACAATTTTGCCCCGACAAAAACATGGCGCATATACCGTGAAAGGGTTTATTTTACTTACACACACACACACACAAATATTCACGTACCAGTTGCAGATCAGAGACAAAGTTGTCAGTGCTGACATGACGTCAATCCTAAACGGGGGACGGACTTTTTTCTTCTTTTTTGGCGCTAAAAATGGCCGGCCGCCGGCAAACAATTACAACGTACCATGACTAGACTAACGTTGGCCCGTAATTTTAGACACATTCCTGACTGGCGCGCGGCCGCCTACCCCAATTTCGAAATTCAGCCGAAGTTCGTACGGACTGCAGGCTGCGCTATGGGCACAACATGGACGATACTCTTTCGCGCATGGTTGAACAAACATTGACCGTTATGTCTCAGGCAAGTGGAGGCTTTTGTATTGGGATTATCTCTGTCAACAATGGATTAACTCACCACAGAGTTAATGAGCAAGCCCTCAGCAGATCTCAGAACAGGTACCGAGTTTTAACCACACTTTAACCGAGACAATACAAAGGAATTTTTTAAAGGCGATTTAACCGTGCACTAAGACGGTTAAATTAAGGTTAAAATGTAGGGTACCCATATTTTAACCGTGTTTATTGAAATTTTAACCGAGCGAGATTTTCACAGTGACAGCGATGCTGAATATTGAAATACATACTCAGTACAATGCAAAATTTCATCTGAAACGATGAATTAATTTCAGCATTTTAATCAAACAAAACCCCTTAAAAAATAACAGACTAGTTCATGTGCGATCCTTGAAAACAACCATTTTATCTAATTAATCCACTTGGACGTGACTGTGACCCCAAGGTAAAAGACCTTTTTAATTTTTTCTTCTTCCAAAGACGCCTGTATTTGCGACATTATGCTATTGGTTGTTAGGGGATCGTGGAGTGCTGTGAGCTTCCCTAGGGCCACGTGACGTCAATCAGGGTGCTCTGTAATGTTTATGTTTGCTATAATACCCTGTATTAGGTTGGCTTGGATTGATAATGGATTACAGGGGTAACTACTACAGATAAAGTATCATTCAGAAAGCCTCATTGTTAAAGATACATTGTGTGCACAGTCTTTGAATGGGCATGATTGGATAAAACCACTAGACAATCTTGAAAAACATTTATTTAGCTGGTGTAAAGTTGATCCAACATCCTTTGAAATATTTATATCTCCGGTGCTATCGTTTTAGTAAAAATTTAAGAAATAATTTCCAAAAGTGAATTTCTGTCATTCAAAGAGAGAAATTAACCCTCCTACTGTTTGACCATTTGAAACCATTCAAAATTTCCACTTACCAAAATGCCCATTGGTTTTGTACACACATGGTGATACCATTTGAACAGTGTTAGTAGCAAGCTTTACTACCATTCAAATCCATTCAAATGCATAGAGGGTCCATTGATTCACCACTTAGAAGTATCCAAACAAGGTTTTGTATTAGCTGTACTACCATTTCGAAAGATCCAAACAAGATTTTGTATTAGCTGACCTACCATTCAAAACCACAAAAGCGAATGGTTTCAAATGGTGCATCAACTTGTATGAAAAAGGTACCAGAAGTAGGAGGGTTAAAGTTGGAATGAAAACGAACAATCTGAATGTATTTTCATTAATTTCTTGTTATTGACAGAATGAAATGAGCTGAAACTTGCACAGGCTGGTTTTTATAAATATTATTTTGATTCTTGTAAAGTATGGATGCATTTACAGACATTTTACCACTGGATTTAAGAATTAGCACATTACAAATACAACTGTAAGAAATCAAGTACATGTACATATCTCGCTACACATTAATTTCTGAAACATACAACAAAAATTACATTAAGTAAACATAAATTTGATTTCTGATTTTCTGGGATGGAATGGGATGCGATGCTTGATACAATCAACAACTTCACACCAAGTAAATTTTTTAAGAAAAGTTCTCAAAAGAATTCCCCCATTTCACAGTAAAAAATGCCCCACTCTGGAAATTCCCAGGAATTCCAGCTAAGCTTGCATGTACATGTATGCCTTTGCACCTGAAGGTCAAAGGTTTCCAATTCCTAGATGTGAATGTGTCAGGATTCCTATTTCCACACACTTGCTCTTTATTTGTCTAGCGCACACATTCAATCACGTACCAGCCAGGACATCTGATAAATATATGTGCAGAGTCCCATGTCGAATCATCATAATCAGCAATTATTTATTAACTGTAATAATGTTTATCGGTGCATAACATTGGTTTCATGGTGACTTCATTTGATCTTTGAAGAACATGTACATGTACATGTACAATATACAGTGTATGTTACGTACATGTACCATTATTACTAGTTATTTACAGTAGGCGAACATTTTTCATGCATATAAGTCATGCATAAATTTAACATGTACATGTATCATGTACAGTATACCTTCCATTTTGTATTGTACATACATGTAGCAAGTGTTAAAAGTAAATAATATAATATAAATAATATACAATGCAATGTTGGTTTTATGTATTGTAAACAGGTCTGCCTCTATGGTCCAACATTGGTAATAACATTTACCGGTGTACCCGAGTATTAAAAATAAACTATCTTGATGTGAAGTACACACAGGTTTCAATCTACATTTTGTACATATGTACTGTACATGTACATGTACCTGAAATATTGATTTGTCTGAAGTACTCTTGTTTCAGAGAAATCATGAAAAATATGCACATTTTCCATAAAAAGGTTGCCAGACGGCAAAATGTTTCTGTAAAAAGTGTGAATTCATGTTTATTCTTTTTCATGACTTACATACATGTATATGTACAATGTACGTATGTAGACCATGCTACTCCGCATTGAATAGAAACTTTAACTTTATACACTCTACGTGTACAAGTCAATTCCTCAGCATTACCTGTGTTGTACCATAGAGGAAGCTTGTACCTTCCCTGCAAATTCTGCACTTAAACCAAATTTTATTTTGTAAACAAAATTGTAAAAGCATTGAGTGGAAGGTCCATGTTTTATTAATATGATGATCCATTAATAATAGGTCCCTAAGTGAAACGAGTTAGATTAATACTTTTACATACCTGTAGGTACATTAACATGTACATGTATGTACATGTTACATTGAGGATGTTGCACTAACAAGTTTACAAATACTTGTACCCGTAGTTCATGTTTATTTGCAAGATAAATAAAACCCAAGATTTGAAAGCATTTGAACCACATTGCAGATAATTGTAACGCAATTCAGACATGATAATGATTTATTTGGATAAACCATAACTTGTTTATAATGTGCTATTTACAGGTAGAGATTACACTTTCAACCATATAATATCCTTGTTCTGTGCTTGTATGGTTGTATGTTATAATACAGACAAAACAGGGGCAATACCGTCACGATCAGAGCAGACTTTCAACAGGGCATGGAATCACTGACCTATAGTTTAAGATGAACACACTAACTGAAAATATGACCTTATCATATAGGGTTTATTTCAGTCACTGAGATAATCTAAAATTGGCACTCCAATTCCATGCCCCTAAACGCGTGAAACAATGTCAAAACCTCAACCCCCTGCGGTAGGAGTACATTACCAGGCTAATCAAACATAAGAACACTCTCTGTGTGCTCACATACTGGTCTTATTTTTTCAGAGTTGAGAGATTGTAATGAAGTGTCTTGGAATTGTGCCCTTCAAGTATGGCACTGATGGCGTGAAATCCTGGGAGAAATTTCATAGAGCTGCTTAGCAGAGAATTTTGCAAAGCATAGTTTTTCTAAGCAATATAAAACAGACTACCAGCCAAAGTGCAAACATTATGTATCAAAGTTTGGCTGGTTACCTAAATCATCTGTAAAGCAATTTTTTCGGGTAAGCATTTTGTATGCTTAGCAGAGAAAATTGCCCCCTAGGGCATTATAAGCAACAAGATTGCCCCCTAGGGCATTATAAGCAACAAGATTTTAACCACACCCTTCACCAAACATGAAATCTGGACTGTAGCAAAGATGTACATTGATAGCCATCTGGTAGTGCTGTAGATTGTGTCATGGACTTGTGTGTAGCAAAATGTTATTTCGCCATTCAGGCATTCATTATTAAAACTGCATAAATTGAACTTTCAGAAATAGTATGTACATGTGTGTAATTGCTTTGTTGTGCACATTATTTCTTGACCTACTTTTTCTTTGCCCCTGCATTGACATGGTGTTCGTGCAATGTATGGAGTGTAGGGCTGTGCTGGATATCCGGGTATCCGGATACCCGACCGAAACGGCCATTACCCGGTTCCATTTTTCGGTTCAAATTACCCGTAAACGACTTTTTAAAATTTGGACTTAACATTTGAACAATGTAATGTTTACACTTTTACAGACAATATATCTTTAAATTCAAGAGATTACACTCCAATAAAGAAAAGATCGATAGTATGGTATCCTCTGTATTATAAAAGTCAATTTGTTACCATTTACAGTACATGTATTTGTACACCACCGGAGGCATGTTTTCAACAAAAATGAAAACGGGTATCCGGGTATCCGGTTACAAAAATATCAGAAAACGCACACCCCTAATGGAGTGTCATATTTTGAGTAGAGATCTTTTGCCCAAACATCTGTTATGCAGCATATAAACACCAGAATCCTGCCACTTTGTTTTTGTAATTTTGACCTTTGAACTTTGGTACCACTTATGGCTATGCATGCTGTTGGTACATACTGTATACAGCTGCGTGCATGACAACTGCACACTAGTGATACATTTACAATGCATGCGAACCATGCCTACTCCCAAATCCAACCAATGAAATCCAGTGATTGGTACAGCCAGAGCCTAGATATATCCTAATCAGATAGACAGTGTCCAGTCAATATATATGTACAATGTTTAAATGTACATGTACACACGTGTACATGTATAGCACAACTGCAGTGAAGTGAAAGACGTGTCTGTACATGTTCTGTATTCAACAGCTACATGTACACGTATGTAAGAGTCAGCATCAACATGAGCCAAATTATGAATTTCTTCTACATGTATCTTACACTTGTCTGTGTTTGTGAAAGTAGCCTGATTTTGAATTACTGTGCATGTATCATAATACTTTGTATCCTACAAATTCCTTGGATTGTTAGGAAGAATGCAGGTTTAAATGTCATTTTCCATTTGAATTTTCTATGAATATGTAGTACAGTAGATTATTGAACGAGGGTTGCAAGCATGAACATGTACAGACCATGTACATGTACATGTACGTGTAAGTAGAAGTACATGTGTAATTACTCCTCATGCTGTACTTTAATTAGACTACACTGTAGTAGTTTCAGGTCAAGGAGTTGCTTAGATTATGAGGAAAATGCAGGTAAAATTCTGTTGTAATGTTCCCATTTGAATGTACAATGTACATGTACATGTAAATTGGTAACAACATTGTACACTGAGCATATAGACATTTGGGTATAGACAAAATCCTAACTTAATGCTGAACATTCAGGGCAGGTGAAGGATTAAGAAATTAAAAGACACATGAGGAATGTTTTTGGGAATTAGGTGATTCAGACACACCCCATTCATGTGTCTAAAGTGCATGATTATTGTTCAGTATAGTCTGTATATTACCAGGTAGTGGTGCAGTACCACATGCATTGTACATGTACTGTACATGTACATATGCACACTAGTCACTGCATTGTACATAATACACAGTATGCAAACCTCTTTTGCCGTACATTAACCCTAACTCCCTAGGCCCATTTTCTTACACATAACCTGAATCCTCCAAAATCCTTCAGTAGTAAAGCAAACACATGACATGTATGCACACATGTGTTTCTAATCTGTGATATATGTACATGGCCAGGGACCCTCCCTGCATCCATGGAGCAATAAACAGTGTCCACTGACCCAAGCACTGACCTTGCAATCACTACAACAAACATGGATGTACATGTACCATGGAAAGGCCAAGTATGCCTAATAACCTCAATCCTCCAAAATCCTTCACTTTAGCAAAGAGCATGTAGCATTTAACCTCAATCCTTCAAAATCCTTCACTTTGGCAAAGAGGAGTTTGGAGGATTTGGGAAGGTTAGGGTTAATACTCAACAATGTAACAAAATTTGGCAAAATTATTTGTGTACAGAGTTTGACTAGTGTGTACATGTACAGTGTACATTTTATGTAGCATTTTGTCATGTGAAAGAAGACTGACAGATAATGATTGGCTAATGTTCAACAGAATGGTTTACACACGTGTTTCATATTGATTACATACTGCACACACAAAAATATATTGTCTTACATGTTCTCATGTCTACAAGTGCAGGGAAGGATTTCCTTCAAAAAGTTTGTATAGTCAAAGTTTTTGGCATAAAATATTAGTTAGGTGTTCGTGAGACAGCGCGAACACCTCTTTGAAATTTTTATTTTATCATTTTTTTTTCCCTCGATGAGACTTGTCGAACAAAAAAAATAAAAAATAAAATTTTAATATTTCAAAAAATCATCTCATGAACCACAAAAGATATTTACAGAATTTTGCATCATCTTACAGATCTTGAATTATGTGACTTTTCATACACAGACATGACCCAATCTGACCTCTCCTTCCGGTCAAAACCGGACGTTTAACTGAAAAAATATTCTGAAGCACTTTTATAGGGTCTGCAGCCAACATGATATGGTATTTGAGCTGATGATGTCATCACCTATCACAGCGTCCTGTGGCGGTGGGTTTAGAAAAATTAAAATTTTTCTATCTCAAAAACCATAGGAAATTTGAATATGACTTCTGTGAATAAAGTGACTAGTGACATTTTATCTTTTCAAAAAATATGTTTGATGACATCATCAACGTTCAGAGCGCCCCCCTAGTGGCAGTTTTACAAAAGGGATTATTTTCCAATCTCAGATATTGAACCAAATCAGGTCCTAATGTTTTTATTTGTGATCATGAGGAAGTTTTATTGTGTCATATATGTGCTAGTTTTTGATACTGGAGAGATTTTTGAAAAAAAAAGTTGTGTACAAATAAAAAAAATAATGGAGACTATTATGGCTCAGTTTTCTTGTGTTGTGTTATCTTACATGTACATGTATCAGTCTGATAAATAAAATAATATATTTAGGCTGTGATTTTTCAAAGTATTTTTATTCATGTTTTATCTGTATCATCCCCATGAAAAAGACACAAAAATGTGACATTTTTAAATGATCTAAATCAATCCCATTAACTGAGAGCACTACTACCTGAAATTTACTTGTCCTTGTTTTAATATTATGACCTGCTATGACCCTCTTCAGCTGACCCCCAAAGTGAAAATTATTTGTAACTATGTTCCCAAACCAGATTAATAAGATCTTATTAACGATCGTAACTCTTGGTGTCTTTCTATGTTACGTACGTTTGCGTGATCGACTAATACTGCAAACGAAATAATAATCAACAGTAATATTTTTCATTAAAAAGATTATGTTTTAAGAGAACACTTTGTAACACTGAGTTTTTAATGTTTTAATTAATTACGAAAAAATGCAAAATCACTTGCGAGTCCTAGTTCCGTGTCCATTTTGTTACGATCGTAAGACATGCCGCTCGTCTGGATTTGCTTCGATGGTTTCCGGCGGAACGTACACACAGATAACGACAACCAATGTTCCTGTATGAAGTCCGTATAATAATCAGATTGCATGTCCTGGGACGAGGATAAAGGTGACACTTAAATCCAAATGAAAATCGTCTAAATTACATCGTGATGTTTGGCCATCGGCTTTGGTGTTTGTTGATACATAAAGCCAAGATACTATTTAATATATTTGTCATAAAATTTGTCCTCTATGATGTCGTAAAATTTGTTTGAAGTCGATTTTTCATTGTACGAAAGGCTGCCAATGCTGGAGTGTTCCGCGTCCATTTTGTTACGATCGTAAGACACATGCAGCGCTATGCTCGTCTGGATTTGTTTCGATGGTTTCCGGCGGAATGTACGTACACACAGATAACGACTACCAATGTTCCTGTATATAGGCCGTATAATAATCAGATTGCGCGTCCTGGGGATGAAGATAAAGGTAGTGACATTGTTGTCGTCCATTCGGTAAGCTGTGTTACGACGTTAATCTAGGCTTAACCTTAACGTTAACGACGCTAAATTACATCGGGCTTTGGTGCTTGTTGATACATAAAGCCAAGATACTATTTAATATATTTGTCGTAAATTTTGTTTGAAGTCGATTTTTTATTGTACGAAAGGCTGCCAATGCTAGAGTGTTCCGCGTCCATTTTGTTACGATCGTCAGACCATGTAGGTAGAATAAGATTCTACCTCAATGGTCAGACATGCATCTAGCTAACTATGCTCGTCTGGATTTAAACTTCGAAAATTTGAGCACATTTCCGGTTCGGTGTCCTTGTTACAAACGTTAAATAAAAGGATTAACAACATTTTTTGGATGAAAATTGGATTTGGATAACAGTCATTAAACATTGTGATTGTCATAAACAAACTTTCCCTTTAAAATATAGAAGATTGCTCTTGTAAAACTACCTTGATAAAAACTGTTGTTATTTATAATACATGTATGTGGTGTAAACGTATGTAACGGTGTCCTTTTTACTCATGTAACTCAAACTGAAAAAAACATCAGAATATTTTTCTTGTTTGTACCTTGTCTGCTCATAGTGAAACATGTACCTACATGATACAAAGTCAAAGGGAACTTACCCTTTGTGTGATACCATACACCTAAGAGACACTATGTTACATACGTAAGAGATGCAACTACATAAGTTTGAATGCTAAAAAAGTGGACTTCCTCACGATGAACTATCTTTACCCCTTTAAAGTAGCTTGCTTGAGGGATAAACATTGAAATAAAAGTGTCTGCATTATTCCTGACAGTTATTCATTTTTTACCATGTGTGTCACACTTTCTTCACCTAGTATTGTATATACACACATATGACCTTCAAATCACCTGACTGACATTTTCTTCTGGTCTAAACAAATTCAACACATTCTAACGCAAAATTGATAGGTCTTTTGAATATGAAATTGATATTGTTATAATAAAAGATGATACACCTTTGCAAAATATGATTGACATCATCGATGATAATTTGATTGAACCAGAAGTTGACACGAACACCATGTGTTAGAATCGTTGAATTTTGTGTAGCATTCTGCATTTTTCTCTTCAATGTTGTTTCATCACATAGGTCTACATAAATACAGTGTACATTCACATGGATTCTAGAGGATCACAGTCACTGATGATTCAGGAACGATTTTTGTTCAGAATATTTGTGTGTGTACATGTATGTTATGCTAATTTTGAATAGCAAATCTTGAATTTTGAATAGCAAAGTGTAAATTTTCTGCTGAATTTTGCCTTACGATACAAGCTAAATGGTTCACTGAAGTGTTGCTCAACATACCCCAGTAAATAAAATGTAAGTTCTTTTTCTTATTGTGCAAACTCACTTTCACCAATTCTGCCTAATAATATTGCCATTCAGCCCTGGTTGAGCAACATGGGCTGTGTAGGAATTCCTATACTGTTTCATTTGTATGCACTAAATATGAACTGTATCAGACAGAGTTCATGGACCCAGTAGAGTAACATGTGCACTCACTAGCACAAGGTCACCTGTACCTTTTTCACACTTACTTTGTGCATTTGGAAAATTAGAAACAGGTTTTGTCCATGAAAAATTTATTCAAAGCAAAAAGGAACATGATTTACTTTTGAATTATGGGCTGGTTTTTAACAGGTGTTACAAATGTACAAATTGTGGCTGCACGTACTATGTTTTTTTGATTATCAAATATACATGTATGTGTTATGCTAATAGACTGCTTGTACAGTGTACATACGTGTATCCCATGTGTGTATGAACATACACAAAGAATAATCAATAAATTAACCCTCCTACTGTTTGACCATTTGAAACCATTCAAAATTTCCACTTACCAAAATGCCCATTGGTTTTGTACACACATGGTGATACCATTTGAACAGTGTTGGTAGCAAGCTTTACTACCATTCAAATCCATTCAAATGCATAGAGGGTCCATTGATTCACCACTTAGAAGTCTCCAAACAAGGTTTTGTATTAGCTGTACTACCATTTGGAAAGATCCAAACAAGATTTTGTATTAGCTGACCTACCATTCAAAACCATTTGGGGGAATCAATACTGTACACAGTTATTTCACCATTCAAAACCACAAAAGCGAATGGTTTCAAATGGTGGATCAACTTGTATGAAAAAGGTACCAGAAGTAGGAGGGTTAAATCATAATATTTGAAAATTTTACTTCTTTAAATTCTCTCCCCCCCCAAAAAAAAAACACAAAAAAAACATGTACATATACCCCAAAAAATACTTTACAAAAAATAGAAATTAAATAAGAACAAAATATGTACGATGTAACCAAGAAACAAATTATTAACAGTCCGGTTTCTGGATAAATTGTTGAATAGATTTGCATACACTGTTCATCTTGCATCTTGTACTGTACATGTGTGTACAGGTTTATCTGTACAGCTGTAGGTCATTTTAAAGGGGGCAAGTATGTACAATGCTGATATATTAACCATGTTGTCTGCGGTAACATTTTTTACAGAAATAGCCAAGCTAATATTCATTTGTTACATCACCAGTGCAAACCAACATCATTATACATGTAACTTGACATCAATTTCTGTTACCACACATTTTCTTATATTAAATTGAAAAGAAAATGGAACAAACCTTGACTACATGTACGTCACCCCTTTAATATTAGGTGAACCTGATTTATATCAATCGGCGTTGTATGTCGTAGCAACCACACTGTAACCCACAGCATGGCTAGAAATCAGCAAAGGCGTCTGGTATCTGAAAGGACAGGGGCTGTGTCAATATTAAAATACTGGATAAGATTGTTTAAGTACACACATTGGATCCCTTCACCATGACTGTACATAAACCCTTAGGCTATTCCCAAGTTACAGACAGACATTCAATGATAAGAATTTATTCTGTATATGTACATGTACACGTTTCTGTATTATAATTGTGCATTGTACATCATAATGCGATGTAGTGTAATGGCATTAACATTGGTGTACATGTAGTTGTAGATTTATACATACATGTACATGTACACATATACATGTACAAATGTACACGTACATGTACAATGTATGTGACGTACGTAGTTTATCAAGAAATGATATGAAACGGAAGATGTTATTAGTTCATCTCATGAATATGATGATTGACTCAATTAATGTACCGTACAATCATTACACATACGTACAATGTACAACGGTGTATAGCATACACAGTGTACACGATACATGTACGTACTTGTACACGATACATGTACGTACATGTACTTGTACACCCATGGTATGACTATTGACTGTAGTGTTACAGATGAACATACATGTACACATTGAGAAAACCCTGTCATGCTCACACAATTTATGAAGTGTCATGCTATTTGTAAAAGCTCATTCGTTTTTTGATTAATTTGTTAATGTCATTTATCAATTTTCAGAAAATCTCAGATTTTCAGAATATCCTGACAAATTCTATTTGATAATTCTGTTTGAAGTGCTCTCGTTTCAGAGAAAACAAACAAATGTGCACATTTTTAAAATGATGTCAAGACGGCAACGTTTTGCTTGCTACAAGTGTTTTCTGTGAAATTTGTGAATACTTTTTCACTCTTTTCTCATGACTTACACATATGTAGACTTATTTCTTAATTTAACCCTCCTAATATAGCTGCACTTTAGTGGAAAGTAGCTATAGAGGTCAAAATCAGTCAACTGCCTGTTTTGACTGTTGACCCAAATGTGCACACATGGGTATTTTTGACTGGTTTTGACTGTCATTTTGACCACTCTGAACAATAAGACAATGCTTTTAACCTGTACTTACTGCACGTAAAGTTTGACAGTGTTCTACTTTTAAGTGCACTATATATACCTTGGCAAGTATATCAACATTTTGACTGATTTTGACCCTTGCAGTAGTAGGAGGGTTAAGTGCACTATATATACCTTGGCAAGTATATCAACATTTTGACTGATTTTGACCCTTGCAGGCATAGTAAGGGTTAAAGAAAGTAAGCATATTACATGTATGTACTGTATAGAAGTTTTGCAAACATTACCAGTGAACTTTGCCTTTCAATGGAAGGTACAATATTGCTTCTATGAGTACAAGTGTATGTTTACTTTAACCTTAAGTTACAGCTTGAGTCGTTAATGAGAAAATGATAATAATGCATTCAGATTTGTTGTATTCATTCTGTTAAATGAAAAATTCAAGAAAGTACTTTTTTTTTATTTGCATTTCAGACCAAAAAAATTCAAAGGAAGCTTTTATACCTTCATGTTATATTATTTAAAAAAAGGGTGTTCTACATGTACCTTACCTTAAATATCTAAATCATAGGAGGTAGAAGAGTTTGTAAAAAAAAAATGCCATGGGAGATATAAATTACAGGGTAAGGGGTCCATTGGAGGTTATTGTCATTCTCATGAGTCTGTGAACAGTATAATGGGGTGAAAGGGTCAGTGGCTGGAATATTCTTTTTACCAAGTTATGACAATGTCTCCTGGGCAATTTCACCAAATGTTGCTGCCCTGCAAGTCAAATTACGCTCTGTGTGGGTAGACTATAGTTCATGCAAGGATCACATTCTGTGAAATTTTATTTCCTTGGAGGACTGTAATTCATACTTAAAAAGCCAAACAGTTGTATTCACGATATTGTTTTATCACTGTAAAAATAGTCCCTTAGTGCTTACTGAATGTCATACATGTAAGTCTAGCCCATACGTGGACATGTACATGTACTGTACATGTACATATAGTATGATGAGTGAAATAAATTCTTTTACATACAGTACATATGGATAGGGTGTCTCCTTAAATCTCGTGTTGAAAAATAGGGCTGTGCCGAATATTTGAAGAAAAAAAATTAAGTTTTTGTTGATTTTTTATATTGGCGCTTCCATCATTATCCCCCCCCCCCCCAATCATCTTTGTCTAAATTTTGTCACCACCTACATGTAGCAAGTCCATCCTAGTCCAGGCAACATGTTTAGTACATTCTTTGGCCCCACCATATCTTGCATTCTCATTTTATCATGTAGTGCAATTTATAATTGGCGGCCTTTGAATATCCGGTAACCAAATTATCAAAACGCACAGCCCTATTGAAAAATACATACATGTATTTTGGGTTGGGGGGGGGGGGGAGGGGGGGCATTACTGCACATGAGTTTTCTAAATTTGTTGACAGCTTCTGAACCTTCTCGTAATGTTCTGAGCAAAGTTGACTTTGATTTTATGTACACTGTATTTTTTAATGTCAAGGTAACAGATGAGTAATTGTGCTCTGTGCTTAATGATCTTTGTGCCACAATGTACTTTGTACTTTGCAGTACACAAGAAATGCTTCATAGCTTTACAATGTACACACCTACATTGTACATGTACATGTACAATGTAGGTAACCAGGATTAAAATGTGTATTTTACATATGTACGGAAGACCACATTTGTATTGAATGACTTCTTGTGCTAAAGTGAAGTTTTAATTGGTCATTATTCAGAAGGAAGAACTTGTACCTGTTCCTGAACACATACATCACTTAGTAATTGCTATTAGAGATGTATTGCCAGTGGTTTACTGGTAATTTTCACACATTTTTGTTTTCATTGGAATGTTGATAATTTTCCTTGGTTTTACAGTAATAAAAAGTGCCAAAATTTATTTATGACGGGACCTACCATAAATTCATTTCCGTACATACTGTAAAATCATGGTTCTCACAATTATTTTGACAAGTTTGTCATTCTAAAGCACAGATTTACATACGTGTACATGTACATAAAACTAACATTGTATTGTACATGTTTGAAATTGAAAGGTTTTGTTTATTTCCCAGTCTGTTTCCTGAATCAGGGATGCCAGTTTTCCGGCTTTTTCATATTTTTCCCAAAGAAATCCGGCACTGATCTGTCTTTCCGGCTGGGGAAAAAAATCACCTTTATAGAGCACGCTCAGTTAGTCTTGGTTACAAGACATTCTTACCTTTTCTTTTTTTATGCCATCGCGTAATACACACGGGCATTTCACCGACAGAGAACGTTCGGTAGTAGTGAGATAATGAGCAACGTCTTGAACTAAGACTAGCCCATTGCTCCGCCATATTGGAAACGGTGCGTGTTGGTCTGTGTAGAGTGTGTGTTGTATACGGTGCGTTGAAAACATGGTGATCACAACGTGATCATAAATATTGCGTTTCGCGGCCATCGTTTTCTGAAAATTTTTACTAATTTTACTCAACTTGGCTCCCGGAAGGTTGGAAGAGGTATGGCTCTGGAAAAAAATCAGTGCTAGTATAAAGAACAGGTTCAATTGGCTTGAATCAAAAGACTACGAGGGACATTTCCTCTCTGTGTGCAAGTATGAATGTTCCGGCAGCAAAGAGCTACTGGCATCCCTGCTGAATATAATACTTTCTTATTGAGGTGTCTTTTTGTTCCTTACTAAACATTCCAGAAAATGTGTTTGCCTAAATGTTGTCTTTTAAATCCCCTGTCTTCTAGATCTATCAAAAGCACAGAGGGCATTCTCAGACACGCTCATCACTTTCAACTTTGAGTGCATTGGAATGTCACAGACAGATGATGAAATTGACATTTGTAAGTTCTTTTTTTTAAACTGAAAATTTATCAATTTTCATGTTTTTATCATGATAATAAATGAAATTGAATTGAATTAAACTGTTTTATTTTATTATGTTATGTTATTGTGTTAATTTTTCTTATTGTAATTATTTTCTTGTTTATTTTCAAATGATAAACATTGTAACTATTCTTTTTTCATTTATTAAATAAAAGTAACATACTTTAATAATTAAATTTTTTTAAATTTAATTTGATAGGAATTTCATAACTACTACATTAAATAGGCATGCAGTGTCCAAAATATGAAAGCAATTCTTTAAAATGAATCTAAAGATTTATAAGGGCAGCATAATCAACATATATGTATGGTATTCAAAGAGGTATTTTATTTAGCCAGTGCGAACAGACATCAATTCCCCCCATTGAGAGACCCTCTGGCCCTGAAATTACCAGAAATTAAAAGCGTCCAGTAGGGTTTGTGGTTGTACACATCTTTGGCATGAAAACCCCTATAGGTGCACCACAGGAAATGCCTTGCTGGTTTAAAGATACATGACTGGCAAGTGGGGAATATTATGCTGGGTACAAGGTTTTTTGTTGTTTGGATTTATGTGTAGGTGTAGGAGTAGGAGTACATTAATTTAAAGCCACTTGCAATACATTACACGTGTACCGTACATGTACACCACACACATTGGGACTATTTCTAACCCTCTCACGCATTGAGATCTGAATCTGCAAGATTCTCTTCTACACAACGGTTTAAAGTGAAAATGTCATGCATACATGTTTGAACCTCTTTGTTGTTTGTTTTGTTTCCGATGTTTTGTCATGACAATTCTACGATCCAGATATAACAATAGTTGTACCTACATGTACTCTTAGTTGTGCTGAAAACTCAGTCATGCCACCTGCATTAAAGCCAATCACTTGACCGATGTAGTAACAGTTATGAAAAGATTTAACACTGTTGGTTAATCCGTACTCAAGTGATATACTTGATCGGTGTATTGTATTTGGTGTAAATTTGATGATAGTAACTTCCCTTAAAAGATCCTTTGATCTCCGGTGCTATCATTTTTAGGAAAAGTTGTGAACAAAATTTTCAGCAGAATTTATATCTTACATGATGAAAATTCCATGTTACAGTTCTGAATGAATTTTCAATAACTACACAATGTAATAAGCTGAAACTTTACATGTTTGTTGGCGAAAAATACATGCTCATGTTGGTTAAGCTGACATGTAACACAAGCAGATTAACACACTATACACACATACATGTAGCCTAGAGCCAGTAATAAAACTATGCTGAATATAAATGTAGCCTAAGGTTCTGGAAAAGGTTCCATCTATTTTAAGATCGGAAAGGTCTGTCAAGTAAAGGTCGGTCTCCAGTACAAATAATTATGTGAGATCTAGGTATGGTGTGTATCGCTCACTAGTCACAGGGATATCTTATCATTTCCAGCAGTGTGCGATTACAAAAAAAGTGGACATTTTATTATCCTGTAGCAGTGGCACACAGTACACTGAACTGTACAAATGTACACCTGTACATTTTTGTCATGATATTGTTTTCATATTAGATGCTACATTTCCAATGACAAACTGACCAAGTCCTAAACTGTACATTACATGTAGGTTTTTTTAATAACTTGGATTATGGACCCGCTGCCAAAAAAAAGTTTTTGGGGGAATTTTTTTAAAAGCTCTGTCACAAAATTACAGTTCCAGAGTTAAAAAGAAGAAAGAAAGAAAACAGCTTTTGACTTTTCAGTGCAACACATGTATAGTACTTACATGTATAGTACTTACAATGTATAGTACATATGTGTTTGTACTGTACAGTGTACTACATGTATATATACAGCACTGTACCTTACTTCATTACATGTACCTGACATCATTATATGTCAGTTCATGAGAGTCATACATGAACATGTACATGGAGTTCAACCAACCTCAGTGACCATTTTTATGAATCACCGTCTAATATTAAATCCTGTTGTTTATTCTTGGCCTGTATTCTCCTTGGTCAACTGGTTACACCTGTGAAATATCGTCAAATATTAATTGATATTCATATAATTGTATTTTCTACTGGTTTTGTTGAGAGGTTTGTTGTAGAATATTGTTTATAATATTTAAATGAGATGTGGTGGTGGGGGGGGGGGGTATTTGTGTTAGTAGCAATCATATAATTCAATTTTGTCTTGTTGATGACAGTTGGTTGCTTTTAATTGCATTTCCTGTTAACACGTAAAGAAGAAAAGAGTAATAATTATATGCCTGTTTGAGTGCATTATGATGCACTTAACATCTTTGTGTGAATGCAAGATTTTATGTATCTGGTAATGTTCTTTTTAAATCATTGTGCATAATTTCAAATTTGCATAGGAGATATAAATGTACTTTTTGTTGTTTGTTGGGTGTTGCACATGCACAATTGAACATAGTGTGTCCCCTCAAAATAGTAATGAAAAAGTATAAATTTGTTATACACGTATTTCAATGGGTATTATTCTTTAGAAAAAGAATTGATGGAATGCTTATAATACTGTAAACCCCCCCCCCCCACAAGTCTCCTCTGACATTCATAATCGTATCTGCCCCCTTCAACTTGCTTAAAGAAGGTGACATGTTCAGTTGTGATACACATCCATACTTTTTATTTAGTGTAGAATGTTAAAATGTCACAGTGCATGGGGCTTGGACTTGGCTTCTTCTCCCTCTCCCCACCCCCCTCCCCCCTCCTTCCCCTCCACCCCCCTCCTCCCCCTCCACCTCCCCCCTCCTCCCCCTCCCCCTCCTCCTTCCTCCTCCCTCCTCGCCCCTCCTCCCCCATCTTAACACAATACTTTTATACCCATGAAACCCTTTGCATTTAATTAATTAATGATATAATTTTTGTTAATCTTACTTCCATTGCAGCTCAATCACTGAAGGAGTTTGGCAGACTTATTGCATCAATAGAAGATGAGAGAGATCGCATGGTAAGCATAGTAACTAATCAAGATAGGAGAGAACGTTGTGCATTCATCACATCCCCTCCATCTACACACGTACACATGTACTTTTAGTTTCACAATGTTGAGGAAGACCTCTGATTCCAATTTCATAGGGCTGCTATGCAGAAGATAACGCTAAGTAAATAAATATATTGACAACCAGCCAAAGCGTACACATCTTTTACAACAGTTTAGCTGGTAACCAACAACACCTGTTTCACAGTTTGTTTTACTAAGCAATTTCTTCTACTGAGCACCTCTATACAATTTGCCTCTGATCATTTAGCAAGAGCACTCCTACTTTTGGTACCCATTTCCAGTGAGTTGACTGACCACGAGGCAAAACCAGATCAACAGAAAACAGTATCACATACAGTTTAGATGTATTCAGTGCATGGAACAATAACCCTTGTTGGACAGTGCTTTTTACCTTTTAAAACCATTTGGAGGGTTTTGTCAATTCAAAATGTATACAGATGTTAGTGTAGTTTACACCATAAATGGTAGCACATACATGTATGATGTTTATATACATGTAGTTCAAGATTACATCCATCAGTAGATACAAGGGAAGACTATACCTTGAAGGACAGGAGGGATTTATTAATGGGATCATCACTGGCTGGTCATCAGTCATGGCATGGATTTAAAAAATGGATGAGGGGTGTGGTCAGTTGGTTTGTTGACTGCATGGAAACAAGACAAGGCCGTTATTGATCTCACCATATTTATAAATAAACAAAATACCAATATTAATAATAACAATAAATAAACATCAAAAGTAATCACCCCCACTAGTCACTTTACATCCACACATGCCCAACTTTGTTTCAGGTTATAAAGCCAAAAGTTTGTTTGTTTAAGTTTCACTGACCCATATCCTCATATAAGGTATAGAATCCTAATTAAACCACTAATGTTGACCCTAGTTTTCTGTGGAACACCACAAGCCCACACATAAACACTGTTTAGGATTGAGTAATTGTAACCACAGTACAAAAAGCATGAATGATTAATCAAAGGATATGCCTCATATACCTTGTCTTTGCTGTTTTTATATGATTACTCAAATCATCCCCCATTGGATGAGCAACATTCCTGTAAACAATTGAAATCCTGACTTATATACATCAATCACAAGTTATACAAACTTTGGGAAATCAGTAATAGTACTCTTACCTAAATTCAAACTGGAAATTCTTTAAATTTTATTTCTAGGGAAGATTAATACCAACATTACACCAAGTTAGTTTACAATTCAACATTTTGGTTATTTTTGATTTACACATACATGTACATGTATTTTGATCAGCACAGGCTACCTGGAAACACTGATAAATGTTCTACTTTTTTTTGCCAGAATTTTTTTTTTTTAATTGACTTGAAAAAAAAAAAAAATTTGAGACCCAATTTCTCAAATGTTAATTGTGTGGACTACAACCAGTGGCAAGTGCGACTATCGATTAGTGGTTGACAAATAGTCAATCACTATTTGACAATTTGCACATACTCATTATATGTACATATACATACATGTAACATTCAAACGGCAACCGTCAAAAAACCAAAATGTGTCAGTGGTTCCCTGCTGTGTTTTGCCAAAGTTTAGGAAAGGTTACGTTAAACCAGCAAAGCAACCATGTCAAGTTTGCTTGTTCCAAATAGCCAAACCGTCATTGACTAAACATGGTTGGGGTCAAGTTTGCCCACAGTTCACAGTCGAGCGTGTCCGTGGGACACGTAGCAGGAGGAATCTGACCTTTTCCTGGTCACTTTTCCCACCGTGACAACCAGTCCATACCACTTCAGTTTTAGTTTACTAACTTAAAGGGAAGTTACAACATTGGTATGGCAAAACTGCTTCTGGGGTTATACTTATTTTCTTAGGAAAGGTTACGTTAAACCAGCAAAGCAACCATGTCAAGTTTGCTTGTTCCAAATAGCCAAACCATCATTGACTAAACATGGCTGGGGTCAAGTTAGCCCACAGTTCACAGTCGAGCGTGTCCCACAGACATGTAGCAGGAGGAATCTGACCTTTTCCTGGTCACCCTTCCCACCATGACAACCAGTCCATACCACTTCAGTTTTAGTTTACTAACTTAAAGGGAAGTTACAACATTGGTATGGCAAAACTGCTTCTGGGGTTATACTTACTTTATTTGAATCAAGATACATGTATACACTTAATCAACTACATGTACATGTAACCTGTAAAATGTTTCGCTAATTACATTTTGTCATCAAAAAGAAAATGTATATATGCATTAAGATTTTTGGTAATATTTATAGTTTGATGGAATACTTTCTTTTGTTTTGTTTTTTGGTAGTACTTGTTTTGTGGACTAATAGAGTATTCTTTCCAATTAATTTATTGGCAATAACTTCACATTTCTTAAAAATAACAGCACTTCAGAAAATAAAAACATTTCTAGGGAAGATTGAAGATTTTTGTTTTTAATTATCAATTATCAATTATGTACTTAATTGACTTTAAAAGGTTGGAAGATCTGTAACAACCATAAATGCTTTCAATGAAAAGCTGTTGATTGACAAAACCAAATTTACTGACCTTCCAACAAACAGACTGTTGTATTTTGTATGTACATGTACTATTCATGGAGTAATAAGCAAGGGTGATACAAGCAGAAATGTTTACAGTTGTACATGTAAATCCTCTTGTTTAGAATTTCACAAAGGTGAAAGAAAAAATCTTCAGTAATGAGTTCCATATACATGTACATATTTGATGATGTACAATGTTGATATTTACCTTGTTGCTGACTCATTTTGTATGGATCTTTATGTTTCTGTACAATCATGCCGTCAAGGCTTCGGAAGCGTAAATTACTGGGAGGGGGGGTTGAAGTGTATTTAAGGACCCCCGGAAACGAAGGACTTAAAACACTGATGCATGGTTTCTAAATATCACAGGTGGATTGACGAGGAGAAAAACAACACTCAAAATATGCTATTTTTGACCCAAATTAATTGTTTAAAAACTCTATCGGTTAAACACCAGGTGGGTTAAGAGACATATCCGCTTAATTAACTGCACCTGTTTCACTGTTTCCTCACAATGCAAATATTGTTTATTACAATGTAATATCAGGCTTTGTTTAACGTGGTACACAAATTTGTTTTCCTCTTGTGGACTTGATCAGCAATATTTCTACACCATATTAATAAAGCATCAACATTTATTATCTTGTTTGAATCCATGCTGATATCATTATTCTACAATTTAGGCGACACTCTGCCAAGTTTCTACCTAAAGTACCTACACTGTACATGTACATGTAGTTTTCCCGATGTTGGCATTTCAGAATTATGGACTGAATTTCCTGATACTTAAATCTTTCTAGATTATTCAGAAACACAAGTTTTATTTTTATAAGGAATAACATTTTTATTAACTTTAAAAAAAAATCCACATTGATATTATGAATCCACAATTTTAAAAGCGTGCTTCATTTATAAGGCAACACTCGGCCAAGTTTCTGCCTAAAGTACCCAGTTTTCCAGATGTCGGCATTTCAAAATTATGGACTGAATTCCCTGATACTTAAATCTTTCTGGCTTATTAAAAAAACGTGTTTTATTTTATACTATTACTTAAGCAACAACACATTCATTACCTATTTAAAATCCACATTAATTTTACATGAATCCACAATTTTAGTGTGCCTCATACAAGGTGCCACTCTACAAAGTTTCTGCCTACATGTATAGTACCCAGTTTTCCAGATGACTGAATTTCCCGTTACTTACATCCTTCTGGATTATTAAAAACACAAGTTTTATTTAATACATGCCAACATTTCACTGATTTAGTTTCAATCGGGTCCACCAGTGAGTTTTCCTGCAATAGTGAACAGACATCAGAAAACAGTCAAAGTATGTCAAGTTATAGACAACAGTACAATTACTCCCGCAGTTCTCTATCTGTTTCCCATTCTTCAAAATAATAAGTGATTCTGCGTTCCCCCCACCCCAATCTCAATATACCCATCCATGTAGTCCAATGGCATCTCATCTGAGTCATCTCATTCACACACATGAAACTGAGATATGCACAGACCTTGAATTCCATTCTTGAATTCCATTCTTGAATTCCATTCTTGAAAGGGCACAGTAATTCATTCCTTTGTAAAGGGCACACCCATTAGAAAATCAAAATATCCAAGGGAACATTTAAAAAAAAAAGAACTGGGGGAAATGGAGGCATTTGTTACCTTAAAGCCATTATACACTTGTAAAATGTCTGTAAATGCATCTACATGTATACTTTATAAGAATCATGGAGGAAGGAACACAAGATTAAGATACACATGTGTACAAATTGTGTTTGTATAGAAACTAATCTGTGAAAGTTTAAGTGAGTTTAGTTCATTGTGTCAAAGACATGAAAAAAATGAAAGTACATACAAATTGTTTGTATTTATTCCATTGTCTGATTTCTGTCTTCGATTGACGGAAATTCATTTTGGAAATCATCTCAATAATTTGACTCAAAATGATACCACCCCAGACAGAAAGATTTCAAAGGATGTTTGATACAATCATCAACTTTACACCAAGTAAGTTTCATGTACATGTACATGTAACTCTGTGATCATTTATGTTTGTTGAGATACAATGTAACTAATAATGCATAGTGGATTTGCACATGTAGTTTCAAGGATGGAGTAAATATAAATGAAGATCTACATGTACACATTTCATTATCTGCAGGAAATCAGCAAGCATGAGTACGTTAACAACAATTTAGCATTGATCATGGATCTAAAACTGAACATTTCTTAATTATCTTCTCTTCACAGGTTTCTTTAGGCTTATGAGCTACATGTACAGTGGTACAGGCACATCTGAGGAAACCTTGGTTTCATTTTACAAAAAAGATTTAACCAAAATGACCTGTAATGTTATCTAATAAAATGACCTGTAACACCAATGCAAAATAGTACAATGTACATAGTTTAATAGTGGCCTTACATTTCAAACCTACAATACATGTAACAGGATCTTTATCAAAGGGGAGAAAAATAAATAATCGTATTCATGACAGTAATAATGTTTATTACCAGCAGATTAACTCATATTTTTATCATTATCTGATTTCTATTTTCTAGCTGGAACATGCCAAGGATCAACTTATTGTCCCGCTGGAAGCCTTCCGTAAGGACCAGATTGGCTCAGCAAAGGTTCGTAACTCCAAAATCAGCATAGGGAACAATTTTATTTAAATATTTTGTATACACTGTAGCCTAATACATTTGTCTCATTGACAAGAAATAGCAAAAAAAACATGCAAATTTCTTTGTACTCAATGTAATGAGAAATATAGGAAAGAGTACTCTTTTCAATAATCATATTGGCAGTAATTAAACTTTTCTTTAAAATGACGACACCTCAGATGATATTTCTGGGGAAGATTTAAACCTTCAAGATCTATTTTTACACTGAGTAAGTGCTACATGTACATTAAAAAAAAAAAAAAAAATTCACTTAACAATTCTATACCTAGTGGTTAGCATCTAAGACTTGTCATGTATTGGCCAAGTCTTAAGAATATTATTATTATTATACATTTCTGGTAATGAAATCAAGGATGCACACTTAAGCATTGTAGCTCGGAAGCCTGAGATTGTAGCATCTCTGTGAAATTAAGTCCCTGGTCACATGGAAAGAACAATATTATTAGCATTAAATTTGGCCCAATATCTACTACTCAAAACAATTTAGGGAACACCGGAATAATCTCAGTTAAAGCAAGATCATTTATTTCAGATAAACACAATGTTTTCACAGAATTGATGAGAAACAACTGCACAATGAAACAGATGATAAAGGATGCATGTAGTGATTACACATTTCATGACATGACTACTGAAAGAGAGAGGGGGTTGCAAATGAAAATCCGGGTTCATGGAACATTTCTAACCTACATGTATTTGATGTTAAAAATCCCTAAATTGTTTTGATCAGTATATATACACTGTATATATATTCATGCCAAATATGCAAATTCCATTGTTGTGTCATGGGGGTTGCAATTTCTATAAAGGTAAAACACGTGTTTATGTTCATCTATTAGGAAGCCAAGAAACAGTTTGAGAAGCAGACAGAGAAATTCTGCAAGTCCCTGGACAATCACGTCGGCTTGACAACAAAGAAGAAAGAGACATCATTACTGGAGGTAAGTTACATGAATCAGTGATCTTGCTGTCAGTCATTAATCTCTGTGATCCAAACTCTGACATCACTGTGCTCTTCACTGTCTTGTTTCCTTCAGTGTTCAACATAGATATTTTAAAATCTACAACTTAACTAAATATGAGCCCACATGTGCCTCTATTCTTATCAGAAGATATTTACATGTAAGTATGCATTACCGTATGGATTTTATGCTACATTTTTAAAACTTGAGTTAAACTTTCTAGTCACGCCACATTCTCTGTGAGAACAGCTTTCATAAAATGATGTACTTACAACTGGGAATCATGCATTTTTTTTAAAAAAATTAAAAAAATTTTTTTTACACTTTCATTCTAGTTTCAAATAAGGACTACATATATTCAAAGTTATCCATCTGTGAAATATCACAATTGTTACCTTTCCTCCTTTGAACAGGCTGATGCTGCACTTGAGCTAGAGAGGAGAGATTTCCACAGAGAGTCTCTGATGTACGCTCGTATCCTTCAAGAAGTCCAAGAGAAGAAGAAATTTGAATTTGTGGAGACGGTGAGTGATTCCTTGCCTTCCATATAAGGATAAGCCTGTTGTATGAATGAGGGGGTTGGGGATGCATATCTCAGTGTGTGGTGTAGGTAAATCATTCATAACTCAACAGACCTGTCGATGCCACGCCCACTAAAAAAAATCCCACAGAGCTGTTGAGTAAATTTGATTGGTCAGTTAGGGAGTTTGAAAGACAGGTTTCGTCAATGTCTGATTTTTCTCTTTTTACACCTATAGTTACTGGGATTCATGTACAGCTGGCTGACATTTTATCATCAAGGTAAGCACGTCTTATAATCAACTGTTTGTTTGACCGTCTTTCTGGTTGTTTTGTGTTTTAATCTCAGTGATTTTTCCGTTGTGTTTATTCCTCTGTACAACTTGTACTACCAATGGATGTTCATGTTGGCATATTTCCTCATTTGCAGGTCATGAGGTCGCTAGAGAATTCAAGCCATATATGACAGAATTACAGCTCAAGCTACAGAATGTGAGTCATTCATTCTACAGTCATATCCATTCTGTAGTTTTAATTTATATAAATTCAAGACAAAAACCCATTTTAAAATGACATTTTCATTAGGTCCTTGTAAGCAATACATCATATCAATTTCAACTCTCAACATTCAGGGGCTGCTAAGCAGAGAATTTTGCTAAGCATTATTAAACAGACTACCGGTCAAAATACATACATTTTGTATGAAAGTTTGGCTGGTAACCAAAGAAATCTGCTAAGCAATTTGAAATTGGCCCATGGACTCTATCTTCAGTCTGGTAGCCACACAAGAAGGCATTGGAGAACATGAGTTGCTAACAGGAGACCAGACAATATTTGCATACATTTGATTGCTTTCTACCCTTGCATGCTTTATCACTGCATAACTTAAAACATTCCCAAAATCTTATGAAGATATAGGATCGGTAATTAAAAAAATAACAAACTTATTAGGTGTAAAGCATGATAGTGACATCAATTTCTTTAAGAAATATTTTTGAAAATTGTTGTTTTTAGAAAAGTGACACAAAAAATAGTTTTTATTCGGGAAAGAGTGCTCTTTCCTATATTCTGCATTAGAATGAATACACAGGTTGGTTGTTTAATGTATTCTTTAAGAGTAGACATACTTGTAAAATAAGTTTTGCCAACATTACCAATGGTGTACGTACCTTCCTTTTAATATGAAAATTTATGTTTTGCTTTCCCCAATGTGGACAGATCTGAGCTGGGTTTGACGTAACAAAGCTCTAGTGTTGACCCTGATGATGGGTAAATAAATAAGTGATTATGGAATTAACATGGGTTTTTTTTTTTTTTTTTTTTTTTTTACCAATGTTGAACAGATCCGAGCTGGGTTTGACATGACCAAACAGGAGGCAGAGACTCTTATGAACAAGATGATGGAGGTGAGGGTGTGTATAATCGTTCCCCTTTGTCTTCTGCATGCTGCATGCCACATGCCTGCCACACCCATGCCACACTGCCACCGCTGGCCACTGTTTTGGTGGTTAGATTTCTTAAAAGCAAGATGGATTTCTGAATACACTGAGTTTTCTGAGTAGATGAATATATTAATAAAATTCCAGTTTGATGAATTGTTGATGTGACATAAATTGCACCTTTGCAGGGGTTTATAGGGAATGTATGCAGAGTCTGAACCTAGGTTAAACTCACTAATAATTCTTCTTAAGAAAACTTTTCTGATCTTGTGTTTCCTCTGAACCATCATTTTTATTCTGGGAATCTGGTAATATTATGAGTGGTGGATTGGCAAAATGCATGCTGAAATGACAGGGGGAGGTGTGTTCCTTGCATATAGTGTTTTTATGTGGTGTTGGTGTAATCTTGTGTATTATGTGTGGAATCTGTCCTGATTATACATATGTACATAACTCAGGCCTGTGATTGCTCAGGATTTTTCCTGATTTCAGGATTTTTTACAAATCTCCCTTTGCCTCAACATTTTCTTGAAAGCAGAGAAGTAGCCACCAAGGAAAGAAAGAAGTGACCTGTATTATGTCCAAACCTCTAGTTTCTTTTATATTAAACATCCTGGAGGTTCAGGGGGGCTTTGTCCTCTAAACGAAAGGGAGACCCAGGCCCGCTACCCATTTTTCAGGATTTTCACTTTTGTCAAATCACACCTTGATAACTATGGTACCACCATTGTCTTGAAATCATTACAATGAGGTTTGAATGTTGTTGTTTTTTTTGTCTTTTTTAATTTTTGTTTGTTTTTTTGTATACGGAAGCCATACTACTTCTTTTAGTTTATACATTAAGGAGATGGTACATGGACTCTCTTGTTTTGCACTCAATAAACCATATACAAGTACATTTTGTCCCCAATTCTTGTTATGAAAGTCTCTCCAAAAAATACCATTTTGATTAAAGGCTATAAATCATTGAAATTATTGGCTATCGTATAAATTATGAACAAAACATGTGATGTATTTTGAAGGTTTGTTCCATTTTTGTTTCCAGAAACCACATGAACAAGTTACATCTAGCAAAGGTAGCGAAGGGTACCTTTACATCTATGAGAAAAGTAAGTATGATTTCCCCTAAAAAATAATGAGTATTGCATTATGAGTATAGTTTACGGTAATGGTTTGAGTGATAATTTGTATTTTTTTGTATTCCTGCTTAATCTCTGAATTAAAAAAATATATACATTTCTCAAGAAAGGTGGATCTTCAGCCAAAGGTACATTTTATTAGTGAATTTCAGAACTTGGAATGTTCCTGCTCTATTTTGAATAATCCTGTGATCCCGAAAAGAATGTTCTGTGCTGTCATCGGGGAACAGCAGCTGTTGTAATTGGGAACATCTGATGTTTCAAACGAGCGTACTTGTTAATGGAATGTTCCAAATGGAACGTGCCGTTTTGGAATACAAATCGTATGTAAATGGGAACATGTGATGTTCCAAGCGAGCGTACTCGGCAATGGAATGTTCCGAATGGGACGTTTCACTTCGGAATACAAATCGTACCCAAATGGAATGTTTTGAGAGGCTCTATTAATAAGTTTCATGTTTCATAGAATATGTTGTCCATTTCAAAAGGGTGCCAATGACGTTCTGGTGAATCTAGTCTTCCTTTGGTAATTAAGAGAAATTTCTTTGGGGAAATGTTTTTAGCTTTGTACCTTGCCTTTATATATGATCAGCTCCAACAAAATGAGAATTTAGTCAGCATTTTTCAAAAATGGGTTGTTTGTATATCTGAATTCTGTAGAAAAAGCTTTTCAATTTAGGGTGTTCTTATCATAAAAATCTGTGAAAGATTTTAAAAGTTTAATTTCTAAAAATTTAATTTGTAGGATTTTGATATGACACTCATATCATGGGAACTAGTCACATATGCTTTCATCTGAAAAAATAACTTCCTTTTATATATATCACTTTGTCTTGGTTTGATTCCAGGAGCAATCGGTTCTAATTGGGTCAAGAATTACTGCCGCTATGACAAGGGTAGCAAAAAACTGACGTTGAAGTCATATGTTCAAACACTGCCCAAACCAGTAAGTACATGTATCTTTACAGGATGTAGTTTTTTTATAATGCTTATGATTGGCCAGTTATTTACCATGCTTTGATGCATTTCTTGCATGTTTTCTTTCTTCAGACCACAGAAGATACAGTAACAGTAACCTCTTGCACAAGGAGAATGACAGACTCAATAGAGAAACGCTTCTGCTTTGATATTACTACAATGGAAAAGTAAGAGCATATTAAAAGAATTATATAGGGATGAGTTTGGTGTAGTAGTACTTTCTTAACCTTTTCTCCTCTGTAAACCAGGGTTCCAATCCCACTCGGACCACAGCTGACATGTGGATTGGGTTTTCACTCTGTACCTGATTATGTGGTTTCCCCTAGAATATAAAATTGTCTGGGGTTTTCCTCACACGTCTAAAACTTAAGATTCCATCATCATCTTCTCTTCACAGATTTCTTCAGGGTAACAAGCTACAGTGTAAGAGGCACTTATGAGGAATCCTTGGTTTCAAATACCAGAAAGATATATAATATTAAATAAATATACACAAAATGAAAATCAAATATCAATTTTTTTTTTTTTTTAATTTAGGGACGAACTTAAATAAATGTTCCAAAATGTCCATAAAACTGAGGCAGATAGCTGGGGGGGGGGGGGGGGGGACACACAAATGTGGTTTAAAATGTGAAATGTAATTTTCCCCAATAGCTGATTCACCCAATGTCATGAAAACGTTAATTTTGCTAAGGATATTTCAATTTTGATGAAGACTGAGACTGATTTACTAATCAAAGACTGATTTACGAAGGTATTTTTTTCTGAGCTAAAAAAATAAGAAGAAAAAAATGTCTGTTTGTTATGTGCCTTGGTGACAGTGTAGCCAAGAGAAGAGGAAGCTACAGTCTCCATGGAGTAGAGTAAAATGTGCTGCTAGCATCTTGGAGGTACCTAAGAGGGCAAACGCATCTTAGAGGTACCTCAGAGGGTTAATGCATCTTAGAGTTACTTGAGGGTTAATGTATCTTGGAGTTACTTGAGGGTTAATGTATCTTGGAGGTACCTCAGAGGTTTCATTTCTGATCCTGTTCATGTTTTTTATTTTTTATTTATTTTTTATTTTTTTACAGACCACACATCCTTACTTTGCAAGCAATTTCAGAGAAGGAGCGGTCACAATGGATGTCAGCCATGGGAGGAAAAGAACCAGTAAGTAACCATAGAGATAGGGAAACAAAGATGCAGGGAAGTTAACCAGTTGACGTCGGGAATATTTATTTTTTTCCAGTCCCCTGTGCGGGTTTATTTTCAGTGAAAAATCTGAAAAAAATTTCTAGCCATTAATAATTTGTTTTGTCAATGAAACTAAGTTCGGACACCCAAATAAACACCTTTACTCATTGACATTTTGAGAATTAAATGGCTAGTTTTTTAATTACGGTTGTGTTTGTTCAGCACAATTAGACCGTTGGCAAGCCCCGATGCAACGGCCTATTAGTGACCAGTGCCCGGTCGAAAAGACGGCATACCTGGAGAGAGATTGAATGCCTTGTAAACAATGGATATAAATCCCTCTTTACAAATCCTTGGCTGGTACGTCAAAGGAACAGGTCTTGGATAAAGGGATTAGGCAAAAATCAACGAAAAGAGTGAACTCGTTCAGTATTTGCAGTGCATTTTGTCCGGGGCCACCGAACCATGACCCCACGGACTCCGAGAATACAAGTCAGCCGCCACGACGGCACGCCACGTGTGGCGTGTTGACAAGTCTCCCGGTGACACACACAAAAATCGGAATGCGTGTTTAGACGCTCTCCGATCCGCTGTCCAAAAAAAAATTGCGTGTATACACGGCCTCCGAAGCGAACTGGTTAATGTCAATAAAGCTTACTTGTTTGAACACAACATTTTCCCTTTAAAAAATGTGTTCACCGGGCAAAGGAGTTTCTTGGAGTATTTGTTTAATTCAAAGTAAAGTACACTAGAACTACAATGCAAGTAATTCTTGGAGCCAGGAATTCAGATGACTATTTTTATAATTGTTTATATTATTATTTCATGACTTCCAGTGATAAATACTATACTTTACTGGTTTATTCTTTACAGATATACATAAATCCTGCACATGTCTCCAAAAAAGATGACAGTAAGTCAAATGTTTGTCTTTCTTAAATTTGAGAGTGCAGTCTATCACCCATTATTAAAATATGAAATATTAATATTTTTTTGGGGGGGGCACCTGGTGATTTGGTCAGTAAATAACAATGAATGGGAGTGCATTTTATGGGTACGTGAGCCAATCTTTTTTACCTTGTGACATCATAGGCAACCTTCTTGATCAGTAGACTTCTCCATGTGAAACATAAGATGCAGTTTTATGTCACTGAGCAGATGCAGATCTCTGTATTTACTGATTTTGTTAAAATTAAAACATTTATATAAAATTAAACATTTTTTATAATTATAAGTTGTTCAACACAGAGCATCTACAATACAAACAGTTCCGAGTTCCTCCCACACTGTTACCATATATGCTTCACGCTTGCAGTGTAAAATCTTAAATAATGCTGTTATACCTGTTTGTCCGGAACATTTTTATAAAGGAAATAGGCGCAATACAAATTAAATTATTATCTAAACATTGTCCTCATTTTGAAATTAGTCTGTTGCATGCATGACTGAGAGCTATAAATCAAACAAAAGAAGCAGCTGTTCTGATAAACATAACATTTATGTCCCTCAAAATTGATTGTCTGTTTTTTCATTTATTTATGAATTTTGATTTATTTTATTTCTACATTGGATTTACTATTGTCTTTGTAGATCTGCTCAACGACATTGGCTTCCATTTCATCAAGAAGTGCATTGAAGCCATAGAAAGTCGAGGTGAGACACTTTTTTTTTGATCAGCGGCTTTTTGTATTAGAGCTCTCAAGCTGAACAAGCTCCTCGGTGAAAATGAAACTATATTGATAGCCATGACCTGATGTGTAGTATTTATAATATAGCCATTTTTTTGTTTGTCGTCGGCTGAGGGAAATTTTACCCCGAGTAGAAGACAAGTGACATGAAACATGAGTACTTTTTTCACTGACTTCATGAAATATGTGTTCATATCTGATGATGAGCTTCATATCCTTGGTCACTTGACGGCAACAAAATATGGAATCCATCAATGATTAAAGGGAAGGAACAACATCAGTAATAATGGTAAAAACTACTTCTGTCAGTATGCTTACTCTCTTTGAGTACAATAAACAAGCAACCTGTAAAAGTTTCACCTAAAGATCATGAGAAAAATGTAAGGGGAAAAAAGTCTCTGGTTTCTGGTCAGAGGTGACACTTTTTTTTGTCTTTGTAATTTTTAAAATTATTTTGCCAACCAGTGAAATACTTTATACATGTATATGCAGTTATTGGAACCAAACCATTGTTCCCATACACAAAGTATGGTGGCTAAGAGAGGCCTCACAAAGGTTCATCCCTATGTGATAAAGTCGTTTAAAACACAGCACCGCAGAATTCCAATCGATCAGCAATTTTGGCTGCAATTGGACATCATTTCATAGCGGAAGAGTAGACCAGAAACTAGATATTGTTTTCACTTGGCCTAATCACGCATTCAACATTTTTTCTTTAAAAAAACAACTTGTTGATAATATGCATATCTTGTTGTGTTTTCTATTAATTAAAAGCACTTCAAAAGAAATAATTGTCCACAATAATTTTTACCATTACCAACTTCACATCAAATTAACTTTCAGATATTTACTTATAGTTTCATTATTAGGTAATTACATGTACCAATGTTGGAACTTTTCTTTTAAATGAAGAAGTGGATTTTAAACTTGTATACAAATGACACACCTTTTTTTCTTTTTTTCTGATATGGTATAAGGTTTGGAGGATCAAGGCCTATACAGAGTAGTTGGTGTCAACTCTAAAGTCATGAGACTTACATCTCTGTGCCTGGGTAAGTTACAATGATTGAATTCAGTGAAGTCAAGATTCATGTAGAAACTATCTGGTTTAAAGATGTATCACCTGTGCATTATTTTACTGGCAATTTCCAGCAATTTTTGTTTTATTTCAATCATTACTATTTTAAAATCAATATTCATATAGATAATACATATATATGGCTTGTTTAAAGATGTATTGCCCTGTGTTTTTTCCCTATTTTACCTTTCTTTTTTTTTTAAATCCGATCAGTGCAATTTTTTTAAAGAAAGGAAAACAAACACTTTGACTAAATAATTGTCAGAAACTTGATTAAATAGTAATTAGGTGCCCAAATGAATTGATTAAATAGTAATTAGGTGCCCAAATGAATTGATTAAATAGTAATTAGGTGCCCAAATGAATTGATTAAATAGTAATTAGGTGCCCAGATGAATTGATTAAACAGTAATTAGGTGCCCAAATGAATTGATTAAATAGTAATTAGGTGCCCAGATGAATTGATTAAATAGTAATTAAAATGAAGTTAAATTAGGTGCCCAGATGAATTGATTAAATAGTAATTAGGTGCCCAGATGAATTGATTAAATAGTAATTAGGTGCCCAGATGAATTGATTAAATAGTAATTAGGTGCCCAGATGAATTGATTAAATAGTAATTAGGTGCCCAGATGAATTGATTAAATAGTAATTAGGTGCCCAGATGAATTGATTAAATAGTAATTAGGTGCCCAGATGAATTGATTAAATAGTAATTAGGTGCCCAGATGAATTGATTAAATAGTAATTATGTGCCCAGATGAATTGATTAAATAGTAATTAGGTGCCCAAATGAATTGATGACAGTTTTAAAAAAAAATATCTGGCTGCTCTTTTGATATTCCCCCAGGGCTCTATACTTGGACCATTTTATTGACTTATTTTTGATTTATTCACGGCCTTTTCTAAAGCAGACAAGAGGAAACCGCAGAATGTCAATTTATCAGACTCTGGGGAATGGGAAATTAAAACAATCACAAGCGCATTGAAGAACTACTTCAGGTAAGAATTCCTCTCTCTCAATTTTTCTCCATTTTTTTGTTGTTGCTCTAATTGGCGTAGCGACAGTGGCATGTTTCCATGCTCAATCTGAAAGCATTTTCTCATTAACATCTTGAATGTATTCACAGACATTTAACAAAAATATATGCAACATAATGGTTATTGGCCTTACATTTCAAACCTAGCAGGTTCTTTCTCCGAGACAAAATGGACAGAATACAAACAACATATATAAATCAGCTGATCAGCTGATTTCCTCTTTTTTCTTTAATATTAGTGCTATAGAAAACTAAAAAACACTGTACAAAGTTCTGTGTGCTCGGACATTTCCTCTCTTTTTGCAATTACAAAGTTGCATGTCTGATAAATACAACTGTGAGCGGAAGTTAGTCAGGTGTGAAAATGAACACAAAAGAAAAAAATATATACTTAAAGGCATAATTAAATGTTTATCTTGCACAAGAAGCCATTTTATAAATGGTAACAGTTTAGCCAGAATTGGGCAGTTGTGGCTTTCATGTACAATATGTCAATGTCCATGTAATAATGGTTTGTTCTCTTCATAGGAATCTACCCGAGCCACTGTTGTCATTCAGGCTACATGATGACCTCATTGCAGCAGCCAGTAAGTACACAACTATGTACCTCTTCATATGCAAATATATACAAATATATCCGCTCTGTGCATGAGCAGTTGAGGGCATGCATTTTTGGATTTTGCATATTTGGCAGTTGATCTCCAGCACATAGATATAGATCGTTGTCATGTAGTACCATTCAATACACCCATAAAGTGTATGTATAATGTTCACTTGATGACAAATTGCCCTATCAGCAAGACATTAAGGATCTTGATAGAAATGTAATGATGGTGTGTCATCCAAACCTACCGATGGCTTATTTTTAAACTAAGCCCGTTTTCCCATTATTTTTTCTTTACCACAGAACAAGAAACAAAGACGTTAAGAGTCAATGATATCCATGCATTAGTCCATCAACTCGAGGAACCCAACTTTGAAATGTTGGATCTCCTTATAGCACATTTAAGAAGGTAAAACAGTCTGTAGTTGTTACTGTCATCCTTCTATTTTAATTAATTTAACCTCATTTGAGATATTTATTTGTATTTTTTCTCTCTCCAGTACAGATATACTGTAAATTTAAAATTAATGTCTGTTTTTAAAAGATTTAAATTTTCTTTTGATAATTTCTGAGTATCTTTATATTGGCTGCAACCTTGATTCCTTTTAATCAATATGGTCTGTTTTGTATTATTCTGAATAACCATTTACCATGTACATATTTCAAATTCCCATTTTTCTTGTGTATCCTTCACCTCCTCCTCTGCCCTTTTCTTTACTTCGATCTGAATTTTCTATTCTTCATCCTTCTTCCGTCTAAAACCTGTCCATTCCCCAACCTCTCATCGCCCCCTTTTTTTTTCTCTCGCCACTTACACCATACACATTTCCTGCATTTATTCAATCCACACCAGGGTGGCGGATCAATCAGAAAAGAACCTGATGACAGTGACAAACCTCGGCGTGTGCTTTGGGCCAACGCTGATGCGTCCAGAGGAAGAAACAATGAAGGCGATTATGGACATCAAGTTCTCCAACATCGTCATTGAGATTCTCATTAGGCACTATGAAAAGGTAACAATAATAATCCTCGCCAAACAGTGTTCTAGCCAGGATGAAATTATAGTGTAGGGGCATTTGTATGACACGAATCTGCGAGCGCGTAGCGCGAAGCCACAACGACGTGGGGTCCGGGGCCCGCTTAAGGGCCCTGGGATTCTTGGGAAACTTTTAGGTTGTAGATGCTCTCTGGTGCAATCTGAGGCTATTTTGGGGCATATTGCATAATATAATTTGTCACACAAAACCATATATTTTTAGACATAAAAATATTTCTTGCTTTTCAATTGGTAGGTTTTAACATGTTTACATTTTCTGTCACATTTGTCTCAAGTAATATCAAACCCATTTTTAAATTTAAAATGGAGTAGAACCTACAGGACTCATGTTGTTATTGTTTTAATTATTGTTTTAATTATTGTTTTAATTATTGTTTTATTCACTTTACATTGGATTGTTGTTAGTAATTGTAGCTTTAAACGTGTGACTAAAGTTAATCGTTTTTATCAATAATTCAAAGCCAGATATGATCAAAAAAATTCCATACAATACATTACAATGTATGCCTTGACTTATGCCTACTTTAAATTAAACTTGACAAAACTATAAATAAAATGGTTCTTACAAACAAAACCCTGCTGTGCAAGCTTCACCCAAATAGTTTCATAAAGTATTTTATTGGACAGCAGGTAAGAGCTCTATATTCTAAGTCCACAGTTATTGAGTAAATAAAAAAAAAAGCTCAGCGAAGTTTTTTAAAAACATAGGCCAGCTGTAAAGACGCCTTAGAATTATCCTGGCTCCAGTCTTTTCAAAGTATTTTAAAAGAAAAAGAAACAAGACAACCGGCAATCAAAAAGACACAATTTCTGGGTCACAAGTTCACATCAAAGAACTGTCTGCTGACTTTGGAATGTTGAATGTATCAATTTGGGATTAGAGCCAAGACAAGAGTTGGGGCTATTGTTCACTTGACAATGACTGATAGGTTGTGGTTTTACACTCCCAGACCAGGTGACATCAACCTCTGGGACCTGGTTCTTGGCTGGTTTCCAAGCTATATAACTATACATGTATGAAACAACATCCCAGGATACAGGATACCAGTATACATTCTCCCAAGGCTAAAGTAAGCCTTGAGTGAGTGATCCGACTGTCCGGCAGAAATGCATCTTTTAATCAGTTGTTTCAAAGCCTAAAATTTAAAACAATAAATCTAGACCTACTTAAAAAAATTATGACTGGTTGGAGCAGAATGGTGACATCTATTTATTCGACTGAGAGCAAACTATTGGTGATTTTTTTTACCTCGGGAAAAGTTTCAGAAATCTCTGACATGTTTTGTGGAATTAAATTCTGTGGATTATACCTGTGGCGGAGAATCTCAGCTCAGAAATAATGCTTTCGGCATTAAATAAATAGTGGTCGGGTATGTAAATTAAGAAGAAAAACAGTTTTAGAAAGTGTTTACCATTACTCCTGATTTAAAAGTAAATGGAGGCCTGTTTGCAGGGTGCAATTGTGCTATACGCCCGCCTACTGAACGTATCCTGGGGACCGGGAATAGCCGATTTAAGTCTTGCATTTCCGATTTTCGTTTTTTAAATTTTTCTTCTTAATTTATTAATTCTTAATTTACAAAACAAAAATATATCAGCTTGGTGACAAAATGGTGGCAGGGAAATGATACTGGAATGAGATTTACAAATGTTTTGATGCCGTGAAGACAAAACTGTTTCCATAGGTCGAACTTCTGCTGGCGCCCGGCGGACATAAGATGTTCAACCGCTACCGTTTGCCAGTGGTTGTTGTTTTTAAAAATAAAATTTTTAACTTTCGCTCAAAACAAATTTCTGACAGTAGATTTTGTTTCAGAAATAATTATTTGAGAAAACATGTCATAGCATGATCATTCATAGTAACTCACGACAGACACTTTTTATAGACTTCACTTTTGCGGCGTTTGCCTGGCACGTAGGTACCCCGCTCATCTGGTTTTTGCCTAAGCAGTGTGGTAGCGGAACCAGTGTCAATGTGTTTAGGGTTGAATGCCATATAGATTGCGGGCGGCCGCATAGTTGCAAATGCGGCGCATCAAACACATTCTCTTGAAAAGAAACAAAGTTGCCGGCCAATTAAAATGTATCAATAAAGCTTCCTACAAGATGAAATAAATCCCTCAGTGGCAACAAATTATTGTTGTTCACAATTAGTTCTCGAACTGAACAAAGGAAATTTTGGGTGTTTTTTTTTTCTCCATGGAATAAATTATTTATAGCGTATCGATAGCGTATCGGCCGATTTATAGCGTATCGGCATTTTTTATAGCGTATCGGCCCGATACGCTATTGTATGCCTGGCTAGAACACTGTCGCCAAATCCTGTTTCAAGTAATGCCAGTCTTCATTTACAAAGTATCGTATGATTTCTCAGGTCGTCCTTTGCTGTCTACATTTTTAGGGGAACAGCAAAGTTGCCTGAAAGTGAAGACAAAAGTAATCCAATTTGTGTCAACAACCAATTTGTGTCTATGCAGACCCTGTGAATCCTCTTAAATACAACCAAATTGGGCTTACAGAGGAGGTTCTGCCTCCTGGACTTAACTTTGAGAAATGTTTTCATCTGAAGTGCTTTCATCATGGAGAAAAAAAGTAATTTTTATGTTGAAGTTGTAGTCCTGCAACTTGTTGTCCTGCAACTTTTTATTTATTAACCCTAACTCCCTAAGCATTGTTAGTGAACAATAAAAATCCTTCAAAATCCTCCAACTGCCTTTGTTTACTGCTCTTTAATTTCAGATTTTCAAGACAGCCCCAGACCAAGGGGGTGGGTCTCAGTTCCGTAATGTAGCCCCGTCCGTGGCCTCCATGCTTTCCAACTCCTCCGCCTCCTCAGTGTCGAGTGTATCCTCATCTCAAATGTCGCCCAGGAATGGCAAACAATTGCCGCAGATGCCAAAGTCCGATCCAATGTCCACCCAGCGGTACATCCCTCACTCACAGACAGCAGCAGGGCGGGACCAGTCACCAAGACGAACAGGTGAGAAAGTCACCCCTCCGCCAAGACCCCTCATCCCTCCCTCCCCCAAGAAAACAGGTAACAGCACAGATGAACGTAGGGTCTCTCTAACTCTCCCACCCACCTCACCAATGGTAAGTGAACTCAGAGGAAAGTTTGAGTTTGTCAGACAGAAATACATGGACGACGAGTCCTTAGATTATGTCGACATGACAGCGTCTGTTTACCTAAGGTCTGATAGAGCTAACCCAATTAAAAGTAGAGTAACAAGCTGTCCACCTGAGATAGATGAAACAAATATCAATAAAAAGATTGGGAATGTCAACAAACCTCAACCAAATAAGAAACCTGATCATCTCATCATAGGTAAGGCTTCTACCAGGAGGCAGAATTTACAGACCCCGTCACCAGATTTAGAAGAAGACTATGTTGTCATGAATGTAGTGGATTGTATTGGTCTCGAGGATTACAGCCTATCTAGTAAGGGCATTGGGTCTGGGGCCGGGATCGCAAAAGGTCTCCATTTGGGTACACAGGGTGTTATTGGAATAGGTACAGGAGCAGCCCCAAGAAATGATGACAATCCAGTCGCACCCTCTCGGAGAGACAAAGGCGAGAAAAAATTGACCAAACAGGATCAGGGGAAAGCAGTTAGTACAAAGGTACAGGCAAACAATAGCCAGGGGTACAGAGTACACACAGACCAAGGGGACATGAAAGTCGTAAAGGGTCCAATATCCAATCAGAAGGAACCAGGAGTTAGGGATCATGGAGATAAATCTCCTCAGTCTGGAGATATTGCCATGAGAAGGAGGGATGGTAAAAAGACAACAATGCCTCCCGTTTTTTCTCGAGTCTCGGGAGTATTTGTCACGGAAGAGGCAGATGTTTGAATTTTTTTATTTAAAAAGAAAAATTCAAGAAGGTCAAAGACAGTCATTGGATGTTTCCTAACATTTTCATAACAAATTCCAAATTTTATTTTTCAAACAATTTCAAATAATTATCAGTTAAATGAAATGAAAACTGAGCCATAAAAGTTCCCATCTCAGAGGACAAAATAAGACTTTCATTTCATTCATTGACTCTAGAAAATACACTTCTTAATCAAACACTACACTAATCAAACTTCTTTCCAATCCATTATCCATTTATGTTGAGAAATTTCATTTTCCAATCCATTCACACCATGGTTTAGGAGAATACACACTTCATAACTGGTCCTTTTTTAAGGAGCGTTCATTTTTCGTGTGTCATAAGTTTATTTGTTTTATGTGGTTTGGCTGTAACTTTACAGTGTTACAGTGTGCTTGCTTGATCTTTATTGTGTCCAATGTGAACAACAAAAGTACTTAAATAAATGTCATGTTTCTGAAGTAATTAGAGATCTTTCTTTTTTTAAATTCTTCTTAATGTTATTCTAGATATATTTGAATATATTTGATATATTTGAATATATGTATTATTTTACATCAAAATGTCTAATGTTAAAGATGTTATCTCTGTACATGTTGATATGTTATGTAATGTGGATGTTGTATTGTTTTTTGTTGTGATATGTGCAAACTGATGTTTTCTGTATAAAGTCAGAATGTTCAATTTACTTTGGATTGAGTAATGTTGTATGCATTTTGTGTTGGAACCTGCATGATTTTTTTGTAGAATATTGCCGAGTTGGCGCCATTAAAAATGAGCAGCAAGACAAAAGGTTCATTTTTATCAAACATAATTTGACACTAAAAAGGACATTTGTATGTGAAAATATGATAAACTATATCAAATTGTATATGATGGTTAGAAATTAGAGACATTTCCGTTCCATTTAAATATTCAGATGTTGGCAGAAATATATCAATTCCATGCAGTATTAACCTAAACTTGAGCCTTGAGTGCCCAGCAGGGTGGATATGTGCATGCTACAAATCTTTATTATTTTTATTATTATTATTATTAAACATATTATTTCACTAGTTGGATACTACATTTTATTTCATTGTGACATTTATGTGCCTAAAGTTTGTGCTTGCTACATGTACATGCATTTCGTCTTATAAGTCTTATATGTTATATTTCTTTACCTACACATATATACACAAGCATTTTAAAAGGAGCTTAAATGATTTGATTCAGTTTGCTATACTAAAAAAGTAGGCCTATTACCGATCATTTTTTATGAAATGTTAATCTTGCCAGTAAGATATCCTTAAGTTCAATCAAGTTCAGAGCTGTTTATTTAGAGAATTAAACTCAAATTGCCCACTGAATCCATGTACACTAAAAAAGTAGGCCTATTACCGATCATTTTTTATGAAATGTTAATCTTGCCAGTAAGATATCCTTAAGTTCAATCAAGTTCAGAGCTGTTTATTTAGAGAATTAAACTCAAATTGCCCACTGAATCCATGTACACTGGTGTTCAAAGTCATTGTGTTCTCATGTGCACTGGAGAAAATCATCCTATTTTGAGTCAAGATTCTGCGTCATTGCATCACCGTCATCCCCCATCTGTACACCATGTTGGGTCACACTGCACCTTTTCTACTTTACACCCATCTCACTGTCAATGACTCAAATACACAAAATTTACAACTTAAATTTTTTTTTATAAACAATGCTAATTTTTATTTTTTTTTGGCTTGGCTTGGCTTTAAATTTTTCTGTTAAAATGTCCTTGATTTCGTGTTTTTAGTCTATACTGTCCACTCACTATTTCCATCAAAACCCTTAATAATTTTTCTCTTACATTTCTGAAAAAAGTTCTCTACAATGGGTTAGATAAAAAAAAAATTAAAAATGTTAGTTTTTTTCTCTCACAATTTTGTTATACAAATGTTAGAAACAATCCCATTGACAAGAATGTTCTCAAAGGACTGTCTCTAATTGAAAAGAGTTTAAAAGATTTTAACATGATAGAATATTGTTATGAAATAAAACCAAAGTGAATTGGGTAACTTGGCTGTTCATAGATTCTGTGTTGAGATCATCCTAGATGGAAGCTGTATTGAGCAAAATTTGTTTTACAGTCTCTTTGGAGAACCAGACAAGACGGGTGCAATTTGCAACCTATTTTCTCATTAGTGATATAGATGATGTTGATGGTGTTGCAAAATCTTCAATTCGAAATTACATTTCGACAGGACAGTACTTAAAGATAAATAGAATTGGTAATTAAAAAATAATCCAGTGGTTAAATTGAATGTAACAATTACTTGGTGTAAAGCTGATGATGGTATCGATCTTTCCTAAAAATAATTTTGTCTGATATGCTGTCCTTTTTGAGAAAAAAAATTATTGCCAAATAGGTTTATCAGAAAGAGTAATCTTTCTTTAAATTTCACAAAGAATGAATGCACAAAATCTGAAAATATTTTCACTGTTTTCTTGTACATGTAGAAGCAAGTAAGACTAATTGCGGTGACACCATGTGAAATTCTCAATTGAGTGGTAATTAGATCTGAAAAGAACTGGAGGTACAACTCGATGTTTCGATCAGTATGCTCTGGTCGTCCTCAGGAGCAACATGTAGAAGCAGTTTTACCAACATTACCAATGTTGTACCTTCCCTTTAACTCGCAGGGTAGATAGTATATAGATGGCATAAATATCCATCTCCTGTTATATACTACATCTATAATAAGGACATTTGACAGTCTAAGAGAAAATCAACCAGACATTTCTAATACCTTATGGGATGTTGCTCCTATCTATTACCCCCATCAGTTCCCCCATCTATCACTCCCACCTATCCCTCTCATCTGTCCCTCCCAACTGTCCCTCCCAACTGTCCCTACCATCTGTCCCTCCCATCTGTCCCTCCCATCTGTCCCTCCCATCTGTCCCTCCCAACTGTCCCTCCCAACTGTCCCTCCCAACTGTCCCTCCCAACTGTCCCTCCCAACTGTCCCTCCCAACTGTCCCTCCCAACTGTCCCTCCCATCTGTCCCTCCCAACTGTCCCTCCCAACTGTCCCTCCCAACTGTCCCTCCCAACTGTCCCTCCCATCTGTCCCTCCCAACTGTCCCTCCCAACTGTCCCTCCCAACTGTCCCTCCCAACTGTCCCTCCCATCTGTCCCTCCCAACTGTCCCTCCCATCTGTCCCTCCCATCTGTCCCTACCATCTGTCCCTCCCAACTGTCCCTCCCAACTGTCCCTCCCATCTGTCCCGCCCAACTGTCCCTCCCAACTGTCCCTCCCAACTGTCCCTCCCATCTGTCCCTCCCAACTGTCCCTCCCATCTGTCCTTCCCAACTGTCCCTCCGTCTTTGTCCCCCCCATGATGTTGTCCATAAGTTGAGTTGATTTTGATAGATTTGTGTATTCACAGTTTGAGAAAATGAGTGATTTTTGTCAGATTTTATCTGTTGATAACTGGAATATATTTTGCTTTCTTACATTTATTCTAAAATCAGCAGTCTTCCCCTAAATGAATTCCAAAGATTCCTTGATTGCAACAGGCCATACTTTTAAAATTATATAAAAATATGTTTTAATTACAGTACCAATGTTGTTACCTTAAAAGCAAATTAATATTTTATATAAATCATATTTATACATTTTAAAGACTATAAAAAGATTGAAAGATGTTAAGTTTCCTATGCATTAAGCAATAAGTTTTGATTACATAACTTGCCTACCTCTCCAGAGCCACAATATACCATTCTGTACTTTTCTTGTGTTTGTATTGTATGTGGGGCATGTGGTGTTTGGTATTTGCATGCATTGATACTGGGTGGCCAGCATGTTTATGCATGGACAGCAGTGTGTCTTGCCTGTATTTTATATACATGTATGCAATAAAGGTATTTCTTAGGCAAAACAAGAGTAAATGTGTGTTCTTGTGATGTGTGGTGTCTTGGTAGAGATGTATTTTCTGTGTGGTTTTCTCTATATTTCACCAGTTTTATTTTTAATCATTATGCTTCTATTTTCCTTGTATACAAAAAGAAAATCTAAGAATTTTCACCAAAGAATTGACCGAAGCATTGTTAAACAATTCATAATTAACCAGCAATGAATTTATCATGGTGTGTTTGAAATATACATTTTGCATTACTTTTCATCAACGCTTTGGTCATTTTGTGAAGTAAAATTTTGTGAAAGTAATTGATTTTCTTTTCACAAGGAAAATAGTAACAAACAGATAATTGAAAAATAGGGATACACACAGAGAATGCATCTTTCAGAGAATTTTTACAGAGTGAAATTTTTCAATATCCATAAAAAAAGCATGGTTTGATTGATTTACAAAAACACCAGGCAAGATTTATGAGTTTAGTATTGCTTTGCACATAGATGTAAAATTCAAGCCTTAGCTAATTAACAACCAGACCTCTCATTGCTGGGCATACTGGGTATGATTGCTAAAGGTGTACTCGCAAGCAGGTAATTGTTTTCTAAATTGCTTTTTCATGCAAAGCAGAGATGCAAGGCGGGCTTGGCCAAGCAATTCCTTTGTTGAAGATGCATTTATGACATTATGTACAGTCTGCTGAGGTCTTGCAGGCAGTCATGATTTTATACAGGAGGTCTTACAGATGTCAACCAGTTTCTTTTTATTTCAGCAGAGGCATAGCACAGTACAAGCAACTGCAATTTGGACTTCAGACAAAACTTAACTTGATTTCATTAAATTTAACTTCACAGCATCGTGTTGATTTTGTTCACAATTATTTTTGATTTATTTCACAGGAATGACTCAAATATGTTTGTTTCTCAGTTTTCCTGTCATATGTGTTTCTTTTGTTTCAAATTCATTATTCACATACAAATATTACTACCATTACTATTTCCCTTAATTTCATATCAACACAAAGATTAAAACTTCAATTAAATTTTGCACATCATAAACTCAGAAGTTCTTGTTATTGTGTTGGAAATGCTGTAATACGTTTTTTGTTATGTCAAGTCATGAAGTAAAATTTTGTGTGGAATTGTTGTGGTTTTCCGTTTAGTTTTGTTTGTTTTTGACTTATACTTACGTTCAACCAGAAAGAAATGAGGCCCAGAAGAACGTGACCCTTCTCAAATATCACAGGAATAAAATTTTTGACAAAGAAACCAATTATACCCATTGAATACATATATCAAGAATTCTTCTTTGAAATGTTGTGTGTACATAGTAAATATCCCCCTGAAAAAGTTGAAGTGTCTGAACCTTTAGGACTTGTATGTTACATGTGTTCTTTGTCTCTTCTTGCTAGTAGTGGAGCCCCAGTACAGTTCCAGCAGTAGCCGAGAGTCAATAAGCTCCCAGTCCTCGATATCAACTCATTCATCTAGCTCATCACCGCCGATGAATAAGAAAGCTAACTCACTATCTACAGGTAAGGGCTGTGATGGGACAAGTGGAGACTTCAGTTTAACAAGACTGTTTTGACAAAATGTTGCTGTGTTGAGATTATTGATGCCCATTCATGAATTTTATTTGGGTTGAAACTATGTTGTGGTGGCTTATTGAGCAGGCTGACATAATTTCCTGGACAGCATTTCAAAATAAAATGCAGTGGCTACCTGCTGTGAAGATTTCATATTTTTGTACTTTGTGGTGATTCTTCAACGGTTTTTGTAGGCAGGGAAACTGCACAAAGTGAGTTTGGGGTATAGGTGGTTTTGCACAATAAGTAACCAGCTATGGAATAGTTACTTGAAGGAATTCCTTCCTGCTCCAAGCTTGAAAAAAAGAATGAAAAACATAGTTCTGCAATCTCTTATCAATTTGGTTGGTTTATGACAGCCATAAAATTGTTATGTCACTTAGCTAAAAGTCACACAAATCATGTTGAAGAAATCTTACATGAATTTTTTTTTTCAGACATGAAAAGTTTGTCTGATATGATTTTTCTGTCTGACTCAATCAGGAGTAAACTCCTTGCCAAGTGGAACCCCTCCCTCCATCAGGAAAATTTACGCATTTTTCTTTGGAAATCGTCTGCAGGAAAGACAACCCTCTCCCCTTGGTAACAAAAGAAAAAAGAAGGAAAAAGTCAGAATGGAATGAAGAATGAGCATGTTTTGTTTTTTGTTTTCAATTATTTTTGAGGGCATTATTCATTTAACCTGGGCCTTGTATTACAAGTACGATTGTAGACTTTGGTTAACATCAAAGTAGGGAAATTAGTATTAAAGGTAAGGTATTGGATTGATAATTCAAAAATAATAATAGTCAGGTTTTAGTGTGAAACCTTGGTGTTAAACTGATGATGAGATACTTTTCCTGAGTTATCGTCACTAGTAAAAAGAAAAGTGAAATAATTTCCAGTTCGAATTTAGGAAAGGGCACCCTTTTCCTAAATTTCACTTGAGGATGAATATGAAAAATTCAAATGGTTCTTTTTCTTTTAAATGTTCTCTTAAATATACAACATAATAAGCTGAAACTGGGTTAGTCGTTAAATGTATATCTTGATTCAAAGAGAATAAGCATACCCATTAAAGCAACATTATCAATACTGTACCTTCCCTTTAATCTTTTAGATTGTACAAAATGAAGATCTCCACTTATTGACCATAAACACCTGGGGAGATTTTTAACATTAATTTGATCACATTTGAAACACTCAAAACATGATGTATATTGTCCATGATTAAGTACGCATTTCTAAAAACTGTAAACAAAGTTCTCCGAACTATGAATCAGTAATGTGTGTTCCATTCTTCAAAAAAGTCCATTTCCTTCAAGCATCCAATACATCTACAGGTTTTTTGGAGCTGTGATTGTGCAGTTATCTTGTTTATAATAACCCTTAATACAAATATGTGTTCTATAGAAATGCTATTATTTATACATCGTCAGTATATGTTTGAGAGCAATTGTGGCATAATAAGAAGAGATGCGCTGAGTTGTTTTCTTGATACTAAAATGCTGCATGGATATAAAATAATTGCTCTGCTTGTCAAAAAAAAGAAAATACAACCAAAAATTATTTAGCATGTGGCTGTCCGCTCCGTGCATGAAAAAAGCAAAATGCCTTTTAATCATGTGACATTGCCCATGGCAACCATATAGTCTGGTTTCTACTCTGTCTGGCTCCATCTCTATTCTTTCTCCAAGATGCTATGTCACTCCACACAGTGAACAAAGAACTACTTGCACTGTCAGTTTGTCTTATAGATTAGAAGTCTCTTAACTTTTTATTATTTGTTTTAATTCTTTTTGCACGGAGCGGATTAGGTTTTCTATTTTTGGCTGAAATCTTAATTGTTGGAGATTTTTTGATAAATTTTTGCAATGACAGACAAGATGAAGCTAAAAAATGTTTTGATTTGATAGGAAATAGTTCACACATGTGGCCTTGGAAAATCTATATTTGTATGGAAGAAGCCATTCAGTTGAGGATATGTTTAGTTATCAAACCGAATAATCGCCAGTACAGTCCGACTAGGTTTGATCACTGTGTGCAGTGGTGACTTTTTAAATCATCTACTAACACTTGACATTTTTTCTTTCATTCCACCTTTCTTTTACCCACCTGAATGGTCCGATTCCTTTCCTTTTTATCTTCACATTCATAACCATGAAATGTGACCTCAATTATTCCCTCTTACATGAACTTTGACCCGTGGACCTTGACCTTTGATTGTTACATCACCATTGTTGAATTTGATTGCCCTCTGTTTGATTACATGTAATTGTTCTCTTTGTCTCTCAATTTGTCTTTTACCATCTATCTGTCTGTAAATTTGTCCACCTTCTCTAAATTCATCCATTGTTATGTTATCCAATTGTCTTATATGCTCATTTAAATATTGTTTCCATATTTTCTTTATTTATTTGTCTACCTTTCTCCCCCAATTCATTGTGTCACATTATTCCCTTTGTTACATTTGTATATTTGACATCGGTTATCACCATTTTGCAATTATAAACCGAATCCTTTCTATGCCAACATCCTATTCATTCCTTTCCCATAACCCTCTCCTGTTTCATCCATCTCCTCTCCCGCTTCTCCAACCTCCTTCATTTTCATCTCTCCCTCTACTAATGATGTCATCTCTTCATCCAATCCCCCTCCCCTCTCAATCATCTCTCAACCTGCCCTCCTTCCATCCATCCATCCATCTGCCTTCCTCCCATCGTTCAACCTGCCCTCTTTCAATCTGCCCTCATTTCATCCATCCATCTGCCTTCCTCCCATCTTTCAACCTGCCCTCATTTCATCCATCCATCTGCCTTCCTCCCATCTCTCAACCTGCCCTCCTTTCATCCATCCATCTGCCTTCCTCCCATTAATGCTGCCTTGACATCAGTCTTCTGGAGGTCCATACAAATGCGGAAATACCCAAAGTACCACACATACCACGGTAAAACTGCAGACCATGACATTGTGTATCAAACTAATATGTCCAGGCTTGATTAATTCTGTTGTAGCATTGACTTGTATTTTTGCTTGTGTGCGTTTGAAAGCTGTTTTTACTTTGCTTGTAAAGGTGTGCGTCTTCTTTGGTTAAAGCTGGCTTCTTTGGGGATTTATATATCGACTTAAATGGTTGAGCATGGCATGGCACTTTTTGTTGTTGTACGTCAGTTCTGTTGTATTTACTGTGGCCGTTATTTTATTTTATTTGATTTTGACTGATTTTGCATATATATATATAAAATCTTTTTCCAGACAAAATGTTGTCATTCCCTTTTTACTAAAAATGTCAAGTTCAAAATATTAAAATTCCACTGTATTAAGAGTTGTCAGAGCTGAAGGTGTCGTTGTCACCTAGGGTAATCCATAAATGATACCCAGGCAATGTCAATCCTTAATCCTGTGACAATGACCCCTTCATCATTATCATAATATCAGATATATAAGTTAGAGATCAAGGCAATATACATCACTAGTACAATGTTGGTAGATGTATCCATACTTTTATAAGAATCAATAGAGATTTATAGAAACCAACCTGTGAAAATTTCAACTGGTTTTATTATAAAGAAAATAGAAAATAATTTTGTGTACAATCCCATAAAGTGAGATTTTGTTCATTGATGCCCAATATTTCCACAAGACATACACTGATTGGCACATCTTGACAAAGGTTCCTGATAGCAAGTATCTTACCAGTGCTTCAAGAGGTGGCAAAGCAACATCTGAGACATATTAAAACAATGAGTTTATTGTTCTCAGCTTTATTGGTTTGAGTGGGCAAACAAAAGAAAAGAACAAACAGGATATCAATTTTATCATTATTTTCACTGATGCATATTGCATATCACCAATTATTATTTGTACTAAAAATACTACATCATAACTAGTTTACTGGTACTAGAGGTGTAACGATTCACCAATTATCGTGATACTGATGACTTTTGGGTTCACACAAAATTTCATCAAAATATAAATATATTGAATTTTATCCAAACCAAAGTTTGTTTAAAAATATAAGCACTTCATACCTGACATTGACACCACAAAAGTCAGTGAAGTTTTCTTGTATAAAAAATGATGACACTAAAATCTGTTTTGGCACATCACCGCTAGTCAGAAGGTATTTTGATATGCATCGTATCGTGAAAAAGTGTTATCATTACACCCTTAGCTGGTACTAATGATTAAAACTGGAATGTACCATTTTAAGGCAACAACAAATTTATTTTGTGTTTTTCCTCAAAAATTTTTTTTTTTGTCTCAATTAACTACACTGTGTCATGAAGATGTTTAGATGGTTGTGTTAATAAGGATACTACATGCATGTAGATGTTACTGAGTTGCATTTTTAATGATGTTGATTTATGTTGGTTCGGCTGAAATGCCTTTAATCTTGTCTTCTTGTACATGATCTCCAGAGTGATACAGAGCTGGCCATATATATAATCTATTCACTCCCTGCACGGCACCTTCTAGTGGTTACAAACAATTATCAGTTATACGTTAATTAGCAATCTCCAGAGTGATACAGAGCTGGCCATATATATAATCTATTCACTCCCTGCACGGCACCTTCTAGTGGTTACAAACAATTATCAGTTATACGTTAATTAGCAATCTCCAGAGTGATACAGAGCTGGCCATATATATAATCTATTCACTCCCTGCACGGCACCTTCTAGTGGTTACAAACAATCATCAGTTATACGTTAATTAGCAGTAGACTTGAGTCCTCGGCATTGAGTCTGAGTCTTGAAGATCATGAAGATCGAGTCATGAGTAACTAACAAAGAGTCCGAGTCCAAGCTTTAAAAGGGAAATTTTAGCAAGATATCCCAATATTTGTTCCAGACCACCAACTTTTTACAGCGGTAATTCTGCCCAATTTAAGTATGTTAACTATTTTATTTATATTATGAATTATAAAGATATTTTTCAAATATTTACAAATGGAATTTCTTCACGTTTAGTAATCTTTGCCGAGTTAAGAACAGTTTATTTTGAACAGGCCATGTTGCTTCTGAGTCACTAGGTCCTAGTCTGAGTCACGAGTCATACAACTCTGCTTAGGAGCATATAAAGCTCATTGAGTGTCATGCTGAATCCAATGAGACAGGAGTAAACTCATATTCTTTCAAAAAATTCTACCTGGGTTCTTTTAGCCGGAACCAGCCACTTGATGAAACTCCTATCTGAAGAAAGAAGGGGCCCTTGTATACACAGAAATCTCCCTAGCCATGGTATGCGCTATTGTCGTGTCCACAAATTATGCAACCCATAACTAGCACCTTGAATGGTCTCCTATTCAATGACCAGGGTCAAATTTCAAAGAGTCTGTAAGCAACCATTTTTCCTGCTTACTTGCTGAATTACATTTTGCAGCACTGCTAACAATTAAGAAAAGAAAAAGGCATGCTAACTTGCAGTCTGTTATTGTTATTGTAAATAGATGATGTGACAAAACAAATCCATAGCAAACATACAAGTGCTGTGCCAAATTTTCTTGCTAAGTGGCGAAATACACTTACATCTTGCAGATTTTTTTTGGATGAGATAGTTAGCAGGAAATTTTGCTTAGCGGTGAATAGAGCTATGAATTTGGCCCCTGGTGTTGATGTTGTTCTACCAACTGAGCTTACTAGGCAGGTCGTATATACCCTCTATAGGCTTTTTTCATATAACTGAAGAACATTGAATTACTCCCACAGGGATTGTAAATGATCATTTATGGCATATGCATCATTATCAGCCAGATTTGTGCAATCAAGGATAAACATTAAAAAAGACTCATACTTTGAACATTGAGAATTACTCCCACAGGGAATATATATACAGTCATTCATGGTCTATTTCCTCGTTATCAGCCAGATTTGTTCAGTCAAGCATAACTAGTAAAAAAGACTCATACTCAAAAAAAAAATAGTGTCAAAAAACAAGGTCAAAAAACAACTGGTTGTGCAGGGAGAGGATGGTTACTATGCAGGCTCAATGTGCAATGAACTTACATGGACATCATCAGCACTAACTCTGATTTAAATATGCTGTTTATGAAGATCCATTTTCTCCCCTAAGTAAATATAATGAATAAAAATTGCCTTTTTACCTCTGAGTACTTTAAGAAGGCAATATTTACTGGCATTTAATGGCATTGACCATGTTGAAAAACAACGGCAAAAGGACAGGCATTGCCCTGCAATGCTTAACAGACACTGACAAACTTTTCAAAGTGGGCCACATGATCATTATATAAATAAGGCTGACAAATTATACCCAGTGCTATGTGAAATGGTCTATACAGAGCAGTTAGCATGTTAGAATGTTCCATGATGTTTGGAAGGACAATTAGCCCTAAGAAAATATAACTTTGTCAAGATGTAGCCATGTTGTTTTTTCACCCATACAACCACATGATGCCCAAACCAAGGCTGGGAGGAGAATAGGCTGGTCCCACTTTTATATATTGGTTATCAGTGTTGTGGTCATTACTTGTGAACAGGGAATCAGACAAAGATGGCCGCAGAGTGATTAAGGTGTATTAGTGTTAATGAAGAACCCACTAGAGAGGTTGTAGTGATATGCTTTTGGTGGGGTGCAGCCATTAATTTGGCAAAGACAAGACACCTTTTCTGTCATTATAAATGAATATATTCTGTTAGTGAAACATGTCGATGTGAACTATACTATCCCAATCAGGAGATTCTTTTATCCTAATTGAGACCTTATTCTCCCAATGAGGATAGCAATAGGCCCCAATCGGGAAAACCCTTGGGTGACTACTGCACCTTTTGCCTTAGTAAAACAGTCTAAATTGTCTTGAATTTTGTAATTTTTAGATCCTGTATTTTATTTATATTCAATTAATTGATTTACATTACTCAACAATATTTTATTTTTTTTTTTATTTTTTTCAAAATTGCATTTTGACATTTTTATACTGAAAGTTATACTTTTGAATAACTCAGCATCGTCCGTAAACATTTGAATGCTTCCAAGGATTGAGAACTTTTAAAATTGTAAGATTCATTAAAAACAACGGCAAAAACTTGTCCTTAATGTTATCTTCTTTTGCTCCCTTTTTCTCATGTAATCTTTTGTCGAACACCAGGTAAGACACCACCGCTGGGTTTGCCTGGAGGTCTTGAGGATACTAGACAATTATCTGTAATGCCTCTCTCACCGAGGCCACCCATTGATATAGCACAGCCTCTTAAAGGTAACTCGGTCGACTCCCCTCGGTCGACACTTGCTTCCTCGTAAGATTGCCTGGTAGACACAGACTAACAATCAAGTTGTAGTGGTAATTATGCATGAAAGGTTGTCCCCGACACCATTCTGTTTGTGTTGTGTTGATAATAAGTCTGAGGAGGATAGTTATCTGTAAAGCTTTAATGGAGGCAATTCATTGAGGCAATTCATTGATATATATAATAATAGTCTTGTAAAGTGCCACAGTCATGGCGCTGTAATTAATCAGTTTTTGTAAGGTGTCTTATTGATTCAGTTTGGTGTCTTCCTACTTTTCATGTTGTTATAACAAGCTTTTCCTGTGCATATTACCTGTGCATATTACCTGTGCATATTACCTGTGCATTGTTTGGTCTTGTTAATAGTTACACAGATAACTCATATTGAAAGCAGATAAATCTTAAATGTCAATATGTTGATATTATATATATTTCTGGTAACCAAGTTGTAGCTCATAAGCCTGAGGAAATCTGAGAAGAAAAGATGGTGAAGTAATATTCAGCTTTAGATGTGGGAGGAAATTAAACCTCCCTGATAATTTATTCCAGGGAAAACCCTCATAATCAGGTTTGAGTTGGGCACGTGTGGGATATGAACCCATGTCTACAGATGTAACACACCCAAGTGATTTTTACAAATGTTGCTGCTATTTTGTTGTGGTAATGTTAATGTACCATGAAGTGATGAATTCATGTTCATAACCCCCACTGCATGGTGTTCCAGTGTCCATAGTTTAGTGGATTACGTGATATCACATGCCATTTCTGTTGTTAAGGCACTGATTGCCTCATATAATTTCTGGTTGACTAAAAAAATACAAAATTATCTTGTTGCCAAAAGCAAACTTATGTCAAATTAAAAGAAAACATAAAAAAGAAATCTAGATAAATCCATGATGAATCAAATACTTCAACAGAAATGTAATACCATTGGAATAGATATTTATTAACATTGCTGATGTCTTCTGTGTTTTTGTAAGGCTGCTTAATGACAGGTTTAATTGCTTTTTATGTGAGAGCCCACTCTGCTTGTTCAAGTTGACACCTGTCGTTTGTTACTGCTCATTAGTATTTTTTTTTTTAACATAAAAATAGTCAAGTGCTAGCTATTTATAGTGCTTCAGGTTGAAACCATTTCCCGCTCCTTTTAACATGAGGAAAATGGATTAGTTTGTGCATGCCTAAACACTAACACAGACCTGCTTAAAAACTCTTAATTATGTTGGGAAATAGTGATACTGTGTGTTCTGTTGTTCCTGGTGCGTATTTTTGTATGTCTCTTTAGACCAAAACAAAAAGTATCCGGTTTCTGGTCATAGGTTGGCTTCGATATCGGCGTGGTGACAGGCGTTTTTGGGGGTAATTTTTTTTATTTTTTTTATCTAATTAATGAAATATGTGCTACATGTACACGTGGTTATTGGAACCAGACCAAATTTCCCATACACAAAGTATGGTGGCTTAGAGAAGACTCTAAATCGGGCAATCATTCATACTCCTATGTGAAAAAGTCGTTTAAAACACAGCACAGCAGAATCCCAATCGATCCAGCAATTTTGGCTGCAATTGGACATCATTTCATAGCACAAAAAAAAGAAAATTAAAAATGCCAACGTGCGGGTCTGAGGTGACGCATGTAGAGAGCAGAAACCAGAGACTTTGTTGGGGGCCTTACGCCGGCCCAAATATTTATTCTGGAATAAAGGTGAAACTCTTCTACATAGTTAGTAAGGTGTTTAGGACTACAGGTGCTTACATTCAGGATTGGTTGAATAAGGTCTTATTTTTCTGCATATGTTTTTACATTTTGTGTGAGGTCCTTATATATAATTTGTTATTTATTTATTTATTTGGGGGTGTGTGTAAAATGATGCCCATTGTCTTTAAATTGTAAATAAAGTAGGTTTCACACAAAGATGAGATTAATTTATCATATATATTGCTCCAAGGTGCTTACAGAGTTCTTATTTTATAGCATGACCATTTTCTCCCCCAGGAACTATGTTCTAGGAATAACTTTCAACCGATTGTTTGTCCTATATTCTGTATAGGTGCACCATGCACAATAACAAGACCTCCTCTGGCCAGAGCAGATGAAATGTGAGTGTTTTTGATGGTTTATATATTTTATTAAGGGTAACATGAGTAATAGTTTAAGAGAACATCAATATTTGCTCCAACACACCTTCCATTATCATGGTGTCTAAAAACTTCTTCAGTATGGTCAAAGTGTTTTTCTTTTCAACATTGGAATAATTTGCCTATTGATCTAAGGAACCCTGTAAAAACCAATGTAATTGTATGTAAAAAAATAAAACATGTTCAAAAAAAACATGCTTATCAATCTTGTTGGATTTAATGGTGTCAAATTAAGCTTGACTTTTATGCGTAGTGTTCCCACTAGCCGCTCTACAGATCTGATTGGTCAATAAGAAATTTTAGTTGATACATGCCAATCTGAAAATTTAATATATGAAGAGAGGTAAATTGAGCAATTGTTTCTTTGCGTGTGGGGGGGGGGTGAGAGATGCATTTATCTAACCCACTAGCTTGACTATTTCACTCATTCTCGTATTCTATTTTCTAAAATTTAAAAACACCACTTCTGAAATATGGAAACAATTACACTATTTCTGCCTGTTCAACCCCAAAATCCTCTTCCTATTTTAACAAGTATTTATTAGAAATCTGTTTTTTGCAGTTCTCCTGAAGTTGATGACAATTATGAGTTATGTATTTCTCACAGATCATAAGGTCAGTAACTTCACCTTCAAGAAGGTAACAATGACAATCAATGTTTGAAATCTTACAGATTTGATAGAGACAGTCGTGAGGTGCAAATACGTAACAAGAGTGCTTCCGCTAGCTCCAATACAAGTTCATCGTCAGCTTCACAGTAAGTCTCAAATTTTCCTCCCAGTTTCTGTCTGAATCTTCCAATCTTGTTCCTAACTTTATTTGGTTGTAGTGGCTGTCACAGCCAAATTTAGTTTGTATAAAGGGTGTGTCATCCGTTTGTTCATGTTTTAAAGTGTACCGCATGTAGTTTTTTTTACAAGATTCCTCAATCCAAAAGTGCAAAAAAAAAAGAAAACGGTAAAACAAAATGCCATGATGTGAACTATCTAATGAAAAGAATACCCTCTTCCTGGAAGAGACATTTTGTACGCTATTAAAACAGAATTATATGAGCAACATTGAGTATCCATGACAATATTTCAGCTGTGGAGCCTCCCATTAATTAACTACCGTTAACTTAACATTTTGGAACACAATTCTCTAGTGTCTGCGACAAATTCATGCCAATCACCATGGTGAAGGGGAGTTCAGGGGAAGCAAGGGAACCCATTTTTGTTGAGATGTTTAAAAAATAATAATAATTTCTGATTCATTCTGTAATTATATTTATCTTAAATTCTTGATACCTACCTACCTATTAGGGGACCCCACATACATGCTAGCTGAACTCTAGAATATAATGAAAACCAACACCCTGAAAAACCAAAAATCCAAATGACGCGCATGCAATTTATAAATTTAACTTAAAGTTTACTTGTAATTTATCGATGGCATCAGAATCGGTCTTCAAGACTGGAAGCTGATCAGAAAATAAAAGCACAGTTTTGATCGTGGTATAATGTGTCTAACCTTATCGCTCAAGTAATGATGGTAAATAGGTATTTAAATATCAATGTTTCAGAAGATCAGTAAACACTGTACGTCACAATGCCTCCAATTTATCTGGTTACCTGACCACCTATTAGAAAATCACTGTAAAATTACTGCTTGGAAAGCACCAGTCTAAAATTATGGCCATGAGCCTTACATTATCTCCAGTTCATGTGTTTGTTAGAAAACCAGAGATAGGGTCTTTAACTGAGACTATAAAATAATAATAAAAAATTTAAAATAATGATTAAACTGTAAGAGGAAATGTTGTGGTTGCACAATATCTCTCATGAGTTTGAGTAGTCTTTGTCCTGAGTGGTGGTTTGATGATTGGTGGTTTATTGATGACTGAATTGTCAAACCACAGGTTCTTCTCTGAATAAACACTATTACAACTTCTTGGATATCACATGGTACTGCACACAAACTTTCCTCTTACTGTTTTCCACTATGCAAAGCTTCATTTCCTACTTAATTAATGTTAAAACTGTTGGTGTGAATTTAAATTGTTTTTATTAATTTTGTTTGTATTAATCTGAAAGTTTAAATTAATTGAGTTTTGATTATTTCCATTCATCATGTTATCCTACCTGCCTATGTCGGTAGATGTTATCATGCTTACTGTTTTGTTGCTCCGTTCTGACACCAGCATATCAAATTAAGAGCCATATTATAATTTCTATCTTGGGCCTTATTGGAAGAAACACAATATAAACAATGACACAATTAACAACCAGAAATCAATATAGAAATCCAATGGGAGGAGCCGACATGTTCAGATATTGGGGGGGAATCTACCACTGATCAACTAAGAATATCTGAGGCCATTTTTTAAGGGCGTCTATTCCCCACCATGAAACCCTCTAGTTGTGCAGAAGGTGTTGTAACCCAGAGGTTCCCCGATTGGGGCCTCTTCGGGAGAAGAGAGTTTCAATCGTGAGAAAAGTATCTCATAAACGGGATAGTGTGAGCACTAGTTTTGTCAGCCTTGTGTGAAGCAGCTGAAACTCCAACCTGGGATCAGTGGCATAGACAAAGGTGGCGGCAACCTTCCCCCTCACCCTCACCCTCCCCCTCACCTTCCCCCTCACCCTCCCCCTCACCTTCCCCCTCACCTTCCCCCTCACCTTCCCCCTCACCCTCCCCCTCACCCTCCCCACTTGTTGACAAAATGTCAGGAATTCAATCTGTATTTTGACATAATTTGTCGGTTCATTTGAGTTTTGTGTTGGTAAATTTACCCCCCCCCCAAAAAAAAATGTTTGTATCTCCCCCCCCCCACTCTGAAAGCCACTGATAGTTGTGTTTCCGAAACATAAACAGTGCTATTAATCAGTAACATTGAAGGAAGATAATTTCTTTCATTCTAACAAAAACAATAATTTCAATCAAACATTTTAATCAACAAATAATGTTTATAGTCCTTGGTGGCCGTCTTCAATCATCATTATATCATCTGTTTATGTTGTGTCTTTGGCGCATGCTATGTGCAATATCATTGACTTCAATGGGCACTCGGTTACTGTCTTAAGACTGCTTACATGGTACATTGTGTTACTATAACACAGAGCTCAAGTCGAGGCAAACAAATCTGACCACAATTTTTTAGGTTGAATTACGGTTTAACCTACATGTAGTTTAATCTTGCTTAGTTTATTTATTTTATTTTATTTTATTTTATTTTATTTTATTTATTTATTTATTTTTTTTTTTTGGGGGGGTGGGGATGGTTCACCTCTTTACACCACATTCATTGAGAATCCATATAAACCAATATCACCAACATGTGTTGTTGCACTGCACTTTTATGTTACTGCTTTAAGTCCAAGCTGAATCTTCTTACTCCAAAGCATTTCATGCACAATCAACCAAAAATCACCTGCGCACACACAAATACAAGAAAAATGTAGTATATCGAAATACTGTATTTGACTGTCTTTGTTGTTTGTTGTTATTCACCCCTCCAATTTTTCAGATCCAGCAGTTCAGATACTTCTGGATTCCAACCTGCTATTAGTGATATTAGACGATTAATTGAATCAGATCCTAGTAAAAAGTAAGTGTGCATGAGAAAAGTGCATTGCATGAAAGAAAGTCCTGTAGTCCTTGCTTGGAACCCGATCTATCGCCCCCCCCCCCGCCCCCCCCTACCCCCGCTTATACGACAAGAAGAATGACATAACAGCCCCTTCCTTCATATATTCCAACTGATGGTTTTTGTTTATGTGGTGTTCCCCATCTGATAGTGTTGTGTAACGGCCTATATAACAGCGTTATATTGCTAGCTCCTTACACAAATCTAAATACCTTGATGTGAAGGTCGCACGATTTGACCTTTTTGCTCTGAGGTTTTAACTATAGGGTGGTTCAACGAAAACTTCTTTATCACATTGAGGATCTTCATGTTGCAGATTTGCAAGGTGATAAATGTAATTAAGCTGGATATTTCATAATGAGCGTCTCACAGACCAGAGGCCATTCAGCTGCTAAACAGAGAAATTTGCTTATATTACTGAGTAGGTTTGATATTGCTCGTAACATAACGATTACTATTTCTAGATTACATTCAAAGAAAGCGTTAAAATTCATTTTGACTGGGATTCAAACTGGTATTCATGAACCAATGTGCATGTGACTACTGAGGTGATTGTGCCCGGGTACCGAGTACTCCAGCATTATGTCATTGTCAGTGGTGTATTTCGTGACAAGTGCTATTGGTTACCAATTACATACGAATTATATAGACATTAGTTGGTTTCCTGCTTCATGCTGCTCTACAGAAAACATTTTCTGTTTTGCAGCTCTTCAAATCAGTCTCAGTATTGTAATAACACTAACACATTGTGCTGACAGACCACATGGTCTAAGGGCACTGTCCCCTGTACGCCGTGGCTGCGTTCTGGTAAAAATCTTCCAAGGATAATTTGATGTTCTTGATAAGAACTGCTTAGGTCTTTGGACTGAAGAATACTGTATGTGGGTAGTACACAGTCATTGAACCACCTATATAATGTCTCCATGTATTTGGTATGCACTAAACCGATTTCTGGTATCGTTGTGACAGGGATATTTGTGTGAGGACGTTATATGCATGTGATGCTGACAACGAATCTGAGCTATCCTTTGTTCCTAATCAGATCATAATTAATGGTGAGTTTTGACCCTGGATAACAGTTTGATAACTGTCCCAATTCATCTGATGCATGATTTAACCCTAAATGCTGTAATGATTCTGTTGTCAAGTTTTTAAAAATGTCTTCTGTTTTTCCGATTTGTTATCATTGATTTGGGCAAGCATTGTATTGTTAACGATAAGACATCTATCAACAGTGCTTTAACATAGTTTGCTCTGCACTGGCATGAAATTTTCCAAGTATGAACTGAACCTAAATCTCTTAATCTTCATCCCTTTTTGGTCTGTCTTTTACATCCCTTAATATCATAACAATGGTTGTTTTAAACAGTAACAATTTTCCCTAGCACGTTGATCCAATGATGTATTTGCCTTACTCCCTGGCACATAAGCAATAACACAGATTGATGCTTTTAAAAAGCATTTCTAAGTTTTTCCTGGTAACAAAAAAAACATGCTTACCACAATTAAGGACCACAATGAAATCAAGTTGGTTTTGTTTATGTTTTTTTGTTATCCTAGCAATATCCACTTTAAATTTTGGCCGATTTTGATGTATTTTATTGAAATTTTGTCTTGTGGATTTAGTGAATAAATTAATTCTAATAACAACCATGACTCTCTTTATAACAGTTTCCAATACTTCTTCATATGTTTCAATTTCTTTTACCCATAACAGTTAGGGCATCGAAAGAGAAAGGCTGGCTCCTTGGTACATTGAACGGCAAAACAGGTCTAGTCCCCGAAAACTACGTAGAAATGCTACCAGGACCAAGTACCTAGCGACATCTCATAACCTCCACACAAAGAATTAATAACAATAAATATATCCCTGTAAGGAACCAGTATAATTAATAACATTTTGTAATGCATTTCCAGAGTGTTAGTGTGTAACGTAGTCTGGTGTACCCTGTTGTCAAAAAAGATATTCCCTTGTGGAGGTATTAATGTGCTCCGTATATCCGTACAAATGTTGTTTTAAGGCTAGGTTTTGTATTGAGTGATACTTTCTGAAGTTAGAATAACCATTTGCAGAGATTGGCGTGCAGTTATCCTGGGTGAGTTTGATTAGGAAAGAAGTATTTCACATGGTACAACTCATCCACTGTACTCAAAACCTCTCATTTTTGTTTTGAGTAAGACTTACCAATCCTTACCATTTAACCTGAAAATCTAATGGGGTTGGGGAGGAAACGAGGTTTAATTCTGCAACATGTAGGTCATGTAAAGGTCCATTTGTACATCATTATGTAGTCATTCTATATGGAATTCACAAGGTCATTTTCTAGGTCAATCTGTACACCACTAAGTTAGTCTATATGGAATTCACAAGGTCATTTTCTAGATCATCCTACAGGTCAATCTGTACACCATTATGTAGTTGATTTTACAGGTCATTTTCTACATCATTTTGAGTTCTTTCCAAAGGAATTCATAAAGTCAAAGTTCTACTCATCAATCAGAATGAGCAAAACTGAGTAGAATTTAACCTCTTGCGACAGACAGCTGGGAAAAAGTACATGAAAGTTACAAATATTACATATTACAAATTCTAAACCTTGACAAAGCAATTCAACACGTTATTATAATGTTTGTAAAAAATTTTGAAATGGTGTTGATACTGGGTTCAAACTTAAAACTCTCTCCTCACCCCCCTTACTTGTTCCCCTACATAAGTGGAAATAAAACTTTAGTTTGTCAGTAATCCTTTTCTATACTACTTCATGCTCCCCATATATATAACATTTTATTGTACCTAATTAGTATTGGCTAGCTTAGCTCAGGTTTGACTCATCTTCATGAGTACAGAGACAGAGTCTATGGCTAAGGTTACCTATTAGTTGGTCTCCTTTCTTCCCCTCCCCATTTTTATTACGTTTTCTTTTTTCAATCTTGGTACATTATTTGCTTATTTTTGTGTAGGTTCAGACAAACCCACTATATCATCTAGTTCTGCTGATGAAGGGGTCATTGGCACCCAGGGTACTCCCCCCACCCCAAATGGTACCCAGGAAATCTCAATCCAGGGTTTGTTAGAGGTCTTTTATTATTGCCTCGGTTACCATTGAGGAGTACCCTAGGTGACAAGCCCTTGTCCCTCATCCCACCATCTACAATCCTGTCATGGGTGTAAGTTTCACTGAGCATTTGTTATCTGGTAGGCTGGGGGTACTTCAACTGTATTAACGAGACAACCATCGTATAAAAAGTCTTGAGACAGGGTTTGTCCATTACAATATGCAAAGCATAGTGGAAGTACATGCATGTGACTATTAAAGCAAAAACAGCGAAACTGTTCATCTGGGGACAGTGATTCTTTGAAAAACTACAGTTTTGTAGTACGTAGTATATAAGACAAAGCGACCCCAAAATTGGATGGCTCTATTGCAGTTTTTAGATGGATGAGAGAGGGAATATCATGTGGAAAATCTGTACTGAATAGAAAATAGTTTGTTGTAAGATTATATTTAAAACAAAAAAACAAAAAAATTTGAACTAAAAATGATTGTATACTTTTTATCGTAGAAGCAAGGTTTGAGAATCAAGCTGTTGGATTTTGGAACAAATCATGTAGAAAAAACCAATCCTTGTTGTTCAGATTCACTGAACTTTAACAGATTGGATGGAAAAAAATGTTTGTACTACAATGTCTTGTTAAATTTACATTTAAAAAGTCATGTATATAATATGTTAATAAAATGTGCATCTACTGGTTACTCAATGCTGCAGTGACAGCATGGGAGTACATAATGAATATAATTATACATAGAAGGCCTAATAGTAGTAAATAGAATTGACATTGTCTGGAGTAAGGAATAACATTTCCGCCATTGTATCCTTTAGGAATTATCAAACTATGGGTGGATAATTTATTATAGGACTCCAACGTAGAAGATGTTTTGTTTTGCGTGAGCTCAATTTTGATTTGAAATCAAAATTAGTGTTCTACCATTTGGCATCCATTTAAATAGAGCTTAAATATATCTAGTATTACAGCAGAAGGTGTTGATGTCACCCCCAGGGTTTGGGAGAATAGGGTATCATTCAGGATAAAAGTATATCCCAATCTGGGTAGTATAGTGGACATCAACCCTTGTTAGCCTTATTATACCGATACCCCGTATTTATACTACATTCCTTGATGATGTAGACTTTGTATGTCTAACTGTATATAGACTGGGAACCGTTGATTCCCTACCTGACTTCTACATTTTGTACAATAGGTCTTTAGAACAATCGTGTGTAACTAAATGTTGCAATGTTCTGTATTGTAAAAACAATCATTTTTATCATTGAGCTGTAGGTAATATTTTCCCAATTTAATGTGTGCAGGGGAATTCATAATTGTTCTCTTTTTTTACAAAGTGCTTAATTTTCCCCCGGAAAACCTAGACTGATCAAACAGCCGTTGATGTTAGCCTACTACTGTTTGTTTTAAGGTACAGGGAAATCAAAGATGGCCGTTTATGTCAGTCTATGCAAAATGTGAAATTAAAATAATGTAGCAATTTCCCAGTAATATGTAGCATATACATTTTTTTAAATAGTATTTTTCTCTGGTAGACTTTTCTTCTGTTTTTATTTGAGACAGTTAGGAAATATTGCTTGTGAAAGAATATATGTGAACAACTTTGGGAGACCTGTATATAAATGGATTTGTTTCTGTAACCAAACTAATGCAGTGAAACTGGAGCAGAGATACCTAAGCTGTAATCAGAAATGTTATGTTTATTGAAAGTCAAACTCATTATATTGTCATCACAACCTGTCCTTTGTAACATTGAGATTGAATTTAAGATTTAGCTGAGCTTAAAGCAGTGACCTGTGGTTGTAACTCAGGCAGAGATATCACCACTCTTTCAAATATTTAGATTGAAATTCAGTCTAATCGATTGAAACTATAGTGACAGATATTTCCCTGTTTGTGCATATTAATCGGTTAGAGTGATTTTCAATTTAAATACTGTCAGCTGCAGACCTACTAAAAGTTATTAAAAGATATTATATAGAATTTGTAATTAAAATTAACAAAACTCCAAATATAATGTGAAACTTATTTGGTGTATAAAGCTGATGACAGAATCAATCTTCCTTGTGTTTGTTTCTGTAATGTTAAGAAAAGTGAAATAATTTCCAGTTTGAATTTAGGAAAAAGCACTCTTTCCTAAATTCCATGTTAGAATGAATACATAAAATCTGAATTCATTTTCACAATTGTTCGTATTTGACACAACATAATAAGCTGAAACCTACAATGTTTAACTGATTCAAAGAAAGTAAGTATACTCGTAAAAGACGTATTTCCAGTTATGACCAATGTTGTACCTTCCCTTTTAAAGCAAAGCATAAATACCCATCACTTTCCCATGCCAGATAACTTAATTCGCAGTTCTGAGAAGTAGTCCATTTTTGTTTAATTCATCATGCAAAAAAAAAGCTATGTCATGTTCGCTGTCACTTGCGGTCAGTCCAAGGGATCATCTGCATAGACAGATTGTGTTATACGAAATCATTTTTAACCACTCTGCACATTTATTTATTAACAGAAATTTGATAGTTGTACAACCTAGCATGCCTGGTGCGTTAAGTAATTTATTGATGTACATTGTGTACAAAGTGATTATCTGTAACTGATGGTTATACAGGGGCAACAAGAATCAAGGTTCATTGTAACTTTTTATTTATTTTTTTTTTTTTTAATAAGAAATTTGGATATGCCCACTTTATTCTTGCGTGATCGGTCAGTTGTGCTCTCATGAATAATTAATTAAAGTTTGACTATTTAATTTTCCCAATGTAACCT